>CALYLW010000323.1:0-535000 GCA_944989445.1 Ampullaceana balthica | reverse complement strand
CAGTGGTGTGTGCACCCCCAAGGGTTCCAGGGGGTGCATGAACGATTCAGAGAAAAAAAAAGAAAAAGAGGAAGAAAAAAAAGAAGGAAAAACTAATAATCTGAAAATTTAAACCATAAGCAAGGCATGCCGCATCAAAGGGCGCCCATATACAACCTTTTTGATAGGTACTTAAGATACTCGTTCGCGCATCTTTCTGCTGACATCTTCTCCATCTTGAATGAGTTGAAAAAATCTCGCAAAGGACCTGCTGGGACTGTAATGGATGCTACTGAGAGATTGCAAGCCTTGCTTAACAAACTGCCACTATTCCGACGACGACTAGAAAAGTCCAACTTGGCCAACTTTCCACTTTTGGATGAAGTTGTAATATCTGGTGCAGAAGGAAGCACTGAGGGATCACTGCCTGACAACACCAAAGGGGAAATTTCAGAGCACCTTTCAACATTGCAACGGTCCTTGGATGGGTATTTCTGTCAAGAAATTGCTAGGAAAGACCTTTGGATTCGCAATCCTTTTCTCTGTGACTTGGACAACATTGATGACAGTGACCTTGCTAAAGATGACCTGATTGATTTGAGAACCAGAGAAATACTGAGGAGTGCTTTCAGTTGCAATACTTTGATTGAATTTTGGTGCTCCCAGCTATATTCCTACCCACAACTAGCCAAGAGGGCAGTACTGACTCCCCTTCCATTTGCCACAACCTATCTCTGTGAAGCAGGATTCTCCACTCTTTTGACGATTAAAACCAAGGCAAGGAATACGTTGAATGCAGAGGATGACATGAGAGTTGCTTTGTCCAAAACAATCCCCAGATTTAAATCGCTGATTGATCATAAGTAGCAACAGATCTCTCAGTAAATTCCCTGTTGCCTATTGTCAAAACTGTTGTGTTCCTAAAATAAACATAGTTTATTATGCATTTTCTGAAAGTTTCATGAGGGGGTGCATGAACTTTTTTGGGCATCTGAAGGGGTGCATGGACCCCAAAAGGTTTGGAACCACTGTGCTAATACAAAGCGCTGTTATAGAGAGTTAGAGATATCAACTGAACGCCAAGTTAGAAGGAGAAAAATATGAGTGGGGTAAATTCAGAAGACGTGGTTCTATATCTAGAACAATAAGTACAACGAGAAATGTATTTATCCATGGATGGAATTATAAAAGAAAATAAAAGAATGCGTTGATGAGTTGCATGCCCTTGCAAGAAAATATTCGTGTATAATACCATGTAACCTACTAAATGAAGAATTTGAACATCAAATAAATTTCTTTATCGACATTGACAAAGAACAGTTCAATATTGAAAGAAAATGGTTCCAGGTTTTTATGGCTGTTCACAGGGCCGGTGTTAGCGATTGTGGGGCCCTATGCGGCATAGTTCGCGAAAAGGATTGCGCGGGGGCCCAGTTTGGGTAAAGATAAGGTATTAATAAGGATAATAAGAGAAAATTAAGATAGGTGGGGCCTATGAAAGCGCGGGGCCCAATGGGGCAGCATAGTTGCCTAACACCAGCTTGGCTGTACCTACACAACAAGAAAAGGCATTATGTTAGAAAAACGGGGGGAAAGGCCCCTTTGATCTATTAATATATATTTAACAGTATAAATTGGAAAATTCTGTACCCAATATTATAATTTTGCTAAGAAGTTTTTCAACAATTGCTATCAGCGTATCTAGTTGTGAAAAGAGCTTCTCCAAACTGAAGTTGATAAAAATTATCTTCGTTCCACAATGAGTAATTTAAGACTACAAAATCTTGCAATATTATCCATAGAACAAGACGTTACAAATAATTAAAATTTTAATAGCATAATACACGATTTTTCTACTATGAAAGTAAGGAAAGTAAATATATAAATATGTTTACATACTAATATATACAATTTCTTAGTTTTTAAAAAATCATATATTTATTAATAAAAAATAAAATCAAATTAATTGGTAATGTTTTTTGGTTGTAAATTTGGAATATGTTTTGTCTCATTTTGTGTGTGTGTGTGACCTGCGACCTCAATAACTTTCTTGTGGCCTTTAAATAAGTATCTTATATTTTTTTATAAATGTGTATTTATAGGTAAACCATCTTATGCGGCCTCTTTTATTACTGCTTACATAAATAGGGCATGCAATGGTAAAAATGTTCCCCACCTTTACATTGTTTAAATTACAAGTACAATTATTTATTCCCATTTATTAATTTATAAAAAAACAACAACATATGATTGACTAAAGGGGCCGTCAAAAATGACGTCATGTGATTTTGGCTGATTTTTCACCCCCTCCCCCCTCGTCACAAAAGCTTAGACCCCTTCATCAATATGACGTCACTGTCACAAAGTTCATCCCCCACACACACATAAAAGCCGTATCTTCTATTTGAAAATGAGCGTGTTTGAAATATATAAAAAAAGAGGGCATTTAAATATGTTTTTAGTGTAAGGGTGCACTCTAATATCGTAACCGCGCGTGAAGCCATGTAAAACGTCATTACATAAATTGTCGGTAATCATATATTTAAGGGGAAATTTTATTTAAAGTGGCGCGTTTTTGATGTGATGACAAATGTGTGACTCCCCCCCCCCAGGTGCGTGACGTCATTTATGGACGGCCCCAAAAGGGCGGCAAATTGGAGACCGCCCCGGGCGGCAAAAGTTCTAGCTACGCCACTGGAGGGGTGGGGTGGCAACAAAGCTTTTGCGTTCACTTGCATTGTTCCTTCACAGAAACGTGAGATTCGTAGTGTACTGGTTATCACGTCCGCCTCATACGGGGCAGGTCCTGTGTTCAAGCACCAGCGAAAACTTGGGGTTTTTTTATTTTAAAAAAATTTCTGTTTGTGCCTGTTCTTTTACCCCTTTATTGCAAACAATAGCTGATCCGCAGCGTAGCATACGTCGCTAATGATTTAGTGACGGGTGAAGACTTCCTGAAAGAAACAGTTGTCAAAATGTGGTGTGTTTGGGCAAACGACTGTGAGTGAATGAAAATAAGGAACTCTGGAGAGACCCACGGCGTAGCATACGCCGCAGACTTGCTCATCATAGACATTGCAAAGAACGGTTGGGGGTGAGAGTACAGACACAAAAAGCAGCACTAATTAAATAAATAATAGCGAGTAAACATAAAGACATGCACACTGAGGTTGTTGTTACCCGCCTCCAATTTAGTTTTAGTACTACCATCCCTTAAACATAAACTTTGATTGGCCGAACCTAGCGAGAGTTAGTCATATTTAGGGTTGTTAATTGCGTGTTTTTTTTTGTTTTTTTTTAAAAACTGATTATCGATTATGTAACTCCGATTTTAAACCGACTATCGTTTTATAGCTGACTTCATAGAAGTTAGGGGTGTACCGAATTCCGCCTGCAAATGTCTCGAAACCAACAATGAGTTGGCAACAAAAACAAAAACAACAACAACCCAGGTTCACTCGCGTTGTTTTGATTCCTTCGTGCTGTAGTTTGTATCCGTTCTTTCTCCACTTTCTTTGCACTCTCCATGAGCAAGTCTGCTGCGTATGCTACGCCGCGGGGCGTCTAGTCACATATTTTTATATGAAGGAACAACGCAAGTGAACACAAGAACCTTTGTTGGTCTTGAAAAAAAATTTGCCACTCTCTCCACCATCTCCGCTTGCCAACTTTAAACTGATTGGTCGACCCCAGCGAGGGTCATTCGTCATGCTCATTTGCATATACTCACTTTTTTTTTCTTTTTTTTTGGTGTCCCATAACCTTTATTTTTGAGGTCGAAGGGGGTTCTAATGTTTCCATTAGAAAACTCTCGGGCCTAGTAGACCTTGGCGGCGCCCATCCCTCTCAAAGCTCAGCGGAGGACTTTCTTATCATTAGTCATTCATCAATATTTTATGGTGGCTATAACGTGGGCTAGATCCCACGCCCCTCAGCTTGTGAGGCGAGCGCACTATTGACCTCGCTATCCAGCCGCTATATATAGAGATAATTTAATGCAAACGAAATTCTGAACTTTTAATTACTTGGAAGTAATTAACATTTGATTCAGACCAAACGTTCACACATTACTAAAATATATCCGTCTTATTTATATTTCCATTTCTTGAAATTAGTAGAAGCTTCTCTTTCGCCCACCGATGCCTTAGCCGTTATTAATACACAACGGGACGGCGATCTCACTGCTTATATTGTTATATTTTATCAGTTTTGTTATGTAGTGTTCAAGACAATAAAATGTGAATGTTCTATTGTATTTCTTCAATAATTTCAACATTAAAAATACGATATAATGGGGCCGTGAATGAATGACGTCACCCGATTTTTACCCCACCCCCTCGTCACACTTCGTTACAAAAACTTAGACCCCCCTCCAGTATGACGTCACAAAGGGGCAGTCCATAATGACGTCACGCACCAAGGAGGGGGGGGTCGACCATTTGTGACGAAAGGGAGGGGGTGTTTAAGAAATGTGACGTCACATCAAAACGCGTAACTTTAAATAAAAGTCGCACTTAAATATTTGATTTTTTACAATTTTTTATTGATGTTTTACATGGGCTTCATGCTTGTTACGTTATTTGAGTGCAGCCTTAATACATACTTAAACTTAAAAGTAAAAAAAGTGATTTGAAACATTCTAATTTTCAAATAAAAATGGCAATTATGGGGGCATGGGGATTTCTGTGACGTCATATCGAAGGGGGCTCTAACTTTTTGTGACTAGGCGTGAGGAGGGGAGGGGTGAAAATCGGCCAAAATCGCGTGACGTCATTTATGGACGTCCTCAAAGCTTTGACCTCCCCCCCCCTAAAATCAGTATTTTCTAATTGAAAATGAGCAAGTTTCAAATAACTTTTTTGTCATTTAAGTTTAAGTATGTATTTAGTGTAAGCATGGCTGGCCCTAGATAATGAGGGGCCCAAGGCAGAAAAGATGAGCGGGGCCCCGGGCCCAAGGGGGCGTCCATAAATGACGTCATGGAATTTTGGCCGATTTTTCACCCCCTTCCCCACACGTCGTCACAAAGAGTTAGACGTCATAAAGTTTTGTTCCCCCCCCCATAAAAGCCCTATTTTCTTTTTGATAATGAGCATGTTTCAAATCACTTTATTGTCATTTAAGTATTTATTTAGTGTAGGCAAGAATTCTATTATCGTAACACGTGTGAAGCCATATAAAACGTAATTAAATAAATTGTAAGAGAGCAAATATTTAAGTGCAACCATTGTGTTTTTTTGTTGCTTTTTTGTTTCTGAAGTTCACGTTTAGACGTGATGTCACAGTTCCAACACACCCCTCTCTCCCTCGTCACACATAGTCACACATGTGTGACCACCTTCCTCCTGTAGGTGCATGACGTCATTTATGGATGGCCACAAGGCAGCAGACGAGGATCGAGACCCATGCAAAAAATTGCATTTCTACAAATCTTCTTATATATATATATATATAATTTACCAGCACAAGAGGAACTCGTATGATAATAAGCATGAAGAATGACCCTCGGTGAGTCAGTTCTCAGTTTAGGGTTGGCAAGCGATGTTAGTAAAGGGTGGGGGCTGGGGGGAAGGTAACAACAACCTCAGTGTGCATATCTCGAGACCAACAATGCGTCTGAGATCCACCCCCCCCCCGGACGTTCACTCGCGTTGTTTTCATTTCTTCATGCTGCTGTTTGTGGCATTCTTCCCCACTCCTCCCAAGGTTCTTTACACTATCAATGAGCAAGTCTGCGGCGTAAGCTATGCCGCGGCTTGTATCTAGTATTAAAATCATGGGAAATAAAAAATTAAATTATTAAATTTTTTCTTCTATAAATCACTGACACATCAGTTAGTACAGTTTTATTAATTTAATTTAAGATCCTAAAACTCATGAAGACATTAAAAACTAAAGTGTTGTTTTTTGTTTTGTTTTGATAATTGACAGTTTATATATATATATATATATATATATATATATATATATAATATATATATATATATATATATATATATATATATATATATATACATATATATACATATATATATATATATATTAGGGGTCTACCGATATATCGGCTGGCCGATATATCGGCACCGATATCTGGATATCGGCAATATCGGTATCGGTAGCATGTAAAGGTCCCGATATTGACGTCACCGATATTTCATAAAAAGTGACATTTTGACCCAAAAAAAAACGGAAACAAAAAAAACCCTATAATTTAGATTTAGAATATCTCGACAAATTAATATATACCGGTATTGAAATAGTCAAAAGAGTCCTAGTATTAAAATGTGCAACCACGATACAGTTTGCCATGTGCTTTGATATTGTTTAGGTATCGGCCGATTTTCGTATACTCAGAAATACTGTGTAAATAGTGCCGATGCCAAGTATACCGTAATATCTCTAATAAATGTATAACATTATGTTCACGTAATTGCTCTAATAGCAAAGATGCACGCAGAATCGCAGATGTCTAAAACATTTCGTTTGGTATGGAATAACAAAATGTACCGTGTGAAGACTTGTTGTCATTGGCAACCATTCAACCTTTAACCTCATTTTCATTCTATTACTAGTATTACTATTACTTTGTCCTCATTATTTCATTCATAAAGGTGGCCGTGTGCAAAAGCCATTAAACTATTGGTTAGAATTAATAATTATGAGTCAAGGTTGAAGTTTCAAAAGAACTTCGTAATTTTGCTTGTCCATTTTTATAAAGGACGGTTCGTTTTGTTATGAGTCCTTTGTAGGTCATGATCTGGAACTTGTAAACACATCGGAAACTTCGTTTCGGGAGAAAAAAAAATCGGTATTATCGGCAAAACTGGATATCGGTAGACCCCTTAATTATAAAATATAAATAATTACGAGTGATAAATTTAAGAATGGCGTCATCAAATATGACCACTGTTATTTTTGTCCTAACAAATACTCATATCGGCACTCATATCGGAAGAAAATATCGGTAATATCGGCAAAAATACTTATCGGTAGACCCCTAATATAAAATATAAATAATTAGGAGTGATGAATTTAAGAATGATCGATGTCATCAAATAAGACCGCTGGTTTTTGTCCTAACAAATACACTATCGGCACTCATATCGGAAAAAAATATCTGTAATATCGGCAAAAATGCGTATCGGTAGTCCCCTAATATTAAAGATAAATAATTACGAGTGATAAATTTAAGAATGACGTCATCAAATATGACCGCTGGTTTTTGTCCTAACAAATACTCATATCGGCACTCATATCGGCAAAAAAAATATCGGTAATATCGGTATCGGCAATATCGGCAAAAAGGCATATCGGTAGACCCCTAATATATATATATATATATATATATATATATATATATATATATATATATATATATATATATATATATATATATATAAAACTTAACATTAAAAACTATATACACTAGCGAGCTTTGGCGGCTGCAAAATCTGAAATAAGGTAATGATAGTCACATTCTTAGCTACATCATTCTCAATTGACACAATTATTGCCAAGTTACTGAGCCAATCTTCAATCATTTTTTATCACACATAGGTTTTAAAAAGTTTTAGTCTCGAAAAGAGTCTTTCTCCCGAAGCCATAGTGACAGGAATACAAAAGTTACAAGTATTCGAAGTGAAATGTGTGTGTTAGGAAAGTCACTGAAAGAAACTGCATAATCTAAACAAGATAGCTGTAGGTGACTGCAGGAGTTATGGAACTCAATGATTGCAACTCTTCAGAAACCAGGAAACTATCAAGATCCTAATTTTCGCAGGCTCTTAGCTTTTTTCTCCAGTTTCAAACTGCAATTTAGTACATCATTTTTTTCCCTAATTGATGAAATTTATTTGTTTTAAAATCGAAACGAGGCATGATGCCTTCGCAGTTGTTCAAAGCGACTGTCCATCGACATAACAGTTTAAAAACTGTGCGAAATTTTGTCTTGTGCATCTACAAATCCTTCATCTTCTCCTTCATTTGTTTTTTTTTCGTTTTCGCATTCTCTACTCTTTGAAAAATTGCAAGTCCGTGGCAATTTCTTTTGCAATTGCTATTGCTGTTTCAAAACCGTCATTTATGTAAGACTTAAACCATTTGCAAGTATGTTCTATGCTGTCAACTGCAGTTGCTAGATCGACTGAAATATTTTGTAATTCTTTGCTGCTGTAATTAAATTGGAAAAAAATGACGTATAAAAAAGCAATGAAAACAATCAAATAGAAGTTATTAAGTTTTTTGTTTTTTTTTCACAATGACTCTTCTTTACTTCGAGCTCTTGGATCACAACTTTGCTCTTCAACTTTGAAAAGTGCATCATAGATTTCGGCTACTTGATATCGCACTTCCTTTAAACTTTAAACTTTCCCACACGGTTTTCCCATCTTATTTGAGAAATATTTCGAACATACTTGGAAAGGATAGCCTATCGCTTTGTTGATGCAGAAAATAAAACAATAAAATAATTTTGTTGAATTATATCAAAAAACGTCATTGCATCAGGACAACTTTTAGCCATATCACATAGCAGCAATTTATAACTGTAACAGGTACACGGGGTAAAAAATGCCCAAGGATTTTTATAGTAAAAGACAAGCTTGTACGCCTGACTTATTCCCCTTCATGTTCGCACCGTTGTATCCTTGACCGCGGATTTCAGAAACATCTAAGCAAATTTTGTCAGTTCCAATAGTCAGATATCAAGCAGGTGTTGTATAGTACTTTCTTTTACTTTTAGAAAACGTATAAAGTGTTCATTAATTACTTCAAAATATTCCCCCTCCTGTGCTTACATAGCGAATTGTCAGTGACATCTGTTCTTGATCACTTTGGTCTGGTGTGCAATCAAGTATTATTGAAAAGTATTTACTTATTTTACTCTTCCTACAATAATTTTCCTTACCTTATTTCCAGTCAACGAAATGAGCACGTTTTGAATTCGTCTTCACAAGTAGTGATCATGAATTTTATTAGTTTGTATACTTCGAATATTATGCTCCTACAAAACCGGATCAAATTTTGCCAGCGATTCAAAGAGACCATAAAAGTTTCCATTGTGCGCCTGATGTAGTTTATCCACTTAACGTCGAAAAGCCATGTTGTGCTCAGCAAGAAATTGAACAATGGCCATGAGACGTTGAAATACATTATGCCAACCAGCCTTTTCAATGTTTATTAATTTTTTACTTTGCTTGTCAATTGTGCATCGTGCTTTAAGCCTGTTTTTCATGGCAGCTCAAAGCATTTTAAAGTAGATAATAAAGTCCCTTTGATTTTTCATGATCATACAGTCGTACACTGGCATTTTTCCAGGCACAAATCTCGTCATATCTCAAAGCAGACAAACTGTTGCCAAAAAGTTTGCAACGGAAACAAAACATTTTGTTCTTAGGTGCTAAATATATAAGACTTTTCGGTTGACGTGAGGGTGTCCTTAAATCGAAATTGTCGTTAAATAGCAAGTTAAAGCCTAAAATGGCGTTTTTAAAAATTAAAATGTTCGCCCTGAATCCATCAATGCTTACTAAATGCTTAGGAAAAAATACTTTTTGCAATAGGACTTAGGATGATAATAATTGATAATATTTTATTATATTAACACTTTATTTTTCTAATCGTTTTATCCTGTTAAATTTTCTTGATATCGTGTATTAAAATTAAAAAAAAAGTATTGCGAAATAGTAGTAAAATTGAAAAAAGTATTAAAAAATGTTTCTTCAAAGCTCGGGGCCCCGAAAAGCGCGGGGCCCAAGGCGGTTGCCTCGTTCGCCTTGCCCTAAGGCCGGCCCTGAGTGTAAGACTGCACTCTAATATCGTAACACGTGTGAATCCATTGAAAACGTCATGAAATAAATTGCAAGCAATCAAATATTTTAGTGGAACTTAATTTAAAATTAAAATTGCGCATTTTGATGTGATGTCACATTTCTTAAACACCCACTCTTCTTCGTAACACATCGTCAAAAATGCGGGACCCCTTCCCCCCTCCTTTTTTTAAATAGGCGCGTGACGTCATTTATAAGCAGCTTAAAAGTATAAAACCAATTGCTTTTGACTCTGGCTTAAAATTGATTTTTCAATAAAGGGGGGGGGGTAAGCGAATTTGTACGTACGCATAAGGGAGGGGGTTCCGAAAATGTACGGGATGCAACAGGGGGGAGGGGGGCTGAAAATACGAATATTGTGCGTACTTAGTATATTGATGGCCCCCAATGATGTGACATCGTCTGCTAGTCTGGCGATCATTGCCAAATACCACATGTACGAAATGCACGAGGAGCTAAACTTGCTGACAACTGGTGAGAATTTATGTAAAATAGTGTCTCTGAACTTAGAAATCCAAACTTAGATGTTAAAAAATTGTTTATCTAACAAATGATTGGTCTATGAGCACGACAAAGATACACGTTTTGTTACCTTATCTACAAGACATGTTTGATACCCACTGGTAACCTTTTACTGCATTGTGTACCAGGGAGTTCTATGTACAAAGACCAGTATAGAAGAGCTTGAAGACATAAAATGTGTCTCACAGATCGCACAGTTCATCATTGCACGTACTTTAAATAAGAGAAAATTTGCACACCTGCTAAAATAAAGTTGAATTAGTTTACTTCGGTTCACTAATGCATAATAAAGTTAGTTGTCTTAGTAGAAGTCATATTCTGGAACGCGATGTCGAGTACCTTGGTGAAATTAGAATGTTTTTAAATGATAAAAGAGAGAAATGCTCCGATTGATTGTCTCAGAAGACTAATGTTCTTTACAGATTTTTCGTTGCATCTAAATGAACCTACTTGCAAATTTTTGGTAAGGGACCGTCCATAAAGTACGTCACGCTCCAGAGGGGGGAAGGGGGTGTAAGAAAGTGTGACAGTTTTTGACAGGGGGGAGGGGGGGCCGGCCATGTTTGACGTCACGCTGTTTTATATTAAATTTTGATTATTTTGTTAATAAAAAGCAACATTTTTGTTCTAAAGTGTGACGTACTTTAGGGGGGGGGGTCCGAGATGTGTGAAAATTTGTGACGGGGGGGAGGGTGGAGTTAAAAATGGTCAAAAATAGCGTGACGTACTTAATGGACGGCCCCTAAAATCGTTGAAGCATTTTGAAATTGCAAAGACTTTTGAAAAGAAGTTGAAGATTTATAAACTTAATTTGGAAAAAAATAGAAAAGCTTCTTCTTCTTCTTCGTTCTCAAAATATTGTGATAGATGATTTAGACAGCAAGTCCTATATTTGTGATGAACTGCGCTGTGGCTGTCAGTTGGTCCAGTCCACTATAGAGTTTGTCATCGAGGGTAGCTTCCTGGGGCCATATGTCTGTCCGGGTATGGTGGTACAGAGGGCAGTTTTGGAGAACATGTTCCGCATTTTCCGCAGCTGTCCCGCAGGGGCACATTTCGCTTTCTCCAATTCGAAGTTTGCGAAACATGTGTTGCCTAAGTTTGTTGTGGCCCGTCCTTAGCCTGAAAATGATGTTTTGTGATTGGCGGGGGAGTTTGAAGTATGCATCACTTTTTGGGTGGTTTTCTTTGAGCTCGGACCATCTTTCAGATTCACTTCTTTTGAGAATTGCCTTGATTTCTTCGTGGTGTAGAGATGGGTCTGCCTGGTTTTGACTGCCTCCAGTTTTTGCCAAGGAGTCAGCAGTGTCATTTCCTTCAAGTTCCACATGTCCAGGGATCCATCTCTATATATATAAGACGCATTTGTTGTCTGTCTGTCTGTCTGTTCCCTAATAACTCAAGATCCAGACAACCAAATAACGTGAAATTTGGTACACGTACACAAAATTATACCGGAAAGGTTATTAAACAGGTTTCGTTCCATAAATATAAGATACTGGGGGCCGGGGGCCCAAAATGTAGTTTTTCCCTATATGAGCTATATAAAATAAAAATTATTGAAAATTAAGACGTAAAATAATGACGCAAATTAATAAACATTTTGGTGTCGAGATTAACAAGAAGGCGATTATCGCCATAAAATAATTTTTTTGTTGTTGTTGCTTTGTTGCTGTTGCTTTTGTTGTTGTTTTGTTGTTGTTGCTTTGTTGTTGTTGCTGTTGTTGTTGTAGTTGTTGTTTTGTTGTTGCTTTGTTATTGTTTTGTTGTTGATGTTTTTGTTGTTGTTTTGTTTTTGTTGTTGTTGCTGTTGTTGTTTTTGTTGTTGTTGCTTTGTTGTTGTTGCTGTTGTTGTTTTTGTGTTGTTTTTTGTTGTTGTTGCTGTTGTTGCTTTTGTGTTGTTTTTGCTGTTGTTGTTGTTGTCCACATCCCTTGCCCTGCGACGTCAATGTCCTTCATGTTGTTGTTGCTTTGTTGTTGTTGCTGTTGTTGTTGTAGTTGTTGTTTTGTTGTTGTTTTGTTGTTGATTTTGTTGTTTTTGTTGTTGTTTTGTTTTTGTTGTTTTGTTGCGGTTGCTGTTTCTGTTGTTGTTTTTGTCGTTGTTGCTGTTGTTGTTTTTGTTGTTGTTGCTGTTGTTGTTAAACCCGGGAGAAGCCGGGTACTTGCCCCTAGTTGGAGAATAAGTTATTTTGTTATTTTGCTCAGTTTCAATAGTTCTGATTGATCAAAGTGTTTGGGTTTTTGAGAGACTGGAGCACTGTCTTAGCATCAGTGAGGATGACAATCTGGCTGTTTTTAGAGTGGGGGTTGACTCGAGATCGGCCCTCGAAGTCCTGGCTAGTGAGAAGCGTAGTACCCACTTGGTTGACGCCATTTTGGAGGACGTGGGTAGACTCGAAAGACTTGGAGGTAAGGTAACAGTGCAGTGGATCCCGAGCCACGTGAATGTTAACGGCAATGAAAAGGCAGACTCCCTGGCCAAAGCAGGAGCAGCCCTGCCCCAACCAGAGGCCCCAGTCACTTATCTTGGGGCTAAAACCTGGCTAAAGGACCACTTCCGAAATAAGTGGTACCAGGAGTGGGCTGACAACACGACAGCCAGAGGGGTATTCGCTAACATGCCCAGGCCAAGCCGTTCAGACCAGTGGTGGAACCTGAGTCGCAAACACCAGAGTTTAGTGACTCAGATGAGAACAGAACATTGCCCAACCAACTCATACTTTCACAGGCTAGACCACAACAGGGACTCGAACTGCCGTCATTGCAGCCAAGCCTCTGAGACGGTCGTACACCTGGTGACGTCTTGCCCGGCGCTTGATATAGCCGGGGGGGGGGTGAGGGAGGCGGAAGAGTCCCATGTAAAGACAATATTGTATGGCAATGCTCAACAGATGGAGCAGATTGCCCAGGTACTAGCCAAGGCCTTAAGATATTAGTCTCAGGCCTACAGAATATGTGTTTAGTTTTAGTTTAGAGTGGGGGTCACTTGTTAGAATTTTTGCGGCAAGCTCTAGTGCTTTCCTTTCTGCTCTAGTGCTATCTGAGAGACTTCCTATGGCAGTTGCTTTTTCAATGTGTTCTACGTTAGGCCACTCTATAAGAATGCCGGCTCCTCCATTTTTTGTGGCTTTTTCTGAGGAGCCATCGGTGTAGACTCTTATCCAGGAATTTTCAGGATATTGTTCTTTGATGATGTTATTTACTGTTACTCTTAGTATGTCAGTTGTGTAGTCAGATGTTTTTCCTATGCTGTTTAAGTTGTCTCTGATTATTAGAGGTGGACTTGGGTCCCAGGGTGGGAAGTGGCTGTGGGGATGTGTCGCTTCAATCACAATGTTATCAATTTTATGTTTGGATTTTAGATGTTTGGCTTCTTGTATAAAGTTTGTTCTTTGGAGTCTTTTATCGAAAAGCTTCGATATTATAAGAAAAGTAACCAAATTTTTTGCTGAACCAGAAATTCATGAAACTGTATAAAACGATTCTCAGATAAGATTGTTTTAGAGATGATTGATGCAATTCTTTAACAGTTTTCATTGCGCCACGAGATTGATAACATATAAAGATACTGTTGACTTTGAAATTCTACATTTGGACATGTTTACTTTGATGGAGATACACAAAATTGCAATGCAGTCTGTTGATTTACTGTTCAGCTTGATTTGAAAACAAACTTTTATTGACTAATGTGTGTAGGTTATTGATTGAGAACGGTTAAATGGACATCAAGTACCTTAGATATCAGCGGAATTAAATGAGGTCCTCAAAATCTGTAATGACATACCTAGAATTTTAAAATTTCTTACAAAAAATAGCAGCAGTGCGATTTCAGCATTTTTCTCGACTATTTACTTATGGTACTCTGTCAATAATTATTTTCAACAATGAATAAGCCTTATTTTGACATCCATGTACCACGCTCCCTTCACTACGCCTCTGACTAATACTGATGCATTATCATCAAATTAATATAAAACGTTTTATATTTACTTTGCTTATTTAGTTTTGATTAATTTAACCTTTTCTAAATGTCCATCAGTGGTCATAAGTATATACCGGTACTTTAATGCAGTACAGCGATGCCGTAGAAAAACAGCTCAGTGCATTATTTTTTAAAATTATATTAAGATGATATAATTAAAGCATTCATACTCCATTTTAGGTCTAGAATCAGCAAATTTAATGTTAGTTGAGACATCGCCCCACACAGTTAACATTGCCGCGTCATTGGTACGCCTTCTTGCAAGCATCAATATGTTCCTCTTTGAAATTGAAAACATCGGCACGCAATCTGAAAAAGTTTCGCCCCCACTGACGTAGGCCCTGTAAATTAAACTCTAGTACTGAGCCACCACCATCTCAACATAATGTGTTAACCAGCTTACCGCCCTTGTCCTGCTGCTAGTAAAAAGACAACCAACAGTAAACACATATTTAAGTTACCTAAATTATTTATTCATAGCCTAAAAGCGACATTAGAGAGGTAATGCTGATGCAAATCAGATTAAGTTGTATTTGCCACCTTAAATTAATTTAAACTAACTCTCGTTTTAGGTTCGTGATTTAAATAGATTGACCTCAAGGTTAACATCCTTACAGCAGACATCGCTTCCGCAAAGGAAATAAAAATGAAAATGCATCACTGCAACTGCAAGTCGACTTATGCTCCGTAATTTTTAAAGGAGGATGGTATATGGAACAAGGACAATGGATACTTGCCGCGACAATAAACCCCGACATGCTGTTTACGAAAAAGTAAGTTCATGATCTATTCATTGGTTTAAAATATTCCAAGAAGATAAGACAAGAGAAACAAGACTTGTGCCTTAGTTGCCTATGCCTATGCTAGTATAAATTAAAAGTATGCTAGGCCTTGCCTAGGCAGGCTAGAATTACTAAAATAACTAAAACTAGAACCAGAACCTACCTAGATTAATAGAGTTAGGTAATCCCTTATTTCAGCACATTAAAAAATTTTAGAACAAAATAAATAAAATAACTTACTTTTACTAATTTAAACACTTAAATCAGAAATTTAAAAAAGTATTTAATGCTTTACACTTTACATTAGTTTTTCATGTGTTTTGTCGAGTTTAAAGGGGTTTTTGACTTAGAAAAAGGTTTTTAAAAGCAGACTTCCAACAACAACAATGGCGCCGTTAGTCACAGAAGATAGTGAAATATATTAATTTTTATTTCGTACAAATCGTAAAATAGTAATTTTATTTCAACAAAAAATAATGTTTTAATTTTAAAATAGATTTCATAACAATAATTAATGAAGTAAGTTTGAAAAAAATGTTTTTTTGAAGACTTGAAATATAAAATGCGCTGAAATAAGGGATTACCCTAGAGTTAGAGATTAAGTAATAAAGTCAAGGTCTAGACCTAGATTCTAGATAGATGTATGCTCAGTGTTACTACGCCAATCATAGTCATACAAATCTCACACTCACATAAAATACTAATACTAATATTAATATATTAATGAATAATAAGTAATTGTCAATTGTTATTAATACTGAAACATATAAAATTATATGAATATGCAACATAATCAAAGTCATATTATTCACAGAACGTCACAAGTTAAACGGAGAGAGTTAGATTAATATTAATATCAGTTACATCAGTAGGCCTATTAATATATGTCATTAGTAACTTATATTATAAGTAATCTGCATTAGAATATTGAATAGTGGAACAGTGTTTATTGTAACTACTATTACTTGCGTTTACTCTAAGCTGTGCAGCTATCGGTCTGATACTGCGCAGCTATCAGTCTGATGCTTGCCAGCAGCTTAGATAAATGTGCAGAATAAATACTTTCGTACTTACTTTCTGTGTTATGTTTGCGCCCCAGCTATATTATCTCAATGTTTACATTATGAGATTGGTCATCAGAACTTTTGGTTATGTCAAAGATTAAAATTTTTTTGTAAATATAACGCATCCCACATTAAATTTTTTTTTAAATGCCAAAACGGAAATGTTTATTGACAGATTTTAAGTAATATCAGTTACAATCAATAGGCCTATTAGTATAAGTCATTAGTCATTTATATTATATGTAACCAGCATTAGAATAGTGGAACAGTGTTTATTATAACTATACTAGGCCTATTACTTGTGTTCACTCTAAGCAGCTTAGATAAATGGGCTGAATAAATACTTTCGCATTTACTTTTCCGTGCCACATTTGCGCCCCAGCTATATTTATATCAATGTTTACATTATGACATTGGCTATCAGAACTTTTGGTTCTGTCAAAGATTTTCAATTTTTGGTAAATATAATGCATTACACATTAAAAATAAAAATTAAAAATTGCCAAAACGGAAATGTTTATTCACAGATTTTAACTAAAATATACTGACTTACTCAACATTACTGTGTACTGTATTTAGTCAGTATGTTGTACTAAACCCTCAGTTATTACAGGTTAATAATTAAATAAGATCAATATTTTATGTGGTTAACTATTATTTTTTGTGTGTACAACAGAGCAACATTTAATATTGGTCAGATTTGATGAAAATTTTGCTGGTCCTATTTTTTTTATCTGATCTGACAAATATGACCCTTATCATAGTATTTGCTGTATCAGAAACATATAATTATTTTAGTACCAATGATACATTTACTTTTATTAGCTTTTTAGATCTAAAAATTGTAAATTTGTAAAAAATAATGTTAATTAATTAATACACATATTATACAATATCATGAGTATTAAGCCATATATAAAAAAAATCTCTTAATGCAAAAAAAAAGAAAAGAAAATGTGCTGGAGATTTGAAATTGAAATCTTGGTTTGAGTTTTTGCGCTAGAAGTTAGAGCATTGTCAATTCAAGTTGTCAATTCTGGTTTTCTTTTTGAGTTTCTTTTAAATTTAAAATAAGTCAATAAAAGTCAAAGTATATAAGCTAATCTTTATCATTAGGATGTGTAAAGTATAAATTATAATTTTTTTTTGACATAATCAATGGCTTTAGTGTATGACAACTTAGCTCCTGTGATTGTATACTCTCCCATTTGTTGCATTTTTACGTTTACATCAGGCCAGACAGCATTTTTTTACATCAATGGTGGGCAAACTTTTCAGGGGGGGGGCACAGCATCAGTGAGTCAAATACACATCAAAGGGCTGGTCTAAAAAAAACTCAGCCTAAGATCAAGCACAAACATGTTGATTTTAACATAAATTTGATATTTTATTCTAGTGTGAGGAAAGTTATGTGAATAATTTTTTTTTACCATAGGTGTTTTGTGAACCTAATATAACTGAGCTATAAAGTGTTAATTGAGTTCTATTAAGTTGATTGGTAATCATGGTGAAGTAGTTACTACCCCCCAAAAAACTCTCAAATTAAAGAAATAAGTAAAACAAGTAACTGAAAGTCCTGAAATATATAGGCAGCCAAGCCTTCTTCAACAAAACAAAACATAAATAAAAGTTGAAAACTTTGCCTGTTGCTTTTGCTTAAGTTAAAAAAAAAGTAATTAGCATAAACTACACAACACAACTAGAAATTTCTAGACAACACATATCACACACATACAAAACATGCTTTAAAAACCTTTGAATCCATCAACATTCCTCCTGTTTCTGCTCAATATATGCTCTATATATACTTTGATTCTTCATACAGGTGGTTTCCAATCCATAAACTTTTTCTTGAGTTTATTTTGAGTTGATGTCTTATTTTGACCAAAACAATGGTGTTAATATAAGGAAAACTTAGAACCCAGCTATGGATGTTTGCTCAAATGATATTTGAACACTAACTTGGGGGGAATGCAGATATTAGTAATTACATGTATTAGGTTCTTCTTTAGTAAATTTCAATATTTAAATTTTAATTCTTCATTTTTTTATTTCTGTGTCCTTTATTCAAATTTACAATTACATAAATTTCCTCATTATTATTACTCTCAGGAAGTAACCAAAACACATTCTCTTCCCCATTATGCCCCTGTCTTTTTGCACTACTTCTGTGAGATGTCTGTTGTCAATGAAACTAAGTTGGCGGCTATATCAATAAAAAAATAGGGCTGAATTTTCCTAATTATCATTTATATTTGTACATGATGAACATTACATTATTTAAAAAATATACAGTTGGATTGACCAATATGAATTTTTAAAGAAAATAAATGTTCTCATATTGTCATCATGTGTAATTATTAGTGCCGGTACTGATTAATTTTTTGTTCGATTAATCAGGAAAAAATTAATAGATTAATTTCGATTAATTATATTTTAAAATCCCTTATATTAACTTCGCGGCTGTCTCATCATCTCATGGGATGGGCGGGCGGGCGAAAAAACAAAAGTCGAAAATGACCCACTTCCCATGATCCGATCGTGCTGAAATTTGGCACACGGACCCGTCTAACCTAACAATGCATCGTATCAAAATTTCAGATCGATAGAACGTACCGTAATTAAATTAATGCATTTTTAGTTTATCCTTATATGAGGTATGTAATTCAAATTCACGGTTTGTTATTGTTTTTTTCCACGTGAGTTTGAGTTGACGCTTAAACGTCGACCGTCGTGCCAACACCCCCTCACGTCCCATCCCCCGTTAAAAGACAGGGGACATCACTCGGTGTCAGTCTGTAAATATTTGTGGCGTTGGAAAATAATCAATACTTATAATTATGACTCAAATATAAGGGATTTATAGTAGAAAACTTTGTTTTTACGGGTTTGTTTTATTATAACTCATATATATATCCCATTAAGTTGCGATTCATTATTTCGCGAAATCGGTTACATGGCGGTAATTCCATGACTTCCAAATTATGTGACGTAACACAGCAAATTTGTTCTGCTACCCAAGATATAAAGAAGAAAAACATTTTTGTTTACGTATGCATGCATAAATAAATAACAATAAGATGAGGGAAAAGTATGTAAGTAAAAAAAAATTTTTTTTAAAATAAATTGGAATAAAAAAATAGTCTAAATATTTTCTTAAATTTTAATTGATCAAATTAACTAATCGCTTAAAATTTTTAACGATTAATCAATAAGTTATTTTATTTTTATTTTATTTGTTTCATTTTCTGCGTTTATAGCCAAAATAATGACTTATTCTAAAGGGTTACAATTAATGGTTGCAAATGGAGGATTATAATTACAGTGGGACCCACTTAACTCGAGCCCGGTTAACTTTGTCAGCTCTATTAAGTAGAAGTTTTTTTTTGGAGCCGCCAAATTCTCTCTTTGTCTTTGCATTTTTTCATCGGTGAATTCGATTTTTTAAAGTCGCCAAGCCCTAATATTTCGAGCACAAAAGAGTGCCAAATTTGCAACTTAACGTCGGTTAGCTCGATCCCCGTCTGTTCGCCTAGCGACGCACACTCGCTTTTTTTGTTAAAAAAAGCATAGAAATCTTGCTTTCCTCGAGACTTCCGGCTATTGTGTGATTTTACGAGATTTCAATAAGGATTACCGGATGTTTTTTATCTTGTTTCACTTATGATCCGTGTGTGAACTAGTTTGACACGGTAATGACACGTCTCTATCTAGTATGTATTCACCAGAGGTACTCGCGTTAGCGGTCTTTAATCGTCGTTATTTATCAGTGCATGTTATATTATTATTAAACTTAATTCATTTTCTGATGCATTAATCATTTTATTTTTTAAGATAAACGAATATCTTTAGAAAAGAAAATAAAGGTTTGTATCGAGAATTGACGGTGGATTTTTATATAATTAAATAAAAAATTATTATTCTTTTAAAATTTGTTGTTGCTTTGTTACAAGTAAGATACGTGACTGTGACAAACAAATCATTTTATTAATATTCCAGTATATATATATAACATACAAGTCATCACTGTTGTAGGTCGAATTCTGATAAGGTCAAGGCCGCATTTGTTACTATTTATATTACAAGTTACACGTATCATTTGATTGACGTAGGAAATTCGAGTGCGGTCTGATAGTGACAGATATCCTGCACGTCAAAAGCATTAAACTTAAAATTACCATATTGATATGTTTATTTTTTTAAAAATTCGCCAATTTGACGGGCATTGCAAACACGCCATGGGACGAGGAGAGGCAAAAAATTTGCGCAGACAATTATAAATTGGTAACTTTTTTTTTATTAAATAGAATCGAAACATGACCACAGAGACGTAATCAAAGTCATTTACTTCGACAAAAAAAAATATATATATATATAAAAATTCCCCGACTAGTTATAACTTTTCCCGACTATTTCCAGACTTTCAAGACCGGGAAAATTATTTTAAGAATTCCCGACTTTTTCCCAACTGAGTGGGAACCCTGGGTTATATTTAAACTTCAACGGTCCTTAAAAACGAGCGGTCTTAACCTTAGGAAAGAGTGAAGAAATATTAGGGTCCCGATATTCTGATACAATTCCGATTAATCATCCCATCACTAATTAACTTAACGCACATCATGTATATAAAGAAATTTCAAGCGCATGTTAATATTTTGCCGCCATATTGGTTTTCGTTTAACTCGATGATCGGTTATCTCGGCGCCATTTTTCATACCCCGAGGCCGTCGACTTAAGCGGGTCCCACTGTACTGTATTTACTCGCATATAAGCCGACCCCCTAAAACTGCTTTTTTGCAAAACAGTTTTTGCAAAAACCCGCATATAAGCCGACCATACAATCTTCGAATTTTTCACCATATTTTTGGTTCTTAGAAATTTGTTATTTTAAAGATGTAAAATGCTTGATTTTCTGTTACATACCCAGTTTGTTTACCTTTTGAAATGACACAAAAACTTGTTCTGCTCTTTCCACATTATTTGCTATAATAATATCACAACCTTCGCTCATAAGTTGTTCACAACTGATGATTAATGAAGAAAACATAATGAAGAAATAGATTTTAGTGTCTATCCTTGTGTCCATTTTGTTTTATGCGCATGTAAGCCGACCCCCTGATTTCAGTATTGTATTTTATAGTTCTAAACTCGGCTTATATGCGAGTAAATACTGTATATGTTTCTGTCCTTTCTTGATAACTTGTGCGGCTCGGACGCGGATAGCCCACGGATCGGCAACAGTCCGCGGACCACCACTTTGGGTAGCACTGATGTATGCTAAACTATAAAATTGCCATTAATTATGTTTCATGTGGGGCATATCTGTAATTTATTAATAAAATGCAAAAGTAAATGGAATAGTTTTTAGGGCTACTCAGAACTCAACAAATTTTATAATTTGAGTAAAATAATACAAAAAAACAAAAAACTAGGGCTGCGGAAATTAACGATTAATTTCACGATTAATCGTTAAGATTTATAACGATTAAAATTGTTTAAAAACTATTAATCGACCCACCACTTATAAATGTACTGGAAGTAAAAAATTAAAATATTTCGGCCGATAAATATAAACTAATTTCCCGACGATTACACGAACATTTTTATTTTAAACTATTGACTCATGTGAATGTTCAAAATGTTGATAAAGTTTATTGTGTCCATTGTGAGAAATCGTTTGCCTACCATGCAATGTTCCCTCAAAGTCTAAGCTTTGTTGGTCTGTGTGCAAAGTTAAAAAAAAACTCGTGTTCAAAGTTGCACAATGTACATTTTTTTGCAATTATTTTACAAAATTTGCTGAGCAGTGATTCTAAACTCCTGCGTGGCGTTGGTCAAATATCTGCGCAGCCACGCTGCTTAAATGGAACATTGCTACCATGGTTCTAATACTTCGCTTATATATCACGTGCAAACCAAACATCCACTACAGTATCAGAAACTTCAGCTGAGACAATCGAAAGCTATGTGAACAATTGTTCAGCTAGGCTGGTTATATTGTCAATAAGACCCGCTCATCACTTGAACTAAATAATGTCAATGCACTTGTCTGTTTGCGTTGTTGGTTAAAAAATGTCATATAAAGAAGACACCCCAGTGTTATTTCGATTTTCGACAAGTACGTTTAATAAATGTTACTTATGACTAGGGCTGTCAATATTGTTGAAAAATGCTGCCCGGGTTACCCGTTCAAAACATCGCATATTTTCCCCGTCATGACCGCTATACGATGCTACCTAGCCAAATTCCATGCACCTCATTTCACACAGTAGCCACACGGCCGACATCTCAGGGACCGTACATTCATGACGTCAAGCGATTTTGGCCGATTTTTTACACCCTCCCCCCTCGTCACACGTTGCCACAAAAACTTTGACCCCTCTCCAATATGACGCCACAAAGCATTGCAGCCCGCCCCCCCCCAATAAAAGGCGTATTTCTTTTTTGAAAATGGGCATGTGTCAAATAACTTTATTGTCAGTTAATTTTGTATTTAATGTGAAGTTGAACTCTAAAAATCGCTACACGCTTAAATCCATGTAAAACATCATTAAATAAATTGTAACCAATCAAATGTTTCAGTGGAACCTTTATTTAAAGTTGCACGTTTTGATGTCCCGTCACATTTCTTAATCATCCCTCCCCATCATCACAAATGTATGACCCCTTCCTCCATTAGGTGCGTAACGTCATTTCTGAACGGCCCTTTATTCATCTTACACTGTTAGTAACTAATAATTTATTGACTTTAAATGCTGACCAATTTTGGTGTATTATTAAAATCAGTTTTTGGGCAAGGCACACGGGGTAATGAACACACGAAACACAATCGAATGGAGGAAGGAGGAGAGAGGGGTAGATAAACAACCTCGACAATCGTAAACCCAATGTCAGCGTATTTCAAAGATAAAAGTTAGTGTCAAAGCAGGGGTGTTTTTATTAACAACAACAAACACGACATATTTGATACCTTTACAGTCCATCCTTATTTTTGGCAGAGTTTTGTTTTCCTTATATGATTCATCAAAGAACTAAAATCTTCTTGTGTTTGCGATTTCTCTTTCATTTTCAGAAAAAAAAGATATATCAAAATTAGGGCTGCGGAAATTAACGATTAATGTCTCGATTAATCATTAAAATTTTATCGATTAAAATTATTTTAATCGATAAAAATTCGATTAAAATTAAAGAATATTTTTAATATTTTAAAAATCTTTTATTAATAAATAATTAATATAATTAATAATAATTTATATATTTGTTTACGTACAAACTTCTCCCGCGTAATATTATACTGTATTTTATTAATTTATGTGGACCGGCAGACGTCAACTAAAAAATCGATGACAGCATCAGCGCAGTTAAATTTAAAGTCGAAGATGGTGAAAAAGTTTACTGTGTTCACTGCCATAAACAATTCTCTTTTAAAGGATCAAATACATCGCTGACTAACCACCTTCAGCACAAATATCCGATCAAGTATCAAAACATTGTCATAAAATTTAGTTCAAAATATTCTTAATTTTCTATGTCTGTGAGACAGGGTAAATAACTCAATAAAATAATTAAAAAGTCAATTACCTGTTTTTGTTACTTCCCTTGAAATGTTCAGTTTAATGACATCATAAATTAATTTTTTTGGCTTTAATCGAAATTATCGATTAATTAATCGTTAATTTTTCAAAAGTTAACGATTAAATTTAATTAATCCATAACAGCCCTAATCAAAATACATTGTAGTTCGTCGAGACTGTATTTTGTTTCCCGTTGAAAGATATTTCTCCTTAGATGTATTTCACAGCATATATTTGAAACAAAAATTTTCATTTGATAAATTGTTTCGCGAGCCGTAAATAAAACACAAAACAGCCGCATGCGAGCCGAAGTTTTTTAATATAGGCATTGACGCCACATTTTCACTGTTATCCGGACGGAATTTTATTACCCGGGTAATCTCACAGCAACGGGTACCAGGATCCCGGGTACCCGTTGACAGGCCTACTTAAGACACCATAAATTTCAATTTTTGGCTTTCATGGAAATTAACTATTAATTGTTAATTTTTCAAAAGTTAATGATTAAATTTAAATAAATCGTTAACAGCCCTACAAAAAAACTATTTCATAAAGTTTATGTTCATTTGTTCAATTTAACATCCATCTGTTGAAATAGTATTATTTAGTAACCATGTGTTTTTGTGTGTGGTTCAATTGATAATCATGTCTTAGAAAAATTAATCAGCCACCTACCTATCCAATGTTATAGTGATTGTCCTCCTTTTCACAGTTCCAGACTTAAGTGTTATTATTTTAGTGTTATTAAAAACTACTCATTTTCACTTGTCAACAAATTCTTTCTGATACTTAGTTTAGAAAATATTCAAAACTGACAAGAGTAACACCATTAGTTAAATCATTAAACCTTGAAACACTAGAGGATAGAAGAACCAAGAGCAAAGTAGTAATCATACATAAAGCAATTAATTCTAATTTAGAAATACAACACAAAGATAACTTAATACAACCCTCAGATAGACATAAGGATAAAAACACCTTTCTTATTCCGTATGCAAGAACAAACACATACAAGTTTTCCTTCTTCCCGTTCGGAATTCGGGCGTGGAATGGGTTGCCTGAAGAATCCAGGAAAACCAACACTTTATCAACATTTAAATCTCTAATAAAAATGCAGGACTAAACACAAACCATAGATAAGCGTAGGACGCAATAATCTTCTGTATAGAAGGAGCGTCTGTAAACAGATAAGATAAGATAAGATAAGAAAATATGATCAATGTTTGTTACATAACTTGTCCCTCACCTCACACTTGTACATCTCTCCCATTTTTCAAGACCTGTTCCATCATTACTCTTTTTCACTACCCTCCTTACTCTGTTTTATTCTCCTTCTCACCTTGTAATGCCCTCAGCCATGCTCTCTTATGCTCTCAAATATACCCCAAGAACTTGACCTCTCTACTCCTTCCCCTTTATTTGTTCATACTCGTTTGTTTTTTAAAGTGTCAACTTTTATTTAAGTCTTTTTTAAAAATGTATTTTGAAAGTCAAAGAGTTACTCAGCCTTTTTTTGGGTAAATGTATTAGTCTATGTCTACACAAATTGTTTTAAACATATAAACTATTTATAAACAACTCATTTAATTTTATCAATTAATTCAACAATAATGTTTCTTACAAAACACCACTCGTGCAGAAAAAAGATTTATAAAATAAAAATTGTAAGAAATGTGCAGTTCCAAACATTGCATTATAATGTATACAATGCATATCTCTTTAAATATTTGTGTTGTTACATATATATCCCTTAAATCCCCCCTCCTCTCACACACACACACAGGAACATGTCATCTATATATATATATAATAATTCACCAAAGCGAGTATGTGCAAATGAGTATGACAAATGACCCTCGCTGGGGTCGACCAATCAGTTTATGGTTTGGCACGCGGAGTTGGTGGAGAGAGGGGCAACAATGGTTCTTGTGTTGTTCCTTCACAGAATAACATGTGATTCGTAGTGTAGTGGTTATCACGTCCGCCTTACACGCGGAAGGTCCCGGGTTCAAGCCCCAGCGATGACATTATTTTTTAATTTAAAAAAAAATGTGTGTTTGTGCCCGTTCTCCCCCCCCCCTTTTTAAATCCCTTATATTAACTCGCTTTCGTTCCTGTTTGTTTGTTGGTTTGTCCAAGATTTTTTCAAATATGCCAACGTAAAATTGAACCACTTCTGGTGGTCTTAGAGATCTGAAAATTTTACCACAAATAGATCTTGGATGACAATGCATTGGATCAAAATTTCAGATCGATCGAATGTACCGTTACTAATTTATTGAACTTTTTAGTTTATCTATAGTCTATATATAAGCATTTGTACCGTCTGCTTTTGTTGACATCCGTGAGTTCACCCCGTGACCACATCACAATGTTTTTAAAACGTTGGGCGGGCGCTTGTGAGGTGAGGTGTTTGGTAAAATAAATAGAGGTAAAAAAATATGTTTAAAAACTAGGTTGTTATAAGTGGACTAAAAAGAATAAAATTAATAGAAGTAAAAAAAAGATTAAAAAAACCACGTTTTTATAAGCGGACTAAAAAGAAGAAAATAATTTAAAACTTATAAGTTCAAGTACTTTCATTTAATATGACTAAAAACGTGGGGCGGGTGTTTGGTATAAAAGTTAAAGATTTCTAATTTAGAAGGCAAAAGAGAGATCTATAAGTGAGAGTATGAGTGAGCTGCATATGTTAAACCTCATAAGCGCCCGCCCCACGTATTTAGTCATATTAAATCAAAGTACTTGAACTTATAAGTTTTAAATTATTTTCTTCTTTTTAGTCCGCTTATAAAAACGTGTTTTTTAAAAATCTTTTTTTTACTTCTATTTATTACGAACATGGCTGACCCTCGCTAGGGTCGGCCAATGACAGTTTATAGTTGGCAAGCTAGGGTGGTGAAAGGTGCTGGGCAGCTAGATAACCGCAGTGCGAATGTCTGGAGACCAACAATGCTTCGGTGATTCACTTTTGTTGTTTTGATTTCTTCGTGCTGTTGTTTGTGTCAGTTCTTTCCCCCTTTCTTTGCACTATCCATGAGCAAGTCTGCGACGTATGCTACGCCGCGGGGCGTATCTAGTTATTATTATTTAGCCGGGGAGGGCGTGGGGAGCATAAAAAATCCAAGAGATGTGGACAACAAGGAGTTCTAAATTGAGATGCAAGATAGAGGTCACTCAGGTGTAAGTGCAGGTCACTGGTGACCTATTGATCATGTTATTGCCGTTAAGGGAGGGATAGTTGGTCTGCACAAGGGTTAAAATTGAGACACGTGATAGAGGTCATACTGTAACAGGGTCTAAGCTCAAAAGTTTCTGGGTGAGGCAGGCCGCATCTTATGTTTAACTGAAAGAGGGATTTAAAAATTTAAAGAAATAAAACTGCCAAAATGTGCTCAATCTTTATTAATAACAGTTCAAATCATAAACGGACTCACGAACATAGTCTTTTATTACTTCCTCCTCGCCAGAGCTTCCCCCTAAACAGCTAATGGGTTAATTGAGGATCAGCTAAGACCCTCGGTAAAGCTTGAAGATGTTATCAGTAAGTTGTGTCCAGAACTTTTGACTTATTATAGTTGTTTGTGGAGGAGATCTTATCACACAAATAGTCAAATAGATGCTCCCAAAAAGGCTCGTGATCCACTTGAAATCTCTTGAAAAGTGAACGGCAATTCTCATAAACTATGGAAGCCTGTTTGGTTTTCCATTTCCTTCTATGAACGTATCAGTTGCATTTAAATCGCACAGTGTTCGTCTTTCGCATTACAAACGGAGAGGGATTCAGCAAAAAATTGAAAGTCTCCCATGTGTCTTGAAATTCATGCATTTTAGAAAATTGCAGAGGTTTGTCAGAAAAAGCTTGGCTTTCCATAGACTGCTTGGATTTTTTTCTAGATAATGACACGGGCCTGTTAACTTCTTATTAGTAAACTCAATAAGAAACAAGTTGGACAGGATCACTTAGTACATATAAACCACCCCATCTTTTTCCACGAAGGCTTTGACTTCTGACCTCATCTCTTGAGGACGTTTTCCCTCCTAAGTCTAAGCACCATGTTGAAGCAGCAACCAACAATCTTATTGGAATCTTATGCTATTTCCATTGATAGTTTGTTGAACTACCGGTGATTCAATACCTGAATCTAGATTGTTTGGTGCAATAAAAAACAAAGTTAATAAGGCATTATCGAACTAAAAATTTTTGCTGAAAAGGGGCCGTCAATAAATGACGTCACGCGATTTTTGCCGATTTTTCACCCCCCCCCCTTGTCACACGTCGTCACAAAAAGTTAGACCCCCCCTTCCAATATGACGTCACAAAGCTTGCGCCGCCTGCCCCCCCCCCAAATGAACGTTATTTTTCTATTTGAAAATGAGCATGTTTCAAATTACTTTTTTATTTGTATTTAGTGTTTAGGGGCCGTCCATAAAGTACGTCACGCTTTATTTGACCATTTTAAACTCCCCCCTCCCCCTTGTCACAAACTGTCACAAATCTAGGACCCCCTAAAGTATGTCACACTTTTGAACAAAAATGTTGTTTTTTATTAACAACATAAATAAAATTTAATATAAAACAGCGTGACATCACACATGGCCGGACCCCCATCCCCCTGTCACAAACTGTCACACTTTCTTACACCCCCTCCCCCCTCTAGAGCGTGACGTACTTTATGGACGGCCCCTAAGCTGCACTCTAATATCGTACCACACGTGAAGCCCATGTAAAACTTCATTAAATAAATTGTAAAAAATCAAATATTTAAGTGGAACTTTTATTTAAAGTTGCGCGTTTTTGATGTGACGTCACATTTCTTAAACACCCCCTCCCCCTCGTCACACATCGTCACAAATGGTCGACCCCCCCTCCATGTGCGTGACGTCATTTATGGACGGCCCCCTAATGGATAATGCAGTGTAAAGTAATATATTTATCCACGCCTTACTCTTCAAGTTTTCTTTAAACATGCGCCACGGGTACGTTTTTTTCTCTCTCCCCACCCCCACCACTACCATTGATGCTCTCATTTAGTTATCCCCTGTACAATTCACCACTAGTAAGCAGGCACCAACAGAGACATCAAACTAATACATTTCTTATGCTAAGAAAGACTTCAGAAATGTTTCCTTAGACAGTCCTTCTTTGCTAAAGGGATTTTAAGAAAATTTGAATTACAATCCCCTTTTTAGTACGCCTTTAAGAGAAAGCCTCTTCTTAATGTTGAAAATTTTATTTTTAGTGTTACGCGGTAACCGTTTTATTTTTAACAATTAAGCTAAGTCAGTGCACTTTATGGTTTAAAAAATAAATATCAGGTCTTGTTGGAACATAAAAGAACTACAAGCGCATGAAGGCTGAGATTTAAGTGGCGAGAAGCAAATTGAGGCCAGGGCCACACGTTGGTGTGTCATTCACGTGATTGACGATTGTCATCGACTTAATGAAATAGATATGGCTCGTCCAAGATGAGGCATTCGTGACGTACTAGCCAGATGAAATGAGCAGATTTCGGCTGATTGTCAAATATCAATTACACTATATTGATAATTAATGTACCTAATTACGACTAAAGGGGTGTGGGGCGAGGAAAATAAAAAAAGAATGGAGGAGTCGGTGGAGCATATGTAATTTCAAATAAAAGCTTATTTAAAAAAAAAGGGTTATTGGGCTCCCTTGGATTTAGTGTTAATCTGATTGTTGGTGTGTTTGTCGTGGACAAAGAAATAGGAGAGTTGATCTTTTACTTTTTGAGGAACAGACCCAGCCAGATTAATTAAAAATTTTAGGACGCCCGGGGGGGGGGTCGGCAATGTTCCCTCTAAGGTTCGTTGGTCCGTGTGCAAAGTAAAAAAACAAACAAAAAACAACAACTCGTGCTCAAAGTTGCACAGCATCCATTTTTGTGTGCAATATTTTACAAAATATGCTGCGTAGTATTTCTAAACTGCAGCGCGGCGTTGGTCAGATAGCTGCGCAGCTTAAAGGGAACATCGATGGTCGTGTGTTTCAAATTGAATATTTTTCTCTTAGAATAAAGGTTTTTAGGGTTTGGAAGAACAATGAAAGAAAGTTCTCAGTTGGTCCTCCACTTTACTGTTATAGCAAACTGCCCCCCCCCTTTCCCCTTTAAAATCTTATGTCAAAAGCGGTGACAAAATGTTTATATTATTACATGTTTGTGTTTTCAACCTGCCGTGTAATAAGAACGCGTCTGATGGGTGTGACGGCTTCGTACTTATACAATTGGCATTTCTTTTCTTTTGATGTTTTACATTTGCGTCTACCAATTTAAACATGTCACCCGGCGCCGCGTGTATTAAACTGTTTTTTCACTTTGGATATATCAGTTGGAGTGTTAATGCCATTCATTATCAGTTTAAAATGTAAATCTGTATCAGGGCACTGCATGTGTGATGGTTGATACTTGATACTAATTGTATCGTAGTATCTTGAAAATCGCTCTGTCATTAATTATACTGTATAACGATGCTCAACAACCACCAAAGTTGTTTTACACGCCTTTTCACTGCATTTCATCACATTTTTCGATACCACTCCATAAAAAAAAATTCTTAAAAGCTTAAAACAAAAGACCTTCCATCAAAATAAAAGCCATATGCGCATATTGTGAAAGGCGTGTCCCATCATAACCGCCCCTTCCCCACTGCCCCCCCCCTCCAATGAACCCCGATTCGTGAATACATTTGATCACTCGAAACATCTCATTATTAAAGTGGCAGTTGGAGGGATGTATAACGAAGCAGTAAGGTTATACAAAAAATTCTGGGTGACGCCACAGAGCACCAGTGTACATGTGACGCTGAGGGAGATATCACTTAACCGTATAACAACGTTCTGTTATTCTGAGTAAGGCAATACTAATTATAATTATATTGGTTCAACTACGGTTCAGGTAAAAGGAATCATTTAATTAAAAAAAAATCTATTCCTAAGTAATTTTTTAATGTTATAAAATCAAATAAATCATTGTCTTGTGTTAAAAAACGCGGGCTTCAGTTTAAACAAGGCATAGTGGTAGAGTATGGGCGGAGTTTTTCATGGGAAAATTATTATATAAATCACATTATATTATTCCATAGATATAGGATAATCTTAACAGAACAAATCATATTTAGGAGTTTTCTGGTTTTAATTTGAGAATTAAATCAAAATAATCGTTTTAAAATTCTTTAACAAAGTCACGCGGTCTTGTTGACTACCGGAGACGCTAAAATTTACTACACTACTTTCAATATGTTTGACTTAACTGAATAGACGTATACGGTGATAATTTATGGGAAATGGGAATGATTATTGAAACGTTTTTACAAGAAAATATTTAAAACTTATTTGCACATGCATTTCTTTACACAAACTAAAATGATTACTTGAACTATAATTAGGCTATATCGAGGTTAAAAACAAAAACAACAGCAGCAAATATTGGGCATTAAAACCACTAAAATAAATGTAAACTACTTCATGTGTCGTGCTCTTTTTCTTTTCTAGTGGAATCGATGCGGCCGTGATTTCTCTATGGTCTATTAATGTTACACGGTTTAAATCAATAACATTAACTTCGTCCCATCGATTTCGTCAGTGGCTTCACCAAAACCAGAGTAGAATAGATCCCCGTTCCCAGTTAGGTTGAGATCACTGCTCTTTACAACCAACCCGTGAAACTCGAGGGTCAGCGTAAACCTTCATTTCAACCGTTTAAGACGGTGGGATCCCTCGTATAGATTCGGTCTACGCTAGTGGCGTGGGGGTCGTGCTGTATATAGCCTTGGGGGTTCAGTAGATTAATGTAAGAAATTTCGGTAGCCATGCCATGACCGCGATGTAGATAGGGCTCCGACGTACTTTTGTTGTTTTGTTTCAAGAGCCTTGCTCATCTGTGGAGTTGCATTCCTCCCTTTTGCGGATAATGAATTTAATCGGATTAATTAAATTTACATGCGTGGGGATTGTCAGTTGTGTTGAGGTACTTGGTAATATAATAAAAGGCTGTGATGGTCTTTGTATATTTGGAACTAAAACCCCCTACATTTTTATATTGTTATATTATACTTGGATGGTTATATGATTTGAGGTCCATAGTCTTGGTGGCCTTTGTGACGTGAGGGCATTCACCCGCAAAATAATATATAGCGGAAAGTTTTAAAAACTACCCGGTGTGGGATTTCTCTAATAGAATAGTGCCCCCCCTCGGCGTTTTTGCATGTCACAATTCAAGTAAAAAAATGGACCAAAATGACACCCGGAAAATACTTTGCAAACAAAAATTGTTATGCATTAACATATATCATCTATATTAAATTCAAACTGAAGTCACACTATGGTGGATCATTTGTAAAATCGAGGTAATATGCACGAGTCTTTGTAAAGAGCCCTTTGTATTGTAAATCATGAATCATAGCGTATGTTGTTCATGCAGGCGAACTGTTGTAACATGAATTTCACTGTGCCGACTCTGCTATAATTATACGGTATATTGTCTTGTACTGCCCACAATCCTTGAGATGAAAATATTGCGTTAAGTCTTTGTAGGTTGCCAGCAAGTCGTTGTGCGTCCTAGGGAATGTGGAAGGGTTCAAATGATCGCCTCTTAACCTTCTGCTTCCCCCTCAAGAATGGACTGCGGACCCCAACGCATCCACCATTGCCTGCATTATTGATAACTGTGCCAAATAAGTTTGTTAGGCCATAGCAGCCCTCGGTCGACTTGATGGACACTCCCGGCTTTGTTAACGCCTACATCTCGTCGGGAGTCTATAGGTGGGTGCGGTTCGGGGGGAGTAGGTCTGGGATCCAGCTATATTTAGTCAACCTAAGACCTTACGGGGCATTTTCCGCGCACACATTACTTACTCTTATTTAATTGATTTTCTTTTGGATCACACATCGCCCACAGCTTCATGTTTTCAAACATATACAATTTTTAAAAAATCTATTAGACATCTGCAGAGGAAACTCTGGATTTAAAAAAAAAGTTTCGTTTGTTCCTGATTTTTCAGACTCGTGCAACAGCAGTTAAAATAATTCTTATTCTAATAGAAGAGATTATGGCGATTTCCAGTCCGGTTTTAAGTTCGCAAATACCTGTCGAGGTATATGAAGCCATCTACTTTCTGTATGTTTTTATTTATTCATAATTGAAAAAATAACCCACACATTAATGAAGACATTATACAATTAAACATTTTCAGTCGTTTATTTCAAGACCCTTCAGTAGTCCAAGCCCTATTGAAAGCCGCGATCTTCTTTCGTTGTCTGAGTAGTATGTATATTGCCATATTTTTGCGAATTCCAAATTATATATATATTTTATTAACAGTCATTGGATCAATTTTCTTCAATCTCTGTAGGTTTCTTTTGTTGTCCAATGTAGCACTAGGTGGTTCTAGGAGGAGTGGTAAAGGGGAAATAAAGACGTCTTTGCCTAATTACTCCAGAAGTGACATGGATTTTCTCGGACAGTGCACCGTTATGTTACAAAGATGGTTATTATTTTAGTTGGGATTCTGTACTGCCTCATAACCGCCCCGGCAGTTTCTCTTATTTATTGGCAGAAGCGTTTTTGAAGTCTACAAATTATGCATAATAGTGGGGTTGCCATTCTACACACGCCTCTATGATGCATGTTGCTATGATCAGTTTACTTCAACCCGACACTTAGGTTGTCGTCTTAGAATTCTGCTGAAAATCTTGCTTACATTCCTCACCATCTCTATTATTTTGGGTGTATCGCACTTGGTATATTTTTTTAAATCGCATTTTTTCAAAAAAAACAAAAACAACAACAAAAAACACATGAAGTTTAGTTTTGTTTACTATTGTTCAAGTTTCATCCTAAGATTCTGTCTGTTTAAAAACAACGCATTTGAATCTTTAATGTTGAAGGAGCATTTTATCAAATTGTCTCATGTTTCGCAAAATCTGTTACATGTTCAATAGCAGTGCGCGCAGTTTAGCAAAACGAATGTTCAACTTGTCTCCCCTACCTGCTCTGTGGTGTTGAATCGGTGTCACCCAATGCGGTTAATTCAATGTTCAGCTCATGTCTGACTTCTCCATGGCCTGCGCTGGTGTAACCGTGCACTTGAGGCAACCTGCTCTGGCGGTGTCATAATTTGATGACAGGTGCCACCCTGCCATTGTAATTTAGTTGTTATATAAAACCGACTTGATCGGGCAAGTTGTCATATGTACTGTTGGTCATTCACACGAGTGCAGTAGTGATGCCACCGTTTGTGATGATGACGTCAAGAGATGAAAAGAGATGAATAGGTTTCCAAAATTAGTGTGGGAAGGGGGGGGGAATAAAAATTTCTACCCGTGTTCAACAAGCATCTTTCACTCTAGTGAACATAGAAACTAATTATAGACATTTGATAATAATTCAAAGGCAATATAAAATCTCTTTGGTTAAAAACCCAACAAAACCTTTATGTGATGTCATAGTATCAAAATTAATATTTTTTTCTACACCACAACTTAAAAATAAAACAATCATCTTAATTTGAAAATTCTTTTGTTCCAAAAAAGACGATGTTATTAATGTATTGGAATTTTAATAATTATATTTTCCATGTTGATTTAATAAACCATTTTGAATTTAACAACAGTCTGGTTTTTCTACCTTAGACCGACCTATCGTCCTCCTTGTAAAATAGAAATACAAATTATGTCTTAAAACGCCCACCCAATAAATTAATGGTACGAAAAAATTATTACGTTAGGTAATAAATTGGGGACGAACTATTTTAATGTTTAACTTATTATCCGGTGTAATATTAATTATTGACCAATTAATTATCATGATTGAAGTTATGAATTAAACTGTAAGACAGCAGTTTTAAAAAGTAAAATCTTTGTTTAAAAGTCGCTATTTTTATTAGTCCGTTCAGTGACACCAAAAACGTCTACGCGCAACCCTATTTAAGATCCTCTGCCTCTGCTATAGATATCCGTTTCTTTTTTAACTTGAATGATTCAAAGATGTTTCCGTGTAAACCAAACATAATTCATTCATCTCGTAACGAGATGTATTCGAAATTTAATTTCTTTTTTCTTCTTTTAAAATTTTAAAACAAATCAATGAATTCATTTTGTGTGTGTGATAAACATTAAGCGATCATTTTGAAACTAGAGTTATTGACAAGTAAAGAATGCAAAACTCAAAAGTAATGAAAACTCTTATAGAGAACAAGGCCGTCTTTAGCTAGTTGTCCTTCACTAGGGATGAGTCGTGCAACTAACAAGTGGCCAACCTCTCAATTGAATCTTTACGTTATACCTTCTTAGTTGGGTTAACAATTTAACAACTTAAACAAAGTTTACAACTATAACAATTCATTCCAATTTATTTAGTCACTTTCCCTCTGTAAATATGAAATTGTCATTTTAAGGCCAATTATGGTGAAGGTAAGAGTGTAAGTTCTTCAAGGTCGGGGTATAAAAATTAATTTCATATGCATTTCCCAACCAGTTTTGTTTGGTTAAAAATAAAACAATTTGTCTGTGTAGTATAAATAGTGTTTGATATTAAAAAAACGCTCCTTCTTTCACCTACTTAGCTTAGTGTGGTGTATATTTTCGCTGATCAGCTACAGAATGTATAATGCATAAACCATTTAGTCCTAATATTACACTGTTACCGTTTGGCACACCAACAAATCATTTCAATGTTTCTCATCAGGATTCGACTTGTGGCCACAGATATTCAGTGCAGAAGCTTGAGCTGTCTTCCTTCACCCGCGTTACTAAATCAGCAAATAACAATAGTAGCTAGAGATTAGTTTCATTATCATAAATCACATAATAAGCCATGACTAACAACAACCAGTTAGAGGAAATGCCCTTCCTATGGCTAGTTGTGGCCATCAGAAAATAACGGGACATCTGAAGATATTATTTTGCTTAATTAATTTCGGAAATGTTTTACTTTACGCCGCCGACTCTAAATCAAATCCCGCCTTATCAATTGTAAGGAAATGTATTAAAGTTTTGCTGCAAACTCTTTAAAAAAAATATTTCTGGAAATATATTTTCTATTTTGAGTTAACGTTAATTTATGACATCACAAAACATATGCATACTCAAGTTAGAATTATAGATCTAATAGAACTTTAATAATTTTATCATTTTTGACTGCAATTACATGATTCTTGGTAGCATTATGTGTGGCTTATAGTAACAATCCCTTGCCCTCAAATTACATGTTTATTGAATGTCAGTGTTGACACTTGCTTTTCGCATTGTCTTTCAATATTCTTTGACACTGTGTCATATCCATGTTAAGGGTATAGATTAGTGATGGCTTGATGAATAATGCACCGAACAGAGAAGGTTAATATGTGAGGGAATAAGTTGCGACGAACTGAGATCTGAAGTTCATAAAATACCAATATACTCTATATTAAGGGATGGGCAATTGTTTCGGCTCGGGATCCACTTTGTGGTAGCGGATTTTAGCAGAGGGCCGCACTGTTTAAAATAATTTTTATTCTTTAGCTAAAATTACATTTCATTTCAGAAAAAGTATAAATGTATCATAAAAATCAATTAATAAAACGTAGACAAAAGTGGTAGTTTTATTGAATGTATTTATTGTGCTAATGTCATATTATATCGATTTCTAGCTACTAGCACATTAATTATAGAATCAGTTTAATGAGATAAGTGCACCCTGTCACCCTTCAAAGCGGTTTTTTCCGAATGTCTTAGCGGGCCACAAAAAAACTCAGTGGCCGGCCGCACTTTGCCCACACTTGCTTTATATTACTAAAGAAAGATAAAACAATTAAAAATCGAGGCAGCTCATTTGTGGGTGTTTAATTGAATTTGGTTTTGTTATCAGTTGGTGAGATTTCGATCTATTTTGTAATGGATAAGTTGCTCCATATGTCCTTGCTTTGGTGTCCCTGCCACGTCACACGTGCGTGCAGATCCTTTGAAGTTGTAAAGACAAACGTCACTAATCACATGCTATTTTTGGGTGCACCGATGTTCAGCCAACTTCTTTTGTCAAACAGAAACATTTTGAGAGCCTAATGTTGGGAAAATAAACGCTGATCTTGTTGACGATGGCCATGACTGGTTTCACACAATTCTGCTGAACCTGTCAGCGAAGGACTTGTCCCTATATTTTACAAAGAAACATTGGGGGCCGTCCATAAATGGCGTCACGCAATTTTGGCTGATTTTTACCCCCCCCCTTCTCACACTTGTCACAAAAACTTAGACCCCCTCCAATATGACGTCACAAAGCTTTGGACCCCCCCCAGCAGTATTTTCTAATTGAAAATTAGCATGTTGAAAATTTAGGGATCTACCGATATGCATTTTTTCCGATATTGCCGATGCCGATATTACCGATATTTTTGTTGTTGCCGATTTGAGTATTTGTAAGGTAAAAAACCAGCGGTCAAATTTGATGACCTCATTGTTAAATTTATCACTCGTAATTATTTATATTTTATATTAGTATTAGGCGTCTACCGCTACGCATTTTTTGCCGATATTTCCGATGTGAGTATTTGTTAGGACAAAAACCAGCGATCATATTTGATTACGTCATTATTAAATTTATCACTCGTATTTATTTATATTTAGGGGTCTACCGATATGCATTTTTGCCGATATTACCGATATTTTTTTCCCTATATGAGTGCCGATATGAGTATTTGTTAGGACAAAAACCAGCGGTCATATTTGATGACGTCATCCTTAAATTTATCACTGGTAATTATTTATATTTTTATATGTTAGGCTACTGGTTTCATTAAAACAAACGTAAATTAAGAAACAACTCGTACAACTTCATTTGAATTATAAGTGTGTTTCGATTATTCCGTGTCCATTCTTCTATGTCACTTTGCTTCATATTTCTTTCTTTTCCTCATAAACAATGCAGGAACATGGATCGGATATTTTTCTTTCCGATAAAATAAGTTAATTCCGTAATAATCGGGATAAAATAACACATCAAAACATTTTTTATTAATACTAACAAAAGAAATCTTAAATATAGATTTAGTGATTTATATTAATTTATAATTTTCACAAGCTACTTTAACTCAAACAATATTAGGGGCGTACCGAGGATGATTTTTTGCCGAGTACTGAGTACCGAATAGTTGCGGCCAAGTTTTGCCGATACCGAGTACCGATACAGAGTACTTGAAGTATGAATTTGTTAAAATTGTGTTACATTTTATAAATGGCCAACATTATATTTTTAGGATTTGTAGTTTTAAAGTTATGAATTTTTAAAGTTTTAAGTGTGGTTCAATTTGTCCCAATCCCCTATGCCAGGGGTCGGGAAACTTTTTGTCTGAGAGATCCATAAACACCACATATTTTGGAAGTTAATTCTTTGAGAGCCATACATTATGGTGAAATCTAAAAATTCAAGTAAATGCGTGCATTTTGTGTAATTTCAACACTAAAAGTACAATATAATTATGTCTCTGAATTCTTTTTCATAAAATTGTTTTGCTTTTTAAAAAAAAATATCCAATTAATATGTAGATCAAATGAGTCTGAATAAACTTTTTTTAAAAAATCTAACATTTGTCTGAGAGCCAGTTGCAGCCATCAATAGAGCCACATCTGGCTCGCGAGCCATGGTTTCCCGACCCCTGCCTATGCATTTTACCTCCACGTTTTGTGACCTCAATTCCGCTGTTCGCGTCATGTATTTTTTTCTGTCGTTTTAAGAATGATTTTATTTTCAGGATCAATGTTATAAATAAATTTATTATTTCTTTATTTTCTTTTAAAAATATTATTTTATGGATAACTCATTTGACTTTGTATAAACAATAAAATTTATCTTTAAACGAAGTTTCTGACGTGTATTCAAGTTCCAGATCATGACCTACATATGACATATGTCAGAACGAACTGTCCTCTAACTCTATAATAATGTACAAATAAAATTAGGAACTCCTTTTGAACCTTGAACTTTGACTCATAATTAATTATAACCAATAGTTAAATGGCTTTTTCACACGGCCACCTTTTATGAATAAAACAATGAGAACAAAGCAATAGCATTAGAGTCAAAATGAGGTTGAAGGATGAATTGTTGCCAATGACAACAAGTCTGCACACGGTACATTTTGTAATTCCATACGAAACGAAATGTTTTAGACACCTGCGATTCTGCGTGCATCTTTGCTATTAGAGCAATTATGGTATACTCGGCATCGGCATCACAGTATTTCAGAGTATACGAAAATCGGCCGATACCTCAACAATATCATTGCACATGGCACGCTGTATCGTGGCATATTAATACAAGGACTTTTTTGGTTCTTTCAATACAGGTATCGGGATCGATATATTAATTTGTCGAGATATTTATAAATCTAAATACATTTTTTACAATTATTATTTTTTTTGGAGGGGGGGGGGTATAAATGTAACTTTGAAATATCGGTGACATCAATATCGTGACCTTTACATGCTACCGATACCTCTCGGTAGACCACTATGCAAATTACGTTTTTGTCATTTTAATATGTATTTAGTGTAAGTCTGCACCCTGATATCCTAAAACGCTCGAAGCCATTGAAAACGTCATAAATAAATTGAAAGCAATCAAATATTTAAGTGGAACTTTTATTATTTAAAGCGTTTTTGATGTGACGTCACATCTCTTTAACACCCCCTCCCCCTCGTCACACATCGTCACAAATGCGTGACCCCCCTCCCTCCTAGGCGCGTGATGCCATTTATGGACGGCCCCTTGGGTGCGGCCATCAACACGATATCCACTTGATAATAGGACGCAATAATAATATAATACCCACTCATTCCCCAAATTTAAAAAAATGCCTTTGATCACGAGACTAAAACTATTACACTATCCAGAAAACCCTGTATTTTTTATTTTTATTTTTTATACAAGCAGATTTCAAGGAATTTATGACGTTCTCATGTGAAATTATTTTCGTTTTCTATATATGTAATTAATTCATTTATAATTATAAGAAAACAAATTATGGAAACCCTACACAATAATGCCCGTTGAATTTGAAATTACGTGTCGGCCTACCGCTGTGATGAAATTATACTGGAGGCACAACAGTGCGAGCTGGGTGCTAAATATTTGATAGCTGTTTCCTCTTCCAGTCCTATACCAAGCTTGGTCTACTATACACGTACATCACATCGTACGCACGAAGTTTTAAACATGATTTCGTTTTAAGCAGGATATCGGATCTCAGACCATTTGACAAATTCAAAGTGTTACGGTGACAGTGTGCTATTCATTCTTGATGCGGCTTTATTCTCGGCCAGGCTATATTGGGATGCAACTCAATACTATCGATATTCACCGTCACCTTCTATTTCCGCACGTGCACTAGATCACGTGTACAACATATATGTACAGGTAAAGGTGTTTTCTTCTCATGTCTTGAAAAGTATTGGCCGATTTGACTTTCATGTGCATATGAAAAAATAAATAAAAAATGAACAGGTCGGGTAAAAGGTGCCTAACAAATCTCTATATATTTACTTATCCGATTGATAACTTTTATTGGCCCTACTTGATCTCATCTTTAAAAAAAATTAATAAATAAACAAGACAATGATAGCTATTGTACATGGCGCTCAGTACAAGGGAACCCAGGGCGCATGTTGGGCTCACCATAGATTCCAATGAGAGGTGCTATTTCAATCACTGTCGGTATTGATCACCGAGATATGCCTGCTGATTTAGCTCTGAACATCGTGATTGACCTGCTGGGCTTTCCCGTTATAATTAGAACTGTGCTTGTTCTGTACTCCCTTATTTCATGCACGAGAGTCACCAACTGAGCTAGTTCTTGCACGTTGGCATAGGCGGGCACTTCTACTACTTCTTGTCTACCTGGCTATACTGACCTACTGAACTAGTTCTTGCACGTTGACATAGGCGGGCACTACTACTTCTTGTCTACCTGCCTATACAGGCCAACTGAACTAGTTCTTGCACGTTGGCATTGGCGGGCACAATTAATTCTTGTCTACCTGCCTTTACAGACCCATTGAAGTAGTTCTTGCACGTTGACATAGGCTAGCTCTACTATGTCTTTCATACCTGCTTATACCTACCAGCGGCGTAGCGTGGGTATGTGCCGCCCGGGGCAGAACCCAAATTTACCGCCCCCCCCCCGAAAAATATGTTAACTTAAAGTTATAAGATCCGTCTATAAATTACGTCACGCACCTATATTTTGGATGATGTGTGACGAGGGGGATGGGGGTTGTTAAGAATTGTGACGTCACGTGAAAACACGCTACTTTAAATCAAAGTTCCACTTAAATATTCGATTTCTTACTATTTTTATGACGATTTACATAGATTCACGCGAGTTACGATATTACAGTGCAGTCTTACACTAAATACATACTAAAATGGCAATAAATTGATTTGAAACATGCTCATTTTCAAATAGAAAATACTGCTTTTGGGGGAGGGGGGGTCACAGCTTTGTGACGTCATATTGGAGGGGAGGTCTAAGTTTTTGTGACGAGGGGTGGGGGGGGGTGGGGGGTTAAAAATCGACCAAAATCGCGTGACATTATTTATGGACGGCCCCTAAAGAAAAGATACCAGGTAGTCTTTATTAGAAAATAAAAATAAGTACGCAATACATTTTTGTGTTATAAATAAAGAGAAAGGCTTCATTTCTTGAATAAATTTGAAGTTTTATGTTTTTCGTCATTGCACAATCTTTCATGTATCAATGTTTTCAGCAATACCATGCTCAATATCCAAAATTACTATTGATTAGATAATCTTGGTGTATTCATTATTGATCTTAGGTAATTTTGTATTAACTTTATTTTAGAGAATCTATTTAACACATTGCATTCTTTAAGACATTGTTTGAATTAATGATATTATTTTAGACAGGATAACTTCTAGCCTAAATATCTAAAAAACTTGAATAAATTAACTGGTCTTGAATTCATTAATTATTTTTTTTACTTGTGGGGTTCAAATATTTCTTGTTTGACAATGACACGTGAGATATTTTGTATACTCTAATTTGAAGGCAAACATGACAAAGTCCAGTATATTAGCTGGTCTAAGAAAATCTTATCTGATTTCTAAATTTGATATAACTGCCAAAAACTCACATCAATTTCTACAGTAATCTCATGTTATAATTATGAAGAATAAAACTTTGCACATAAAATTTTATTAAATGTCAAAGCATCCTTTAGCATTCCAGTAGTTTCTCAGTGAGAAGCCTCTGTTAAGCATTTTTGAATACTATACGTTTGTAAATAATTTCGGGCATCTTTGATATAAATTATACATTAGAAAATAAAAAGATTTCATGTGACTCAAATTTCCTGCGTCTGTTCGTGTGTTGAGCAAATTTCCTGCGTCTGTTCGTGTGTTGAGCTTTTTGTCTGCATCTATCAATTCTTCTATAGCTTTAAAAATAACCTCAAAATAGCTCCATGGTATATTCACTATTTTGTATCCTGAATTCTGTTTAATGCATTGCTTGTAGAAGCAATTTGATATTCCAAACAAAGTATGGGCATGGAAAAGAATGCGTAACAACGTTCGAGTGTACTAAAACAGAGTTAGAGAGTTCGTTTCAGTAGGAGTATCATGTAAACAAAATTAGTTAAATGAACTTTTTGTTCGAGATTTGACATTGACATTTAATTGTTTGCGTTTTTCTTTAACTCCTGCATACTTTTCAGCCATGAAGAAATTTTAACACACGTTGGGCCTCTGCAGTCCATTATTTTAAGATCATCATTTATTTAAAATCTTTTTAGAAATGTCGTAAAAACCTCTTGCAACTTTGTTTTGTTCTTTATTAATAGTTTATTCTTTTTATCCAATCTATGATTCTTTCCAATTGTTAAAAAAAATTGGTATGATTAGCACTTGTTCAAGAGTGGCTATTTTTGTGTTTGTGTGTGCCAAGTTTTAGTTCCATTATATAAGCAATTTTATTCATCATCATTTTTTAAAATTTATTCCACAAAATAAAGAGATTAACATAATTTTGCTTTGAAAGAAGAGACCATATAACTACGCCAACAACTTTGTTCCAGTAGTTTACCTACGTTAAAATCGATTAGATGTACCAGCACATAATTGTCATGTTCGTACACTACTTCACCCTCTATGTTTTTCAGCTCAGTAGCTTTAGTATCAGAAGTCTTTAGATTAATAAAATAATAGGAGTTGGAAATGTTGGCATTAGAAACGTCCACGTATTTTAATATAGTTTCTTCCTGTAAAAGAAAAAAGAAGTATCTTCTTTTTTATATTATTTTGATAAACTTTTATTTAACGTTATTTATTTTTAGAAGCTAATTAACACCGAGGAATTTGTGCAACAATGTGCCGTCGGAGAATTCGATTCGCTCATTTTTCAAATTGATAGGGTACAGTAAGGTTTGCTTTTACAACAGGAACGGCTGTCAAATTTTAAGAACCAATTAAGTTGATACCACATCAGGCTCTGGTTTTTCAGAACAGTAGCATTAGTATCAGAAGAATTTAAGAAATTCTGGCAGTTGAAATGTTCACATGCTTGATGATATTTCCTTTATTTCTTGTATTAATCTCTTATTTGGCTGTTAGTTTATTTCGATTTAGCGCTCTACTTTCTTATACAATTTTCATTGTTAGAAAGTATATATAAAAACTACTAGGAACTTGCCGCCCCTGGCAAAGTGCAGCTTGGGGCAGTCGCCCCCCCCTGCCCCCCCTCGCTACTCCACTGATATCTACCTATACTGACCAACTGAGCCAATTCTTATTTTTTAATTTTCAAATATGAATTAGAGTCCAATCTTATGTCATGAATTTAAAGCTATATTAGAGGAGGATGAACATTTGTTTATAAGGACGAAACTTCATGATAGTTGTGATTGAGCCAAAGAATCAGCCTTGACTCACAGTGATATAAAAGATACCCCCACCCCCCTTTTTTTTCATTTGCCAGAAAATCCCCAAAGTCTCTTTAATGCTGTCGCAAAATCCTTGTGGAAAAACTTTTTTTCTTTCTAAAGCTGTATTCAGTAGAAGAAAATGTTACTGTTTGAACATGTTTCTTTTTAAGTATCAATGGTTACTGACATGCCTTGAGTAGTATTAGTATTGTTTTCTTTATTTGAAGTTCTATATTTAGTTACTGGTTTCAATCCAGCCTTCAAAATGACTGTAAAAGATTAATTGATATACAACCAAAGCGGTATGTAACCATCCTTAAATATAACCAATATGAGGAAAAAGACTAGACATAAACCATCAATAAGCGTAGGATGCAATAATCTTCTGTATAGAAGGAGCGCCTGTTAAAGAAATGTATTAATAAGAAAGTGCTATCTTCATATGCTAATTTATATTGTTTTGTTTCAAACTTGGTCATTGTGATGACTTAGTCTTGTACTAAAAAAATGAGTGTCAGTGTGGGTTTGATTATAGCCTATAGCAATATTTTTTTAAGTTGTGGTATCTTTCTAAATTATTTAAGAACTACTCATGCATTAAAAAAAAATTATTTCAGAATTTTATTGAAAATCCTTGTTATATTTATATATTTTAAATTTTATTTTAACGTAACATTTGACATTGACTTTCCAAGTCTTGAACAACTTGCTAAACATTGATTATAGCCAATTATATGAAAATGTCACCATAGCTACTTAAATAATGTCACATAAATATCAAGGGTGTGTTCTGTCAATAATCATGTTTGCCTACATATCTCAACAACTTCTGTATACATTTTTAAACTTTAATTTCAGATGGAGAAACTTGTACAAGAGATGCAGCTGTCGAAGTCAGGTGTCCCAGTTCGAAGTCAAAAAACCTTTCCTTTCCTTACCTTCATTCCATCAGTGTTTACTGGTAGGTGTAAAAAATACTAATAGAGTTTTCAAAGATAAAAAGATAAAAAATGCGCTAGCATGGTATTTCTGTAGATAAGAATGGTATACATCCCATTTCCCAGTGGTATACCTTTTTCCTATTCATCATTTCGGTCCCATTCCTGGTGTTTCCCTTCCCATTGTGATCTGGTTATTGGTGGGATGTTGCCTACCTCCCTACCCCAAAGTAATTCATATTATGATTTCAGTCACCTGATGCATTAATGTTGATAATTATCATTTTAGTAGAATATAGGATTACTAGCAACAAAGCCCGTCCAAGGACAGGAATAAGTGTAGGGTGACCTGTGAAGACCCACTGTGAAGTGGGTACATTACCCACCCTTGTCTGTCCAGAGACCCTACCTCCCCCCCCCCACACCACGGTCTGTCAAGAGACCCTACCTCCCCCACCGAGGTCTGTCCAGAGACCCTACCTCCCCACACACCGCGGTCTTTCCAGAGACTCTACCCCCCCCACACCGCGGTCTTTCCAAAGACCCTACCTCCCCCTCCCCCCACACCGCGGTCTGTCCAGAGACCCTACCTCCCCCTCCCCCCCACACCGAGGTCTGTCCAGAGACCCTACTTCCACCCACACAGCAGTCTTTCCAGAGACTCTACCCCCCCCCCACACTGCGGTCTGTCCAGAGTCCCTACCTCACCCGCGGTCTGTCGCGAGACCCTACATCCCCTCCACCGCAGTTTGTCGACAGACGCGCCGTCTCGGCCGGCCATACATTTGTATCACGTCAAAAATACTATACATTATAGTTATAAAAACATTACCTACCCCTGTTGGTCCAGAGACCCTACATCCCCTCCCCACACCGCCGGTCTGTTCAGAGACTCTACCTCCCCACACTGTGGTCTGTCAAGAGACCCTACCTCCCCCAACACCGCAGTCTTTCCAGAGACCCTACATCCCCCCCCCACACACCGCGGTGTGTCCGGAGTTATAATAAATAACCCGTAAACACAAAGTTTTTTATTACAAATCCCAACGCGCATCGCTAAAAATAAACTCTTGGGAAAAAAAAACGGCACCAAAAATAACTCGTTTTGAACCTCTTTTAATATGTAAGTGAGACATAAATTTTCTCCGCCAGTGATTGGCTATAGGAGTCTGTAGGAGTTTGAGGGACCAATCGCTATCGATGACCGCACAGAACATTGCCTTTTATTATATAGGATAATCCAATTATTGTCTTAATCAGTGATTCCCAAACTTATTTGGCCTACTGCCCCTTTTTAGAAACAAAAATTAATCCATGCCCCCTGAAAGTCTACATTCTTTAAAGGTAAAATACATATTTCTACCCATGTCCTAAAATATAGTAAAGAAATATGTTGTAAAAAAGGCTGAAATGATGAAATTATAAATAAACATCACAGAAAATTTAAATTTTGCAGGATAATAATAAAATGAAAATTACAAATAACATTAAAATAATTCTAATGAGAAGGATGAAACCTAGTGTGCTGCTATATTTTTATCAATCCTCTTCTCTATCTTTGTCAGTTGTAATCTTTAATCACCAGTTTTCGTTATTTTAATTTGCAGTATGTTTATGTTGTATTAATAAGGATGAAAGAAAAGTAATTAACTTATCCACAATTATGGTCAGATGCTGGGTAGACTGAGGGACTAGTCCCATGAACAAATCCTAGCCTTCTCCAAGATTTGTACCCGTGATCTTTGGCTCATCAGTCGAACGTGCTGCCACTCGGCCACAGTGCCCCATAATACAAAAATAATGAACATACAATTTTACTCTACAGTCGAACCCACTTAACTCGAGCCCGGTTAACTTGCCCACCCTATTAAGTCGACATTTTTATTGGAACCGCCAAATTCTCTCTTTGTCTTAGCATTTTCTCATCGGTTAATTCGATTTTTTAAGTCGCCGAAACCTAATACCTCGAGCACAAAAGAGGGCAAAATTTGCTACTTAACGTTGGTTAACTCGATCCCTGTCTGTTCGCCTAGCGATGCACTTTGGCATTTTTAGTTCAAAATAGTGTCGACATTTCCCTTTCTTCTAGACTTCCGGCTATTGTGTGATTCTACGAGATTTCAATAAAAATTACCGGATGTTTTTACTTTCAATTTGATCCATGTGTGAATTAGTTTCACAAGTATATATTCACCCGAGGTGCTCGAAAATCGCATTAGCGGTCTTTAATCGTCATTTTTTCGCAGTGCATGTTATAAGATTATTAAATTTAATTCATTTTCTGATGCATTAATCATTTTATTTTTTAAGATAAATGAATATCTTTAGAAAAGAAAATAAAGGTTTGTATCGAGAATCGACGGTGGTTTTTATTTAATTAAATAAAAAATTATTATTCTTTTAAAAGTTTGTTGTTGCTTTGTTACCAGTAAGATAAGTGACTGTGACTAACACGCGCGTGATGGTGAAATCAAATCATTTTCTTAATATTCCAGTATATATAATATATATATATAATATACACGTCATCACTGTTGAAGGTCGAATTCTGATAAGGAATGATTATTTTTTAATTCGCTTAGTTGCCGAGGTCTAACACACAGCGAGCTGTGATCAACTATCAAGGCCGCAATAGTTACTATTTATATTACAAGTTTAATTGACTGAGGAAATTGGAGTGCGGTCTCATAGTGACAGATATCCTGCATGCCAAAAGCATTCAATTTAAAATTACCATATTGATTATTTTATTATTTTTTGTTAATTCGCTGATTCAACGAGCATTGCAAACACGAGCGGCGGTGACATTCCGCGCCATGGGACGAGGCGAGGTGAAAATTTTGACCTTTTAACGCATGCGCAGACAATTATAAACTGGTAACTTTTAAAAAAAATTAAATGGAATCGAAACATGACCACAGAGACGTAATCAATGTCATTTACTTCGGCATAAAAAATATATATATATAAAAATTCCCGACTAGTCATAACTTTTCCCGACTTTCAAGACCAAGAACATTTTTTTAAGAATTCCTGACGTTTTCCCGTTTTAGTGACTGAGTGAGAACCATGGTTATATCTAAACGGTCCTTAAAAACAAACGGTCTTAACAACCTTAGGAAAGAGTGAAGAAATAGGGTCCCAATATTCCGATACGATTCCAATTAATCGTCCCATCACTAATTAACACACATCACGTACATAGAGAAATTTCAAGCGCATGTTAATATTTTGCCGCCATATTGGTTTTCGTTTAACTCGTTCATCGGTTATCTCAATGCCATTTTTCATACCCCAACGCCGTCGACTTAACCGGGTTCGACTGTAATTCATAATTACCAGTATTTTATTTCTCCCATGACCGCATGGTTGTCGGGGGTTCTAATGTTTCCATTAGAACTTTCTTGGGGCTTGGTAGACCTGGCGCCGCCCATCTCTCCAAGTCAGCGTTGGATTTTTAGCAATAGTTATTCATCAATATTTTTATTGTGGCTTAACGTGGGCTAGATCCCACGACCTGAAGCTTTGAGGCGAGCGCACTATTGACTTCGCTATTCAGACGCAAATTACCAGTATAGGGTGTGATAATTTGGAATATAATGTTACATAACAGAAATATGTACAAACAGTTTTTCTAAATCTTCTTATCTTCTCTTCCTTTTTTATGCTTTCAAAGCCCTCTTCATTTTAACACCCCCCCTCCCTCAAATTCACCTCAGGCTATTATCGCCCCCTGGATTGTTCGATCACCCCCTGATGGGCAGTAACCCCTACTTTGGAAATAACTGGTCTAAATCCATCCCCCATGAAATAATTATGTTTTACATTATATTTTTTTATTTATGGAGCTCATCAAAGAAAAACAAAACAAAAAGAAACATTTATTTATCTGTATATATAGAGAGACATGCATAGGTTATCTAAAAAAATTATGTTTAAATATGTCATCAGGAACAATATTGCACGAAAGTCTCTCCCTTAATCTCGATGACAAATCCCTTTCTCAATTCAAAGCAAACATTCCAAATCATACACAAATCATTAACTGTCTTTTATGACTTGGATCATTTTAGGCCAGTCAAAAGCTGAACTTTTTATTAAAAAGAATTCAGTTATCACCTAAGGACATATGAGGAATGTCCATGGGATTTTTCATCACAATTAGATGAATATGGGATCATATGGGACAAATAAACAATTTGCTTTTACATATGTAGATGTGTTATCATTTTTAAAAATATTGTGTTTTTGGCCAAACTTAAACGGTTGGTAGTGTATGTCGATTGAATGTTTGATAGTATATGGTGACTGAATATTTGGTAGTGTATGTTGATTGCATGATATGGACTAAAGGTTGAATCTATGGTGAACAGTGAAAGCTACTGACTGACATGTTAGAGAGTTAAATATAGTTATACATGTCTAAAATGATTTCTAAATTATCATGAACACAATTGATGATTTTTATTTATTTTAATTCCTTAATTAGATCACAATGCTTCAAAATTTATTGCCTCAATAAAAATAATATTAGAATACCTATGGTAAGAGGAGTAATTATCACACATGAAAAATTTCATAAGTAACTAAAATAAATACAATTATTTCTTTTCAATGTTGCACACTGAAGGAAGTGACTTAATACAGTGGTTAGCTACACGCTTAAAGATTGGTGAGGAAGAACATATGGAAGCAGTGAGGATGGCAATGCTACTTTGCCAGTATGGATACATTTTCCCAGTAACAGACCAAAAAAATTTGACAGTTAAGGAAGATGCATCCCTCTATCGTTTTCAGGTAAAGATCTCCATCAGTTAACTGCTAATACCACAGGTTATATTTGTAGTCAGATAACTTTAGGCATCTATTTAAAAGATGTTTAAAATTTGCTACAGTTTAAAAAATGTGAACAAAGTTATTGTTTGAAAATGTAAGTTATGAAATGAGTACCGTTGAGTTGCTACTCGGTAAAATACGCATTAAAGACTTGTATTTTTTCTTAAAAACAGAAGCCATACTATTGGCCCTCTCAAAATGGAGATCCTGATAATGTCTCTTATGGTAAGTTCTATTCCTTCTGCTTGTTTAACATTAGCATACTCATAAAAACCCAAATATTCTACTTGCTTAATTATTTAAAAATAAATCATAGATGTATTGGATATAATTATTTGTTAAAATTTCTTGCTTAGTTTTCAGAAAATATATTATTTTATGTTATAAAGAATAACTAAACTTACAATCTTTTTTTTATTTAGCAATTCATTTAGTAAAACGTTCAATGCGCAACAAGCAGAAACATGGATTAGAAGATTATGAACAGGTATTCTACTGTCTTTTCACCTTTTTTTTAATGAGGGTAAAACAAAATTTAATTACAAGTAAATGTATACTTTTTTAATGTGGATTACAAGTACAGTTGTATACTTTTGTAATGTGGAACAAAAAATATACTTTTCTTAAAATGGTTTGCATTATGTTGTTTCAAGTTTTTGTTTATAAAGTAACATTCCAATTTTGGCTTTTTAAAATTCAATCTATTTTTTAAAAAAAATTTCAATACTTACCTTACCCTAAAAAAATCCCAGAAAAAAAACTACTTGTAATGAAGAAAAAACAACTTGGTAAGGAAAGAAAAGGCTTTCAAAAATAATATATAAATAAAAAATATATACATCCATACATTATAATAAATATCTATTAAATTCTTTTACAGTGTCTAATATATTTTAAATTTTACAATGAAAATCATTGGATCTGTTTTTTTTATTTATTCCAGGCAAGTTTAACAAAACTTCAAACAATGTTATGTGACAAATGGGATTTTATTGTTGCTCAAGCCCAAGATCAAGTCAAGTATGACCTTTAAAAAATCATAATATTTTAATTGTTATAATAATTAGTATTTGAAAATAGTATCAGATTTCCTATAAAAAAAACAGTAAGCAATTATTCTTGTTACAGAATTGCCAAAGAAAAAAAAAGAACAGATAAAGCCATAATGGATAGTCAAGAGCGTGCTTTTTTTAGAATTCACAGACCACCTGTAAGTGACTTTTCATCATTTATTTGCATGCATACTAAGCTTTTACATAAACTTATCACATCAGTAATTGATGTAAAATTTACCATGTCCATGTTTTAAACTTGATATGCTAAACTGCACTTAATTTTACAAAGACAATTGATTGCCAACAACCTTGATTAATAAATTGGATAATTATGTTTAACAATATTATTGTAGTCTTTTTAGGAGTGGCCCCTTCATTTTTCTTTTACAGCCCGGTTGCATTAAAACATTAGATGAGGGACCTAAACGAAATTTCCAACCCAGCCAAATGGCCGCCAGGAGAAAAAAAAACAAAGAGTTACTTCAAAAAGAAGTAAGTGGTATAAATTAAAAATCTGTGAACCTATCTTTTAAAACCATTAGTTGATCCATGTAGGATTTTAAAGAATTGGATTAATATCAAACATAAAGTCACCAACCATTGATGTTGGGAAGAACTAATACTCGCACATACTTATTTTTTGCTCTTTTTGAAAATGGTATTTAATTCTTACTAGTAGGAAATCTATCTTGCTTATCTTTTAAGATAGAGTTACAGCCATTTATGCATATATTTAAAGAATTAAAATTTATTTGATTATCCATTGTTCCTAATCATTTTGGCCATTCACCTTTAAAAAATTGCCTTTTTGTGGTTAAATGAAATCAAAAGATAATGCTCATCCACCCACTTCCCCTGAATTGCATACAACTATAACAAAATCAGACAGCACCTACGACCCATGCATATTTACTGTATTGGTTGCTTTTGTTATTGCTTCTTCAATTAATTTTTTTACACTCTTCTTTCATGCATCGAAATACAATTTTCTTTCAACCTTATCAATTTTGCCCACAACTTTCCTGAAATCATATTTTATTCTTCAATCAATATCTTTAAAGAGCACCGTATAAAATTTGCTTTTAATTTGCGTTAAGAAAATTATTTAAAAAACTTTTTTACCCGAGTTTAGCCTTCATGTAATTATCATACTGCGTCACAGCTTTTTTTCTTTTCTTTTCTTTTACAGCACTGTTAATATAAAAAAAATAGGGAGTTTGTGGGGAGGGATTATTTTTTAATAAGAACAAAGGAAGCTGTTTGGCATCCACATCGGAAACCAAATTTATATATTAGATGACTAAGTCTTTCCACCTTTTACCTTATTTAAAATTATATTTCTTTCAGATTAAATATTTGATGCGATCTATCAATATATGTAGAGTAAAAACTTCAAAAGCAATTGAAAAGTAAGGAAATATCCTTAGCATAATCATTAATGGTATGAAATTAAGTTGGTCTAAAAAAAGATTTATAAATATGACCTCACATATTTGGAATTAAAAGATTACATTTTTAATGACATTCAGGATTGATGATTAGTGTATTAAAAAGAAACAATGCTGCCATCATTTAGTGGCTAACTTTACTCTGACCTTTTATTTATAAATAAATTTATTATTCTTTCAGCTTAGAGCACTTTTCTGAACAATATTTTGATCTTGATCCCTTGTTGACACCCCCTGTTCCTTCAAATCCTTGGATATCAGATGACACATCATTCTTTGAAATAAGTGAAAACAAGTAAGCCTTATATGTTATGATGAGAAAGGAAAATGTGTGTGTTTAAAAGTTAATTATTCAATTTTCTCCATCATGGTAAGTCTTAGATACAAAAGTGGATTACAGTAACCCCTCACTACTTCGCGGTTCGATTATCACGGATTCGCTACTTCAGGGGTTTTCAATATATTAATATCGCATATTGCATAGGTTCTTTAATTTTTTTTCCATACGTATTTATTTTTAAGGTTCTCTCTCTCTCTACTTGCTTAAATTATTTTTGAAAATTTTATTCTACATTTATTTGTTTAATTTGTAATTTCTTTTTAGAAATCAATTTTTTTTACATATGCATGTATGTATCGTACATGTATTGCCAGAGTAACTAACTTGTTGCATGTACGTACATGTACTTGCTTAATTCTCTAGTGTTACAGGTGTATTTATGAACAGTTGTGAACTGTAATAGTGTACTGTACAACCTAACAAGTGTTACAATCTTTCTATTATTATTAACATAGTAAAGGGTTGGTTATAAACATTATAAGGAAGGTTTTAAACAGCCTATAAACAATTAAATAAGGTAAAAATAATGGTTTTGTCCTACTTTGCGGATTTTTGAATATCACGGGTGGTCTCGGTCCCTATCTACCGTGATATTCGAGGGAATACTGTAGTTGTCAAATTTGGTGAATGCTTGAAAATCTCATAATTTTTTACTTGAACCATATTTGTCAGTTTAAACAGCTTATTTCTAAACTGAAACATCATGTGTACTGTACATTTAAGTTACCAATTTTAAGGATCATGAACCTTTTCGTAATATATCTTAGCTAATATAAAAAAACTCAAATCATTTGTGTTTTAAAATGCATAATTTCAGCACTGAAGCTCCATCAGAGCAAAGGGTGAGAAAGTGGTCTTACAGTTTGCAAGCCCTGATCTCTGATCCTCGTGGGAGATATGAGTTTGAGCATTTTCTCCTCAAAGAATATAGCCATGAAAATTTTAGCTTTTGGTGTGAATGTGAAGCCTTGAAGTTTTGTCGGCAATCTGAGGTAGAAAGCAGGATAAAGAAGATTGCTGAGTAAGTTAAAGCATATTTTATATCCCCATACTCTCATTGTGTTACTTTTTTTGTGTACAGTGGATCCAACTAGGGTTTTTATTATGAATTATCTATTTCCTTTCATTTAATTTGTATTTTATAAACATGGATTCACAGGATTTTTTTGGTTGAAATTATCATTTTCAGACATTTTGTATTTATACCAATCCTGGAAAGTAGGAGCCCGATTAATTTTAGAATTAATTTTTTTTTATAACAGTGGCATAACCTTAATAAACTTGACCTATTGACCATAGGTATTGAGTGGGGTTGACATAAAGCCATGCACAACACATCAATTAGCTAAGCAAGCAGCTGTTCTTGAGTTTGGTCTAAGTAAAATCTTTAAGACAAAAAAATAACTGAATATAGAATTTTTTAAAAATCAATGAGTTATAAAAAATGTTTTGCTAAACCATTTACATTTAAAATGAAAAATACTGATCACCCTTCTTCAGCTTTTGTATAATGTTTGTAAGTGACAGTGTCATAAATAAAATAAAATTTATATTTTAATTAAAAAAAACTTATGCTACACGACCTAAACTTTGGTTTTTCATTACTATTTTCTGAAATGTATTTCATTTTTTTATAGAGAGTTTTTAACAGATGGAGCACCTAAACAAATAAATATAGACAGCAGATGTAGTGAACAAGTCCACAGAAATATGAAATTACCTAAACCAAATAGGTAAAATGATACATATATTTATGTAATAATAATATAAATGACATTTTGTAAGTTTTAATGGTTTAGAAGAAAATTGAAAATCATCTGATAGTAAAATTAGTTTTAAAAATATGATTTCAAAGAAGTGTCATTTAAGGAAGTTTATTACACATTTTACCAATGACATCACAACATACAAAACATCACATTTCCCATAATTGATTTCAGTTAATTAAAAAAAATATTCAATTTCAAAATTATTTTTTAATTAATAAATATAAATGGCCATTGTCATTGACATTTTCTGCAGGTACACTTTTGACAGTGCACAAGATCAAATCTTTTCCTTGATGAAGAAGGACTCTTATCAGCGCTTTATTCGATCTGAACAGTACAAAGCTCTTTTGAATAATGCGGCTCAACCTGGTAGTAAAAAAAAGTATGTTCATTTTATACACTTGTAAAGTGCATGTATTCTTAAATGTTTCTCAAGGAACTGGCTGACCTAATGATTTTCTCTCTATTTCAGATTTTTTAGTTTCGGCTCTCGGAAAAAAAATACTCTTACTCCAAGTCCGAAACCAAAACGCAGAGGAAGTGCAGGAAATGATGCAGATATGGAAAATGCTGGGGTCACGCACCATTCCTACAGCACTGGAAACCTCAGAGAACTTGATGACAAGTCTTCTGTCATACTCAGGTAGGCTAGTAGGCTTGTGGATTTATATATTTCTGAATGCAATACTTACATTTCTATCTTTTTAGTTAGGCAATGTTTGATAATTGAGCAATTTATGTTGTGGCATGATTTTGGACATGAATGTGTTTGAAGTTATGCCATTTTATTTTCCATGCCCTTTCCTCTAACTCTTAGACATTCATTTTTGATGCCTATTCAGTTTTTGCTGTGATAGGACAAATTGCAGCTAACACAAAAAGATTAGAAACATTTATTTCAAGTTTGCTTTGAATTTGACTTGCTTAATCTTAGAGTTACCAAAGATGCTGCTTCTAGCTATTAGTAACATTGAAAGGAGTTTGAGTGCTCACCAGTTTGACATATTGTTTGCTCATGCAAAGTCTGAAGGTTTAAGGAGCTATTTACACCACCAACCACTTTCCTTCTTCTACATCAGTTTTATGGATAGATTGCACAAAGGAATTTTTCCTATGATTTACCAAGAACTGACAACTCATGGTTTTTGGTTGCTTAAGCTTCATAGGAAAACTGGTAGTCATATGCAAATCAAATGACCCTAAGAATTCTCATTTGTACACATTTTTAATGTATGTTTGTTTTTAAAAAAAATTGCTATTGAAAATTTATTTTATTTGCTAAAAGTTTGGGTTTTAGGGATGTATGTGCATTCACCTTTAGAAGTGTAAGGCTCCTGAGCCTTTTTAGTGTTTGGTCGAGCATGTAGAAGTTTGCAGTGATGCATACACATATGTTGTTTTCAGGAGAGATGCCAATTCCTCTGACAGCAGTCTAGCAAGGTGGTAAGACTTTCTTACATCAATGTATGTTGCTTTATTTCTTTTAGTTTTGATGCACTGCTAACTATTGCACCAATTTTTAATAATCTTTTTTTTAATGGTTAAATACTGCTTGCCTTACAGAAATAGACTTCAATAATAGGTTCATATTTTAAATTGATTGAAATATATATTTATAATGTGTCTAAAAATTTGCTATAATTATTTGTAATTGATAGAAAATTTGATATTTGATTAGTCTTTAAAAATAAGTTAAAAATCTCTTCTTGTATATATATATATATATATATATATATATATATATATATATGTATACATGTAGAGTACGTATGTATATATTTTTTTACCAGCCGTTTTATTGTAGCTTAAATAAAGGCCTAAAATTTGTTTTATGTTGTGTTAAATGTTTTTACATATCACTGAAAAGCATCTGAATATTAGTTAATTGGAAATTTGTTTATTTTTGTAATTGAAAATTCATTCTTTAAAACTCTGGCTTAAAAGCTGTTAGAAATCTCTTTTATAACTCCCTGTTCAACTGAGCGCCTGACAGCTCCCTTGTTTAAAAATCTATAAATCACAGACCATTTTTATAAAAAGTAAAATAAATATAAATGTTTTTTTTAAATGTAGATATTAACCAAAATTTCATAAAGCTTTTGCCAAGTTCGTTATGCTTTATTTTTTAATTAATTCTAGTTTTTTGGTGGTGCGACCTATCTAAATTATATAAATTTTCAAAAGTAATATATGGAAGAATATTTTCATATAATTGTAAGCATATTGAATACTTTGTAGAAAAAATATGATTTCACAGCTAAAAAGTAATAATGTAATACAGTCAACCCTCGTTTATCACAGTCAATCCTTTCCAGACTCTAAAACGATAGGTAAATTTCTGCCAAGTAGGATTCTTTAATTATAATTCGAATAATTTTGTAGTTACAGCACATATTTTTAATCTACAAATTACAACTTTTAAAAAAAAGTATATATATATATTTTTTAGTTCTTAATTTTAACTAATAACTTTTAAACTTTATTTTGAGAATATCAGTGCTCGTTTCCCCAAGGCATAATTTATATTTAAATGTGCTAAAATACTGTTAATAATAGTTATTGTGTTAATTAGACCCTTCGAAAGTTATTTTAACTTTTTCACGAGGATTGATGTTTGGTTGGATAGCACGCCAGGATTGATGTTTGGTTGGATAGCACGCCAGATAAATATAAATAAATAAATATAGTTGAGGGTTATTGAACATGTTAAATTTCTTAAATAAGACATAAAGGCATTACAAAATTATATATATTGTTCTCCAATTTGGATAGTTTTTTTAATGAAAATACATTACATGTACTTAATATTAGTATTAAAAAACAACAACAAATGAATGAAGCCACTAAAATCAAAGTCTGAAGTGGTGAGGAGCCACTTTCTTCACTCTACTAAAAAAATAAAAATAAATTGAATGGCACTTTATTAATTCAAACAGTTGAAACTGCATTTCTAATTTATTGAGTTAAAGACTTAAAGTTAAAGGGTAACAAAAAACAATTTTAGTAAATATTTTAAATTAACCATCATAGTTTTGAGTTGATATTTTCTATTTAATGCTTTGCTTCTATTTTGCTTTTGGGGCTATCCAAGAATGGTTTCATTTTATTATATTTAATTTCACCCCCTCCCCCTCTCTTTTCCATTTTAAAGTATTTGTCACTTCTTTCAATCTTAATTTTTTCTTAAATTAAAAACTAATTAAAATATAATTAATACACTTTTCACTATTACATTTTACTTTAACGAACTATTACATGATGAAATGTCAGTGATGTTATATAAGATATTTTACCCCCAGCTATTTCTCTTGTCACAAAATGTTATATTTTTAGACCTCCTCTCCAGACAAAAAAGAGCCTTATGCATGTTTTAGCTTAAATTTTTTTTTATTTTTTGCCTTAAAATTTTATTCATCGGCTATTCATTGTTGCATGTTTTTTAAAAATAATTTCAATTATTTATTTTTATTATGCAGTGACACATCCCCAAATTTGGTGGCACGTCACAGCTTGCGGTCACCTCAAGGGAGCCCAAGAAAGAGCAAGCAGCTGGAGGTGCCAAAATACTCTGCTGTTCATGTTGCAGACACAAGTAAAAATGAAGGCCCCTCTTGTCTAGCAATCGCTGTGCCCAGCAAAACAAATGTTGTTGCTCCTTGGGAAGGTGTAGATTAATGAAAAAGACTGAACATTTTATGTACTAGTATTTATTACTGATTCATTTTCAATGGTTGAATTTGGAAGTGCAGTTAAGTTTACAAATGTTTGATGACCATTAGCATTTAGACATAGGAATCATAAAATATTTCTACTAAAATTGAAATTTTAAAATAATTGTTGTAAATGAATACATGTTAAACAAGATAAGTTTGCAAATTTTAATTTTAGGAAATAGTTTTAAGTTTTGTAAAATTATAATTTCAAAAAAGCCTGTTTTTTTTATATTTCAATTGAATTATTCCAATAAATAAACACAAATCTCAAGTACTTACTGTATTCCCTCTGAAACATGAAACACTACGGGTAAATTGTGTTAATCCATCTTTAAACATTTTGATAATCATGTCATGCATACAAACATTGCAAAGACATAACCCCTATTAGTCTTACTTTTAAACTTCCAATTTTTAGTAACATGTAATTGAACTATGCACAGCTAAATACAAAGATGTTTTTTTTTATAAAGTGTTTTATGTAGGATGCAACTATTTTGTCTGGAGAGAGAAGATAGTAAAAAAAAATTCATTAGTTAACTTTATATAAGGCATATTATATTTTAATGTTTTGAGAAGAAATAAACCAATTGTGACATTGTCACAATGCTTATTTTCAACAGCAGACTTACTTGTTGAGAAAAGTGAAAAGGATGCAACTGCTGACTGTTTTTGATACAAAATTGTATAAAGCTTAATGTGTGAAAATAATGTAGAGTAAGTTTTTCTTGAATTTGTAAAATTGAGTATCTTAAATACAAATGCTTATTAAAATGAAGTGTTTTTAAAGAAAATGCTAAGAAGCTACAAGTTGCTTTTAAAACTAATCCATATTTTGCTGTCATATTTATTACTCTCCTTTTTTTTTAATAGCAAGATTTTATTATTGCATTCTAAGTATTAAAAAATAATGCTGCATTCTTTTATGCATTAGTGTAGATACATTTTCTGAATTGGATCAAAGGCTCTCATGTTCTTTACAACTTTTTTAAAAACCCTAAATGCACCTTTCTGTCTTTGAATATATATTAAATCTAGAACTAAAATTAATTGAAACTCAACTTTGTATCAACTATTCTTGTTTATGCCAAGATCTTTTCAAAGGAATGGATTATTTTCATTTCCCCCCCCCCTCCTTAATCACACCCAAAATAATTTATAAAAGCAGTTAATGTGCTTGAAATTAACCAAATACCTTTTTATTTTCATTTATTCACAATTAAAAATGTTTGTACACTCTTTTATTGAATTGTTTATTACATTATTCTAGTCAAATTCATTGAAGTGCAATTTTTTTTACTAACTCAATGATAACCATCATCAATGCAGCTGGTTTTCATTTTTGTTTCAATTTCATTTTTTGTTCTTCTCTTCTGGGTGGGGGTGTTTCTTGAACAATTTTGTTACAAAGTTTTAAAAATTTTAACACTATGTCTTAAAATAAAAATATGGTTTTGGTATTAGTTGATGTGATTCTTGTGTAAAATGATTTCATCTGATTGCCATCTCATGTAAACATTTTCCAAACTGGTAAAACTATAGAGGAAAACTTGCAGAATGCTCAGAAAGGTTAAATGTAACTTTAAGTTAGACATGTGAGGCAGATTTTTTGTAAACAAGTTCTTTTTTTGTTTAAATTTGAATATTGACCTTAATATTTTCTTTTAAAAAATATTATAAAATATGATGATCAATGTACTACAGCGATCAATGTAATACAGCGTTAAAAAATGTTACTAATAAAAGATAAAAAGGTACTAATTAAATATTATTTATGGTAAATAATGTGTGTTTCTGGCAAAGACCTATTACAAATTTTTATACTTTTTATTTATAATAGGAATAATACAATCAACATTCATGGCAATGAATCATGAATATTGATTGTATTATTAAAATGGGTTACAAAGTCTGTGTTTAAGAATATTTTCTAATCACTGGCATAATCTGTTCTTAACTTCAAATTTATGTATTACAAATATTCTTTTTTTGAAAATGGCAGATTTAATGGTTAAACTTGAAAATGTTTAGCATTACTTTTTATTGAATTGCTGAACATCTATTGCTAAGCTTGTGAGGCAGATGGGTAAAATGAATAACTCATATTTGGAAATGTGGTAAGCACGATTATTTGTCTAATTTATAGTGGCAGTGAATGAAAGTCTCATTCACCAGGCTTCAAAAATGAGAAAAAAGTAAATTTTTATGTAGATTAAATGTTTACATATGTTAAAAAAGTCATTGTAATTATTTTATAAATAGTATTTCATTGAAAGTATTGTTTCATATATTTTAATGTACATTATGTATATGTAAGGCTATGCTCATTTTATTTGTGTTTTAATTTTGAATTGCATTTTGACACCATAATGTTATGGTTAATTAATTCCATTTTTCATTACGAGTTTTAGCTTAAAGGGATAGCGCACATGGCAAAGGAGTGACACTATTTAGTCATGAGTGTAGTATATGTATTTTTATGTGTTAATTATTTATATGCAAAATCATTTACCGTATTTTCACGCATATTCCCCGCACACGCAGATAACCCGCCCGCGCATATACCCCGCAGAATTTTTAGAGCCTGTAAAAAAATTGTGGTATAACCCGCCCACGCTTATACCTCGTACAATCATATCACGATGAACCACTCTAGGAGATGTACTTACCGTACTATATTTTCACAACTCTATCAATACCATGCATACAAAAATATCTCTTATTACTTAAAAAGTAATTGTTTATTTTAATAAAAATATCATAAATAATTATAAAATTATTATTTTGATATTTTATTCGATTGGCTAAACGTAAACAAGTGTGCACTATTTTTTCCAGTACACCGTACCATCAAACAACTGCAGTCGTTATACAAAACATTCGATTTGCGACATGAACGAGAATAGCTTCCAAACCGGTTTAAACTGGACTATTCGATTCCGAGGTTAACCGGGGAGACACGTATAATACCAGAAGTTATACAGATTCTAATTTTATATTCGTGTTTTGCAAGTAATAGCGCCATTGATTCATTATTCAGTAAAAAAAAATTCAGATACCCCGCCCACGGAGATACCCCGCAGGGGGAGTGCGGGGTTTGTAAAATCTGGTATAACCCGGGGGGAATATGCATGAAAATACGGTAACTTAATTAAAGCTTTTTAATTTAACAAAACTAGGGAGAGTTATAAAACCATTTGAGTTCAAAATAAATATTTGATTTTTTATCAGGCTTATTACCATAAATTTTGACTAAAAAATAAATATGACTGCTAAATTCTTTAATAAAAAATAAAAAATCAGAGGGGGTAAGACAGCATTCATATTTTGTAATGTAATCTTAACATTTGTTCAGAAAGTTTTTTAGCCAGTATTTAGATGTGTGTAGTGTGTTTGTTTGCCTTGAGTCATTCCATATAGTTTCCCTATAATTATTTCATTGCTGTACTGTCACATTTAATATTCCTCTCCCCACTTTTATCTGTAAAGTAGTCCGAGATTCACTGTAAGGTTTTATTCAATGATATTTTTGGAGCCACTGTTATCTGTTTATATTTGCCTACTTACAAAGGTGATATATTAATTCTTGCACTCACTCAATTTCAATTAAGCTGATTAAGCTTTTTGATGGATTAATAGTACATTTTCTGCTTTGTCTCCTTAAAACAAATATAGAAACCTTTTTCTGTGAATAACTTTTTGCTCTCTAAGATTAAGCATGAATAAATTAGAATTTTTGTGTTTATAGTTTGGATTGTGCTTGAACCTAACATTTTGTTTTAAGTAATTGCAGCTACTGATCAGAAGCATCACCCTTAAGAAGTTGAAATTTTAAAAACATATATTTAAAAAAAATATTTTTAATAGTAGCACAAGCCTACAGTTTAGAGACTAAAATAGCCCGGGCGGGGATGTGCTGCTTTTTTTTTAGTGAAGCCTTACCTTAGTTTAGGTGCTACCTTAGTTATTGTGATCAACTGTTCAAAGTAAAATGAAGCTGAGGCTTTGATCATCTAGTCAATGAAAATATTTTTAAACCCGAGTAAACATCACGGTTGCATTTGTTAAATTGCATAACTTTTCTTTGTAATGATTTTGAGAATTTTTCAGTTTGTGATATGGCCAACCCTTTCAAAAGCTTTCACCCTACTTTATAAATTAGGATTTTACTTGTTGAATCACTGATGTCATTGTGGTTACTGTCATCTAGTGTGGTAAATTCATTTCACACGCACAAACTCCCTTTATCCTTAATCAGATATAAAAATTTAATTCTTAGGATCAAAAGGAAAGCAGAAAATAAAAAACTTCAGCTTTTTTTAAAACAATTACTTTTTATTGATACTTTTTATTTACACAATTCTTTTCCTGTTTTTCTATCACTTAAGGGCCCATGATCAATGCTCTGATCATAATGGTTCCTTTTCTTCAAGAGGCAAACATGTCAATCACTTTATTTAAGGTGTTGCCTTTCCTGTCAAATGATAAAATAGCTAAAAAATTAAATAAATTTTCTAGATCCCCCCAAATTTTTTCATTTAAAAAAAGGCTTCTCTGAGCATGTATGAGATACTTTTATTTTCAATTGGTGGATTGAGACTTTTATTTTCAATTGGTGGATTGAGACTTTTATTTTCAATTGGTGGATTGAGTTTCCAGGATTAGGAAGTCTTATGTGGCTATAAATTTCAAAATTCCAATATTGACCAATCTTTGTCTCATTGAAATTTATCTCTGCTGCTTTCAGATGCCTTTGCAGCCATGATATATAAATCAAAGTTCATATTCTGATAAATTATCATATAAAGTGACATAGTCGTTTATGCAGTAGCTTTTTACCCTTAAAAAAGCACATCTGCTACTTTGGTCTTGGCACTTAATCAAATATTTAATTTATAGTAAACATTATCAGCCTATTTTATTTTTGCTGATTGAGTCGAAATTTATCTCCTGCCACTGTCATCACCTAACTCTAGACATCCAAATGGATCTCCTCAGAGTCTTTCTGCTCTGCTGACACTGTCACTCTGCTCTTGTGAAATCCTGCTCATTTAGCTCACTGCTACTTTTTCTGATGGTATCTTTCTCTGACTGATGAGAGCCTTTTCCTGTGGAACTTTTTTCTTTTATTTGTATGAATTCTGTTATGAAATCAACATGAGTGGACTCAGTCAAATTTGAATTTTATTTGGTGTAAACATCACAGGAAGTGCCGTGAGGAATTCAAAATAATATTTTAAATTGCTTTACAATATTCATGTGTAGTAAATTTTCAAGTAAAATTTATTGCTTTGAACCACACCTTACGATGCGTTATAATTAATCCTTATCCCCCTCCCCAGCCCTTCCACCCGCATGATTTAACAGGCCTACTTATTTCTTTATACACATAACTGATTTACATTGTGAACACTGCAACTTTTAAAATCCAAATTATTGAACTCTATTTTTTTGTTATGGTCTCAAAGCGGACAAACTAAACTGTAAGTGGACTCGTGTACTTTATTTTTTTATGTAGCCTGCATAAAAACACCATTTGGATCTTTGTGCCAGTCTTGTTTTGTGTTCACTTGGTGCTACTGTAGGTCTCCACATTATCATGTAATTCTACTGTGATGTTTTAAGTTACTTTAATGGGGTAAACCTCCCAACATTCCCTTATTTTTGTTTATTTCAATTATGTAATGGAACTCTTTTTGTTCCATTATCTAAAACTCACAAGTGCTTAATTTTTGTAGTTGAGTGTCCTGTTTTCATTAAAAAAAATATGAGGATATTTTGCAGTATTAAAGTAGTTAATACAAATAGAAGAGTGCTGATCCAAACTTTTAATTTAATTTAAATGTATTTAGGTAATGGATGGTGAAAACATTTATTATGAATTAAATCCAAGGGTATTTATTAGTCTTGTACTGTTAATTTTTGTTCAAAATTGTGATCTCATTTTTAATAAAAACAAATTTTGTTTATATTGATAAAGTACATTACTAGGTGAGAAAAGCATAACCAACACCCTTCATTTACACCCTAAACACTTATGGATCTTCTACACTTTCATTTGAAAGAAAAGAACAATGAGTATGAGTATGAGGCATTTTTGTCTGTCTTTTCTAGTGTTTTCTGATTTTATATTTTCTTCAAACATTTACAGAAGTTTTAAATTTGAATCATGTGCTATCCACAAGTATTAACTATTATTATGGATTTCTTATTAGAGGACCAAACTAATTTTACAAGTTAGAGATATAATTATATATATAGTATTTGTCATCATAATCAGCCATTTCAATAATTTATTTAAGCTATTTACTTGACATATCAAATTAAGGTTTTCTTTTTTTACACTAATAAGAACAAAATGATTCTATTGCTATTAGTGTTACGTGTAGAATTATTTATTTTGTTACTTATTAGGGATAGTATCGCCACAATTGTGTTTTTGTTTTTTGCCTTATACTTATAAATCATTGCTGATTTTTAATTTGCAAAAATTAGTCTTAGATAAGTATTTCATCTTCATTGGCACAGTTTCCTGTGGAAAAAATACCACACTGCACCCTTCTCTCTCAAAGTAAACTGTATTTATGATTGTGATTATTAGAATAAAAACTATCCATTAAAATAGGATTGTTAGTTCAAAGATCATAATTTTGATGGTAGTATGTCTAACAGTGGTAAAATAAAATTCTGGAAAAAATCTTCAAGAAAACTTTCTAGAGATATTTTTTTTTCTATGACAAATTGTGGCTTGCTGACACATTTTTAGGTTATGTCCTACTCAATGAAAAGATATGAATAGGCTTTGTCATAATTAACCGGAAGTCCAATAATAGAAATATTGGGACTATATATATCTTTTTTAAAGACAAATTTCAAAAAAATTTATTAAAAGATACGAGTCAATATGTAAATGTAGGTATATTGAGAAGGATGTATCTTATCAGCTATTTCTTCGTTAATTTAAGACAGCTTATTGAACTTGAAAAAGGAAAAACAGTTTCGTAATTTTACTATGCTAACAATTTTGAAAACATAGTGATTCGACTGTATTTATGCTTCAAAACATTTTTCTGCTAAAATGTAATCTAAAAATCGAACATTACTCATTGAGTATGACGTTTTCCAGTCAGAGAAATTACAAGCCCTATTGTTTTTGGATAAGATGTTAATGTTCATAAATAGCATAAAACAAAGATTAATCTTTATTTAAAGTGAAGCATTTTTCTAAGACAAAAATCATATGTAATTTTTATGAACTGTTGATGAAATGTTGAAATTTTCACATTTGTAATTAATCTTTGACTTAATTGTGTAGAAATTATGTGTGATTTATCTGTGAAATTGTTAACAGCATTGCCTTACTGTTTTGTTCTTTTTAATTTTTAGGTAGCCATGAGTATTAGTATTACTTTGTTTATTTCACTAACTGCGAAGACTAAAATGGAAATGTGGCTGTAATTAACTGTAATGTGCGAAGGGGAAAAAAAAGGAAGCTAAAATTTAGCATTAGGTACTGATTTTCATTTGCAGTGTTGGAAAAAAACTAAAATTTAGCATTAATGGTGTGATTGGTGGTGGATGAATGAGTTTTAGTAAAAATGATTACTGCATTGCCTTATTGTTGGCTAGTTAAATGTTCTTGACTGTTAATATTTCCATTAGATGAGAACAATTTTGTTGAGCCAGAGATCTCTGAGAACATAAAGAGCACCAAAAAAAAGAACTATGTAGTTCATGCTTCTTGTACTGCTTGAAGAATATGCTGATTGCGGTCTATTGTAAATAAGTCCTTACTTTTCATCTTTTTTAAGTGAAATGAATTCATCTTTTTGGCAAAAGAAAACATTTTGTTACTTTAACTGCAAATTAATCTAGAGGCTTATTTATAGTTTATAGTTACTGACTCACAGTATGCAATCTTTTTTTATAAACATAATATATTATGCAGTAACAGTGATCTTCAAAATATGTCAAAAATTGACTATGTCATTGAGTGTTATTTAAAAAAATTGTTTTTGGTCATTGAAATGCACTTTCAAAGAACTGTTTATGAGGTAAAAAAATTGGGGGCCTATTTGCAATGGCCATATTTTAAAACAATATTTTATATTGTTTATTTTTACCTACAATTTTAAATTATTTAAACTTTAAATGATTATTTCCAAGTGATTGCACCCTCATCATTTTCTAATATTCAGAATTCAGTTGTGCACTGAAAAAAATCTGCTGAAAAACGCTTCCTGTTGAAAAATTTGGCTTCACAAAAACAATTATAATTACACAGGTAAGCAGTGTATCTCTCTGTGAATTTATACAAGTTTTTAATTGACTTCTCTAGTGTATACCTTCAGTTCTAAATATAGTGTTTCAAAATATGTGGTACTAGATCAGTAACAGTTATATAAATGTTACCAAGCTTGTTCACATTTTGTTATGGTCATTTGCTAAATGAAATGGGGTATGAAATGAAAATTAAACTTAATTTTGGGAGTCAGATGAATTGTGAGTTGAGGTGGTCAGTATTTTATAATTATATTTGGTTTCTTTTCCTTACAACTAATTGCACATTAGACATAAATGCAGTACAGTTTTCAGAATAAACAATGTAGACAAAGTTGAACAGATTTTCCTTTCTTTTTTTTTCACCCTATACTATATTTTTATTTAAATGAACATTGAATTGCTTTCAAAAGTGAATATTCTCAACTAGCACCTGCAAATAAAGACATTCACTGGTAGTTTCCCTGAACAAATGATACTGTATATAAATATAAAATTCATTTTGGTTAGAGAAAATAAAACTGTACATAAAGCTATGTGATGTGCACCATGTATAAAGAAAACCCAATGCTCTTACTTAAAATCATAAAGCTGAACAAAAATACATTTTTAAAAATGTATTTTTCTCATGAAAACATGGGAGGTTAATAATTTTTACAGGTTTATTAGACCATAATGTTTTGACAGCCATTCCTGAAGCAGACTATTTGCTACATGAGAGTGGGTTGTCATTTGAATTTCTAAGAAAGCTTTAGTCTTTTTCTTAAAAAACAAACAAACCATAAATGTATAAAATAATAAAAAACCATATCTTCCATAACAAATTTCATCACTCTGCAACTAGTACAACTGACATAGAAATAGCTCGTATCTACCCGTGTATATTGAGCCTTTGTGAGTGTCAAGTTACAATGAAACATACATGATATGTAATTAAAATAAAACAAATTTTAGAAAAAATATTGATTATAATTAGGGGTGTATCGCATTCAAATTTTTGAAATCCTACCAGAGCCGGATTCATAAAGTGAAATCAGGCAGAAGCCGGATTAGTAAAAATGGTCGGATTCCGGATTTGCCGGAGCTATTATAAATGTACATGTATATATTTTATGGCTCTACCTGTCAGCCGGATTTATGAAGTGAAATTCTGCCTGAGCCGGATTTGTAAAAATGTGGGATTCCGGATTTATCGGAGCCGAAATCCGGTACACCCCCTAATTATAATGCTAAAACTAAAAGTGATCAGTAAGGAAATGTTGAGTTAAAATAATGCATACAAGTCGAGGGATATTACTTAAAATTTGTTATTTTACAAGTCCAGGGATATTACTTAAAAGTTAAAAATTGCTTACCATTAAAAAAAAACATCAATTGCACAAAATAGTGATGACTTGGATAAGTAATTGAAATTGACTGGTTTTTAAAAACTTTTAGAAGATTGTTTTAGTTGAACACGAATTATCATTTAGACTACACGTAATTTAAAATTGAACACATTAAGGTTATTTTAAGTTAAAAACTATCTTTAAAAATACAGGTACCGACTTACAATCACAATTCCTTTATAAAATCCTCTACATTAATCAGTGAACTACCTTTGCTTCCTTCCCACTATATTCAAACTTATCATGATTTGCGGAGGTTAAGTGCATGACAAGAGAGTGCTGCTTAATTTGTTAATGGTTTAAACAAAATATGTGGTTTACTAAATCAGCCTAAAGACAATATATAACAGCTTTTTGAAGAAAAAAAACATGATGGTCATTTGGTATGTTCAGAAATTATTACATTAGTTAACTAACCGGATGGATGAAGACATGTTCAAAAAAACTCCCATGATAGCCTGTTGATTTATTTGGTATAATGTAGTGAGGAAGTTTTTTTTGTAGTTCAAGTTTGATGTTGTATACTGTCTATTCATAATATTCATAGTCTGTCAGTTTCATGTTCTTATTTACCTAATATTAATATACTACCAGGTAACAATTTTCTCAAATTCATTTTGAGATTTTATTTGGCTTGCTGGTATTTATTAATGAGATCCTTTATAAATTCAATTTTTCTATTGCCAATGTTTAAGCACTGGTAATTTTCTGAAAGGTCTTATCTTAAAAAGTAAATGTATTTTTTTTATAAAGTGAGGTGAAACTTTAAAAAACTTTTAAAAAAAAAGACAAATTGAGTATAAGTTAGCAGCCTGGCCAAAGAAATGGAATGATGATAACATTCACTGCAATCAAATATTACAACAATATAATTCTATTAACAGCTTTAGCAAAAATGATTGTTTTTCTTGCTGCAGCTACAATGCAGTTTAGTTAGCAGAAATCTGTAGTATTTCAATGGGTACAGAACGGTCATAATGAAACCTGTGATACTTAGGTGATTCAACAACTGTGTAATTGAGACCTTCAGATCCTGAAAAGTATTACAAAACATAATAAGCTTTTACTTGGACAAAAGTTTTATGTGTAATTTTAAAAAATGGTCATTCTCAGATTATTGAACTTAATTAAGCTACATCTTATTCTCAGATTATTGAACTTAATTAAGCTACATCTTATTAAGTTGCAAAGTCCCGTGTATTTGATTAGGTTAAGACAGTGAACACTTAACTTACATTTTTACAGATATCGTAAAATTATCTTACCCATTGCAATAAGGAAAGCATCTCTTGTATCCTCGTTGCGAATAGTTGAGGCTATAAAGGCTTTAGGCCTTCTGTTACTGTCTGATCCAGTGTCAAGAAGACTTTTAAGAACAAATACTAGGGCTGGTATAATACTGGTATCATACACAACATCTGAAATGGGAAGAATTAAATTTTCATTCATTTAAAAAAATATATTTGTTACTGGTATTCTGAAACAATAAAAAATTGGACATTTTATAGCCGTACCCCAGCCTTTAGCTGGGTTTTTCACTTTCACATAAAAATACTGGAAAACATACACAGCTCATTTGAATTTTGAAGTGTACTAAGATATCAGGGCTACTCATCATAATGTCAACTTAAGCTGCAAGGGCCAAGACTTTTTCTCATAAAATTTTTTTTTCTTAAACTGAGTTTCATGTGTACTGAAAATCTGTTAGTTTTTAGTTTTAAAATATGATTATATACATTTTTCAAATGCAAGCTTTATGGCTAATACTTGTAGTGATTGAGCTACTTGTTGAGATATTGCCGAGTATGTATTACAGATGATCACGTCATATGAGAAATAGCAAAGAATGTAAACACAGTAGTTAAGTTAGTGACCATATTAAGTGTTTCACTAGTGTTAATTGTTGCAAGATTGGGCAAATATTTCCATATCACTTCAAAATTCACTGAAAATGAAAATGCTGTTATATTTTGTTGAAATTTTTTTTATTGAAAAACTTCATCAGTGAACAAAAAGAAGTACATTAAAAAAAACAAAAAACTATCAGGTGTGTTTAGTCCTAGAGAACATTAACCAGAAAGAGAAGGAAAAAGAGTAATGAGCAGAGGTTTATACAAGATGAAGGGAAGAGTGTGCAGGGGGTGAGATGATAACATGTAAGTAAGAACAACACATTCATCCTATAGATGAAAGAGTCCAGTAATAGTAATACTGAATAAATTTATTTTCAGGATTGACTCTGCAAGGCATGTTAATGCATAAGAGAATAGCAGTGATAGACTGGTAATTCACATTTTTTTAAAGGTAACTTACTGGAATATTAAAATATTTTGAATAATGTAATTTGAAAGACAATCCGAAATTTCAATGGATGTAAAAATACTGAACATTTTATAAGTAAATTAAGTAGCATGGCATTGATTCAGAAATCAATGACATTTTTAAAGGACGTTTTCATTTCTAATATTTGAAAAAGAAGCCACCGGTGCAAATTAGTCTAATATAAAAATGTACATTTTGTTTAGCCCGGTGCTTTAATAAGAAGGTAAAACTAAATTGTAAGCAAAAATCTTTAAATAAAAATATACTTTGATTACCTGCTGCCAGGATGATATCAGACTTGAGCTTATCTAAAATTCTTCCCTTTACACATTCCCAATCCAGGTGACAAATATTGATTCGCTTATCTCCCTTCAGAGTTGCAAGTCTATGAGAAGAATCCACATCCCAAAAGCTTCCATTCACATCTAACTCAACAGGATCAGAATATATTTCATCATCAATTGTAATTTCCTCCCTCATATATCCTTGATCTGACGGCTCTGAAACTTCATTTACATCACTGCTATTCTCCTCAGAACTTTGTTGGTCAGATGAAAGACTTAGCTGTTTCCGAATTTTTCGTAAGATTTTTCTGTCACGGTCTGAAGAATCTGACTCTGTTTTGCAATGTAAATCAACTAACATGTTTTGCTCAATGTTTTTAGACAGAAGGTAAAGAACTTGTGCATGACAATCAGTAAATGCATAATTTTGAATTTGACAGTATTTACATGCAACAATGCCAGTCAGGCCAAGCCCACTTCCAAGTTCTGTGACTGATCTGCAACAAAAATAAAAAATTCAACTAAAAAATTGAATTTTGTACCACCAAAAATTTAATTAAATTGAAGATAAGTGTAAAAAATCATCATTAAAAAACCCCAGATTTTTCTCTTTTCAATTGAAATCTATTGCACAAAGATTAGAAATAAAAATATAATTAAATGTTCTCAATCTCTAAGTTTTAAAAGAATTTGAAAGAAGAAAAAACGAAGCATTACTTGTTTGCCAAAACGTGAGGATTTTCAAGGATCCACTCAGCAAGATGTTGAGCTGCCTGTAACAAATAATTTGTTTGCTAAAAAAATTATTTTTCTTCAAATAAATTGATTGGCCATATATAAAAAAATCAGTTTCCAATTAACCCTTCCGCCCTGAAGCTTTTTAACTTTAGTTAGTGCATACTTAAACTTTTTACCTTTTTAAGGAAAAAGATGGTTGCACAAGCCTAACATAAGCTGAAATTTTAAAACAATGTCTCCATATTAAAAATGTCTATTTCTATTTAAAATAACTTTCATCTTTGAAATATATAATAATATATTTAAACTAATCTGCATTTTAAGTATGAAATAAATTCTTATGAAAAATCAATTTTAAAAAAAGTGCACAAAGTTAATGAAAATAATTGAAATAGTAAAGTTCACAAAGTTAATGAAAATAATTGAAAACTATTTTTTTTTATTCTTAGCAATCAATACAGCCCCTTATGGAAGTAAGTTTTTCTTCCTGACGCTTGTTCAAAAACGTAGACCAATACTCATTTCCACTTTGTGTGAATGTAATATAATAGTGGCCAGTGGTTAAAAAATATAAAAGTAGTTTCAGTTGTCATTGGTACAGACCTGCCATGTACTAAGACCTGTAGTTCCCTGAGACACAAGATGAACTGACTCTTGAAGGGAAATGTATTCACCAGAAGGCTGAGAACAAATAAACATAAATTAGTATGAGAAAATATTTAATTGCAGTAGATCAATGGCCTTTAAAAGAAAAACTAAAATTTACTATCTTTTAAAATATATCAATATAGCTTATTTAATGATATTTGTTTCAAAGTAACTGTTAAAATGTACCATTTTGTAAGATTTATAGCAAAGAGTTTCATCATCATCCTCATTACAAGACAAGAGATCAGTGTATGCTTCATACATTTCATCACAGATATCTGCATCTTCTGTCTCCAACTAGGTAAAGCGTAAGATTTTACTATATATATAAATAATAAATGCCATTAATAAGCTCTAAAAAACTTAATACAAAATTTAATACATGCTATTATTGGCCATGGGGGCATTTCTGGGTGATGTTATTCTATATTTGCAGATTTTTAAACTCTAACCCCATCTCATTTTCCAATAATTTGACACACATTTATTTTCAGCATAATTAGCTAGTTATAAAAATGAGGTAATCAGAACTTAACTATTTTTAAAAGTTAATTTTATATAGGTTTTACCTTATGGATTAAAAGTTTCATAAAACCTCGCATATATGACAGTGCTGGTGGAAAACTGTGACAGACAGGGTGTTTGACTGTGGCCATTAAAAGCTGCTGCTGCAGTTCTGAACTTGTAACTAGAAGAGCTGCTTCTTCATCCTTTGGTGTAATGAATACATTTAATACTTTTAACAATCAAACACTAAAAACTCCACTAGCTTCGTACTAAAATATTTGTAACATTCTCCCCACAAAGTACAGATTTATAACTGAGATAATCTTCAATAAAACAGAAACTCCAATTAAAGTTCAATTCAAGTTATGAGCAATGGTAATAGAAATGAGTAATAGCAATGTAGTATTCAACATTCGTAAAAAAAAATTTTTAAAGATGTTTTGGATTCTTGAGCACTTAACTTAAAAAAAAATTAAGAAGGAAGTTTTCCGCACACATTGATGACTATTGATCCCCCTGGTGCTGAGACACTCTTGACCATTGGTCTAAGGTCTGAACAAAATATAGTAACAGAAATTACAAATTACAATAATGATAGAAATTTTTAAATTTTGACCAGACAAACAGTATGTACCTTCCATTTCATTTTCCTGACCGGTACCATCTCAAAAAACTGAGATGAGATCTCACGCAAAGAGTCCATTTCACCTAAGCCTAAACACTCTCCATCCCTCTTAATTGAGGAAGCCATATTTTTTTAATGAGTTCCAGCAATTGGACCACTTGCAAGATGCCTAAACAAGAAAGCGGATGCTAATCACTCTATCTCATTGACTCCATGACAATGTAGGACTGTCGATAGTAAAAAAAAAGTTATATATAATAAAAAAGGTCAGAGTCTCAGAGTCACTATGATCTCACTGGAGCTTGTCACAAGTATACTATATGATATAAAAGGCTAGACTATGAATAGGACTAACAGTCTATAGGTATAGGGAAACAAAACTTTAAAGTTAAAGTATTCAATCTCAAGCCTATCAATAATTTCAATAGCATATGCATATAATATAGTCCATAGTCTATAGTATAGTAAAGGCAAAGGACTAATAGTAACTTATATTGTATAGTAACTACTCTTTTAACTCAGTAACTCATTGATTGACTTTGACAGTAAGCTAACTATGGCTGTCATTGACAGCCATAGTTAAGTAGCTTTTAATAAAGGCAAAGAACTAACAATATTGCCTTGGGCGCGTTGATCAAATTTGGCTTAGGGGCTTATCTTTATTTACATTAAATATGATTAAATTTAAAAGGCAGAAACTACTGGAACTTTTATTAAGCTATTACTAATTCACAACTACTATACTATACTATACTATAATACTACTATTAAATAACTATTACTATTACTAATTACGAACTTCCACAGTCCACATAATTTATAGTAATAATAATATTAAAAATATTTTTTTTAAAATTAATACATTTAATTTTATTATACCTTCTTATATACTATATTGTAAACAAAAAGTATTATTAGTATGTAATAATATTAGTAATGAAATGTATTCATTAGTCTTTAGAAGACTAAAAAATGAATTCAATTGTACTGAACTGTAACTTTAAAATTTAAATTAGTAATAAATAAGTGTAATAATTAATAAGTAATTGAAATTGGGTTAAGAAGAGTTGTTCTGATGTATCATAAATTGGGGTAACGGGCAATGCATGCAATTTGTTTTTATGTCTATAATTTTTAGCAATATGTATTTATATTTAAAAATGCAACATCAAATATTATTGTCATTTAAAACTCAGATTTCTTTAAAAGACACAGTACTAACTAAGTTTGCTTTGGTTATGAACCTTGTAGTAAATGGCTCTTCACACTGTTTTCGTGAGCGATTCCAAAAAGTACTACACCGTGGGAAAAATTTGTGAAAATAGTATTTATGGTCGCATTATTCATAATTAGTGATGCAAGTATTTTTATTTATATTAAAAAAATAATATCTATAATTTTGAGACATTACTGTAAACAAAATTTATTTAAATATATATTTTTAAATGATTACTTTTCGTGTGAATAATTTTAAAGCTTGGAATATATTTAGCTCAATCTATAGACAAATTATGGTCTAAAGCTTCCGGTTAATAGCGATTATCCGTGCGTCTCCAAACATGTAAGTTAAATGTATGATCTTAGATGATTAAAATATGTTTTGACATCTTAATTTCATTAAATTCATATAAGACATATTTAAATATTAACATACACCATATTGGCCAATAGGTAATCCTGCAGATTTTACACGTATATTATAATTTATTATTTCAAAGCGAAATTTAATTTTCTAGTGAGAACTTACATTTTTAATTTATTAAATAGCTTTATTATGTGTCGTATTTCAGATTTTACAGTGCTAATTTGTGAGTCTTTTAAATTTCAAATGCATTTTTTCGGCTCTATATAATACATAATGTTGTCACGATTCGTCCATTTTGTTTACCTAGCGAACTGCTGCCAGATGTTTTTTACCTGGCTCGACCCATGCTAAAATAAATTTACTGACTGAAGATATTTTTTTAAAAGTATTATTCATCTATTTTAATGTTCTTAGAAGATAAATAAATATTTTAAAGACAATTTCTTTTTCTTATTTCGTTACTAGATGTTTGATTCTTATTTTCTTTGTTTGTAAGTGAGAAATTTCCATTTGGCATCTTATCGGACAATCCGGCATGTAGTTTGATAATTAAAAAAATGGTTGCATCATCATCAGACTATTTACTGTTGAGAGCCGAAAAAATGGATTAGAAATTAGAAAGACTTACAAATTAGCGCTGTAATAGCTGAAATACAACATATAATTATGCATTTAATAAATTAAAAACGAAAGTTCTCAAGAGAAAATTAAATTTCGCTGTGAAATAATAAATTATAATATACGTGTAAAATCTGCAGGATTACCGGCCAATATTTAATTGAAATTGTTCATTAAATAGGGTAAGAAGTGACAGCAAGTCGAGAGATGACAAAGAGAAAACAGAGAAAAAGAAAGAATTAAAAGATTCAAAAGACAGGGGCAGAGATAGAAAAAGACGCGGTGGATCAACCAGTAGTGATTCAAGAAGTAGCTCGTAAGTTTATACTAGCTAAAATTAGGGCACTACTTAAGAAACTTACGGCTGGTTATCGTTATACCGGACAAGATGGCGGCAGATGCTACTGACGTCGACGCCACTGCGTTGTTACCCTGTTGTCTCCCCTTAACCTTAAGGAATTTGTTGGAATTCTAAAGTTGTCACCCACGACCCCACACCCAGCAATTACTGAAAGATTTATGGGTTTGTGTTCTTGGGTCAATAGTGACTACTGAGTCTGGAGAGGGGCTGCGGGAGGGGCAGTGCGTTAGCTTTCACATTACCGCAAAATGTAGAACTATACTATATGGTATGCAGACTTGACGAGAGGTGTTCCGCGGTTTTACCTGGGAATCTTTTGCATTACGACGTTCTTTTTTATTTCACATCCAGGTGCGCCAACATCTTTGGGAATAAAATGTGAATTTTCCAAAATGGAAGGTTTTAGGGTTAGGTTTAGTTTAAGAATTTTTATTGTGAATTTAAGGTTAGGTTTAGTTTTAGAATTTTAATAGTTGAATTTACCTAAATTGGAAGGTTTTAGGTTAGGTTTAGTTGTATTGATTCTGACGCAGAAACTGTAAGTACCATTTTTTTCTTCATTTTTATAGCATTTTTCAAAATCACTGCTGAATTAAAAAACAACCCACCCCGCAAATTTGAGAATCTCTACCCCCATCCCCCCTCTTTTTTATTTCTTCGCATTTTGCTGGTTTTCAAAATCACAGCTTCCTTAAAAATCCCGCACAATTGAGAAACTCTACCTCCCCGCCTCCCCCCCTCTTATTTTCTTCGCATTCTCAATGCTTTTTCAAAATCACTGCGTCGCTAAAAACACGGAAATTTGAGATGCTCCTAAAACGCACTACTTTTCCCCTAGATCACTTGCCTTAGCGACAAACATGGCGCCAGGATATAACCTTATTTTGGGCCTGTCCGGTATAACGATAATTTACCAAAGTTACCTTCACTTGGACATAGATTAATTATTCATATTATAATTTTAAAATTGGGTGAGGGTGTCCCTTATAGTTATAGTTATAAAAAAATAATTATAATATTAATATATAAATTAGTCATTACTGTAGTGATGTGCCTGGCCATTAATATAAGTTGAGCCTAATTAGTAGTAACTAATTTAGTAATTAACTTTGACTTATTTACATGCCTAGCAAAAACTTCATTTTTGGCCTGCATAAATTGCAATGAACGGAGTGCCCGCCAATTTACAAAGGTTTAGAGTTTAGTGTTATGTTTGTCTATTATTCTTCCTGTGATGACAAACATTTTAACAAAGATGGCAGCCAAACAATACAAATGGAGGGCATTACTTTTTTTCAATAACCAAAGTCTTTACTTAGTAGAATTTTAAAATATTTTTACTTTAGGACCTCAACATTTCAAAGTCAAAATCATCTAAATTCTGAGCAGTAGCTGGCTAATGTGATCAAAATTAGTCATTCATAATTTAATTGAACTTAAATGATAATGACATAGTGATTTCTGGAAAGCTTGTCCTCAAGAAACTTGAGTTGATGGTTTGTTGCTGTTATTGGAAAGAAGAGTTTTAATTAAGTTACTTTATTTTTATGTAATAATAAATTAGCTCAACTTCAAGGTCCAGAAGTGGATCTAGATCTTCCTCTTCCGGAAGTTCAAGCTCGGGAAGTTCAAGCTCAGGGAGCTCATCTCGTTCTGGTAGTTCCAGTTCTAGCAGATCTTCTAGCAGTGATAGCAGCCGCAGTCGGGGAAGAGACCGCAAGCAGAGAACAGAGTCAGTATTTCACAATTACTCAACTTAATTGCGTTGTTTATAATCAAATATATTTTGGTAATAAATTTTAAGGGTTTCTAAGTTGAAATATTGTTAAGTTTTAAATTGATTTTTATAGCGATGTAAAATTAATAATAAATCTTGCGAAAACCTTGAAAAACATGTTTCCAGATACAATATCCATACTTTCATTTTCTTTCAGAACCCCAAAACGCAAAAAAAGGAGCCCAACACCAAAACCAACTAAAGTTCATGTGGGGCATTTAACACGAAATGTCACTAAGGATCATATACAAGAAATTTTCTCACTATATGGCATCATAAAAAATATTGACATGCCAATGGACAGGATCCATGCCCATTTCAACAGGGGCACAGTATACATAGAGTATGAGTCCCCTGAAGAGGCAGCAAAGGCTATTAAATTTATGGATGGAGGTAAGAATTAAAGAAATGTTGTTTCATTTTAATTGTAAAAATGAAGATCTATTAGTCCTTATGAGGAAATAAATAGTATCTTTTAAAATATTTTATAATTTTTCTCAAAATCCTAATACCCCTTTGAAGAGTAACCATGTTCTCATTTTCTTGCACGGAACACTAGTAATTGTTTAAAGTTTTTGTGAAATTTAGGGTTACGCTAGAAAATAATTTTATCTTCATTTAAGTGAATATAATTTTATGAAATTATAAAAAAAAAGTAAAATATTTCGTATCATTTAGAATGTTCTTACCTGAGGCATCTAAGGTTTAAAAAAAAATGAACACACATATTTACAAATAAAAACTTTAAGTTCGTAAATTTTCTTTTGTGTTAGATGTTGTTTTATGCCTTGGCTACTCATCGATTTAAAAAAATAATAATCATTTTTAAAAAGCACATTCATTAACCGAACTTGACTAACAGTGGTGAGGTGTGATTGTTATTTTTAATGTTTGTTTATAAACACCGGAATATTAAAAAGGCACTTTGATGTCATTGTCGCATGAATGTTAGCCTTCGTATGCTGTCTTGCATCTTAACTGTTAACAACTTAATGTATACCAACTTATAAGACGACACATCAAAAAATGAAATACAGGTAATAAGCTAATACAGGCTAATTGACGTTTCGGTTAAATGATCCAGATTAAACAAGACTGATCCTGATCTTAGGACCAGTTAACTTTTAACAACCTTAGTATTTTCTGCAGGGTTTTGCAGGTGTGCCACTTTTCCGGTTTGTCTCGGAATTCCGGATCCTTGAAGCTTAATATTTTTATTTTCTGAATTAGCGAGTTTTTGTTTTTGATCTTTCCGGATTCGTAAGTTTTTTTGTTTTTTTAAACTTTTCCCAGATTTTCAAGGATTTGCACGTTTTGTGTTTCTAATTTGGCTTCTGGTTTTTAAAAAAAAGAAACAGTCAGAATGCGTGAAAGCTCATTCATTGAAATGCGGACTTGTTATAAATAGAACGGGTACTGCGCCCTCTCCCTCTTTGGTATGCAAGTACCTGGCCTCTCGCTGTCACATTCGCGCATCGTTCTGCGCATATTGAAAATATACAGAAAAACATAAAAATAATTTAATTTTGTCATGGATTACGTCAGATATGCGCTTTGAGGTTACCCTTTTACTTTGAAGTTTTATAAACGTTAACATGGCATTAGGAATTTTTCGTCTTCTTACTTTTAGTAAAAGTTTGACCGTTGAGTTCGCTAGAAATGTCTCAACTACTTTCGTTTAGCAAGCATAAATTATTGAAACATAGAGAAAAATTATGTGATACACTTATAAATTGGGTTGAAAAAAACATTACCATTTCCTTTTTTCTGTAGTGATATTTTTGTATTTTTACACGCTTTTATTTAAGTCACACTGTTTGTATGTTGTATCCATCCTTCCTTCAAATCTTGTAATGTAAAATTAAACCACTTCTGATGGTCCTAGAGATCTCAAAATTTTACCACATATAGATCGTGGATGACAATGCATTGTATTAAAATTTCAGATCGATCGAATGTACCGTAATTAAATTAATGCACTTTTAGTTTTTAGTTTTTGTCTATATAAAATATTATCACTTGCGTCAATGAACCATGCCTCAATTCGCCCAAGAGGGATACAATTAATCTCAATGTGTTCACGTCAGATGTGGGTGGTAAAGAGTTTTTATTATAACTTTAAAAAGTACTATCAACATCAAGTCTTGCTGGCTGAAATATAAGCGTGATTGATTGCCGACATGGAGGTACAAGGTTCACTTTTCAGTTAGGGAAAATGATTTTTTTTGTATTATACATAAATTTGTAATGAATAATCTTTCTTTTTATCACTATCACATTTAAGTTATTGACAATGAAGTTTAACTAATTAAATTGAATTGATAAGGTCGCAAATCAATTTTAAAAATGTTGATACTAACAAGTAGAAAATAAAATAATGTAAAAAAATCTTTTGTTAAAAAGGACACGCTTTTATTTACATATAGAAAGTGCACTAAAAAGAAGAAAATAAAAATTTTCTGTGAAATCGGTGAACCTATATACTGCACATAAAAGCGTGGGTCGCTGATCTGAGTGGGAAATAATATCTTAGAGTATACAACAAAAAAAAGACATTTGGGGCCCCCGGCCCTGAACAATTGGACATTAGAAGTGCAGTGCCATTTGTTATTTTAATATGGGCTACCAAGTTTTTATATACAAAGTTTGGTTAAGATCCAAACTTTTACTCAGTAGCTAACGCATAAACTAATTTTATATAACTCATATAAGCAAAAACCCGACACTAAGGGCCCCAGGGCCCAATTAGTGCAAAATATCAAGTTCAAAACACCTATTTATTTCAATCAATTTTATAGTGGATATATTTATCTATATTTCTCAAGATCTTTAATAATTGAATTGGGAATAAAAGACATTTTGGGCCCCCAGCCCCGAATAAATGGACATTAGGAAATTAGTGCCCTATAGTATTTTAATATAGGCTATCAAGTTGTTATGTACCAAGTTTGGTCAAGATCCATTCATTTTCCAAGCAGCTAAGCCTTAAACTAATTTTTATATAGCTCATATAAGAAAAAATTCTCATTATGGGCCCCCGGCGCCCCATGAGTGTTAAATTTTGAAAAAAAAGTAGCCTATTTCCATCCAGGGAGCGTACTCAACAGTTTCATGGCGATCGGATGAATGGTTTAGTCAGCTATAACAGACACGAATACATACATACTTTTAAAAAAATATATATTAATATAGATAAGTTTTAAAAATTTATATTAAGGTTGTTAGCGGTTAACCGGTCCTCACATTAGGACCGGTCCCGTTTTACCAGGACCGGTTAACCGTAATTTCATTTAGTCAGTATTAGCTTATTACCCGGAGTTAATTTTTTGTTGTGTTACTGCAGAATACCAGAGCCAATACGCGAGCGACTGTGACATTTCCTTAATATGCCGGTCTATAAATAATATACACGTCATCACTGTTAGTTTAGTTCGCCTACAGCTAAGGAATGATTTAAAAAAAATTTTAAAATTTGCTTAGTTGTCAAGGCACTGTACGAGAGCAAATACACAGTGCGCAAATGATGTGAACAACTGTCAAGGCCGCGACTGTTGCTATTTATATTACGAGAGTCATTTGATATATGTAGCAAAGATAACAGACGATTAATCGGTCCTCAAATTCTAGTTTGGTCTTTTAGTGACAGTTTTCCTGCAATTCAAAGGCATTTGACGTATAATTATCACATTACAGTAGAACCCGGTTAAGTCGACTGCCTAGGGTTATGCGAAAAGGCGTTGAGCTAACCAATGATCGAGTTAAACGAAAACCAATATGGCTGCAAAATATTAACATGTACTTGAAATTTCTTTATGTACATGATAAGGTTGTGAAGGGTTAACCGGTTAGTCGTAACTTCGGTATAAACTTATTACGCAGAGTTATATTTTGTTGTGTTACTGCAGAATACCAGAACCAATACGCAAGCGACCATGACATCAAAGTGTTTTCTTACTATTTCAGTCTATAAATAATATAGACGTCATCACCATTAGTTCGTTCGTCTGCGGCTGAGGAAAGATTAAAACATTTTTTTAACTTTGCTTAGTTGTCGAGGCACTGTACGAGAGCTAACACTAACACATAGTGCGCGTATGATATGAGCAACGGTCAAAGTCAAGGCCGCAACTGTTATTGTTACTATTTATATAACAAGTTTATATGAATTAAGTTTAATAATAATATAACATGCACTGCGAAATAATTAGGATTAAACTCGTCAAACTAATTCACACACGGATAAAAGTGAAACAAGATAATAACATCCGGTAATTTTAATTGAAAACTTGTAAAATCACACAATAACCGGAAGTCTCCAGGAAAGCGAGTTTTCGATGCTATTTTTAACTAAAAATGCGAGAGTGCGTCGCTAGGCGAACAGATGGGGATCGAGCTAACCAACGTTAAGTTGGAAATTTGGCCCTTTTTTGTGCTCGAGGTATTAGGGTTCGGCGACTTAAAAGAATCGAATTAACCGATAAGAAAATGCTAAGACAAACAAAGAATTTGGTGGTTCCAATAAAAAACGTCGACTTAATAGAATAGGGTTGGCGAGTTAACCGGGCTCGAGTTAAGTGGGCTCTACTTTAACATCAAAACTGATATTTTCTTTTAAAAAATGTATTTGTTATGCGTTGGAAAGTGGGGAGTATGGCAAGTGTAGCTCAAACCCTATTGGAAGGATGGGGGGATCGTTGTGTGCGCCGCAAAATTCAATAATTTTGGCGAGTTGATGATTGAAAAATAGTATGGTATTTTAAATAATTCCATTTTATCATAACTGTTTACTCCGTAAGCTTAATAATTTTATTATTATTATTTTTTAAATTTGGGAGTTGACCGGCATCACACACAAGAGAGGTGAACAACGACTCCACCAACGGACAAGGCGAGGCATGGGTTTTTAAAACTAAGGAAGATTACCTCACTAACTGGTCCTCTTATTTAGAACGGTTAATCACGAGTCCCTTTAACCAAAACGAATAAAAAATTGACTATAAATCATCACTATTAACTTAATTGTTTGGAAGATTATTTTTTTTTAATTCGCTGAATTGAGGGCTGAACGCAAACGTGGGAAGCGGGCTTTGCTGTCTCCATCAGACGACGCTAGGCGAACATTTGATACTTTCTCTCATTGGTTCTCAAAACATAAGGAAAATATGGGCCGGCTGTTAGCCGGTCTTTTTTTAAAATGGTTAACCGGTCCTAAAAAAAAATTAGTTTTAGGGTTTGAAAAATTTATAAAATAAGTTTCAGGTTTCAAGAAATTTCTAGAAAGAGATTTCAGGGTTCACAGCTTCCAAAGAGTGACACCCCTGGGGTTTAGACATGCAAATATAGTTTATTATTTAATTAATGTCATATAAGATCATTATAAAGCATAATTATCAAATTATTTGTTTGATGAAGCAATTGGCCGTGGCAAGCCTCCCCACAAGTCGCCATAGTCTTGTCTGGAAGGCATTTCCAAAACATCACAGTTTTATCAGCATTAAAAATGTTCAATATCCTCTAGGTATACATAATTTTGTGGGCGCTTGAGACTTCCGCCATGACACCCTCTTGTTCTTATTGAACTTCAGCCCTCACTGCACAAATTTCTTTGAAGACAATGTTGTCCCTCTTTTTGAAACGATCCAGCAACCACTGACTGGCTTTAAAGTCAGGGGGCCAAGCTTTGCTGCAAGGATGTCTGCCTTCCCTATTAGCAAGGGACCACTGAAAGGAAGAGAGTCTAACAAATTTAGTGACACTCTCCCGCTTAGTGCCCAGCAACTCAGTGAGATAACGAATGTTCCTTGGCATAGGCCCTCTTTGTGTTCGAGATACAGTCAAACCTGTCATAACTAGATTAATTCATTCCAGAGTCTTACTCATATACGAAACAATTTTTCCCATACAAATCAATGTAAAATACGATAATCCGCTCCATGCGCGTTTTTGTTTCATTTTAACAGTTTTTAAAAATCTCTAATGATTGTATTCTTGTGTATTTTTTTCGAATACATTTTAGCATAGGTTATTGCACTTTGCACATAAAAAAATTAAGAATACTGTCTGAATACTAAATTTGTAGAAACGGTTGATCACACACAAAAACAATACGCTAACAGACCGAGTACTTAACACAGAATAATACATCAGGACGGAAGTTCCGGCTCACAAATGAATTTCCAGGAAAAATGTGCTTTCACTTTCTGCGTCACTCATTATGAGAATCTTCGCTTGTTAAGGGAGCAACTTTTTTACACAAAAAAAATTTGCATGTAATGCGAAAATCTCGTAATGAGAGGTGCTCGTTATGAGAGATTTGACTGTATTAGGGTTCATCAACATAAAAGATTTGGAATAACCGATCAGTTCCACGTCAAACCATCGTCTTAATAGGGTTGGCAAGTTAACTGAGGTCACGATAACTTGCTTCAACTGTTTTGCATACAGAAAAGTGGTGTCGTGGGATAAATTTTATTTTTATTAATAACCCCTTACTTTACATTAATAGTGTTTCAATATCCAGCTAGTTATTTGTGATCAAGTATATTTATATAAATACTCTAGAGATATTTTTATCAAACTTTTTTACTCAAAGTAAAAATTCTGGACAATTTTTACATGATAAATGTATTTACTTTCTGTCTGCAGACACACACCCACATAAGAAATTTATGAAAATATTAGGGCTGCGGAAATTAACAATTAATTTCTCGATTAATCGTTAATTTTTTTTTATCGATTAAAGTTATTTTAATTGATAAAAATTCGATTAAAATTAAATAAAATATTTATAATATTAAAAAAATTTTTTTATTAATAAATAATTAATTATAAATAATTAATAATAATTTATATATTTTTTTACGTGCAAACTTCTCCTGCGTAATATTATAATTTATGTGGACCGGGAGAGGTCAAATAAAAAATGGCTGACAGCATCAGCGCAGTTAAATTTAAACATGTAACTGGCAAGTTGAGCAAAAAAAATTTTTTTAAGCTAACTGCGGATGGCAAAGTCGAAGATGGTGAAAAAGTTTACTGTGTACACTGCCATAAACAATTCTCTTTTAAAGGATCAAATACATCACTGACGTACCACCTTCAGAACAAACATCCGATCAAGTATTAACACATTGACATAAAATTTAGTTCAAAATATCCTTAATTTTCAATGTCTGTGAGACCGGGGAAATAACTCAATAAAATAAAAAAAATCAATTACCTGTCTTTGTTACTTCCCTTGAAATGTTCAGTTTAATGATGTCATAAATTTCTATTTTTGGCTTTAATCAAAATTAACGATTAATTAATCCTTAATTTTTCAAAAGTTAACGATTAGATTTAAATTAATCGATAACAGCCCTAGAAAATATATATCCTATTTGAGTGTATTGGCTAAAATCCACCATAAGTATCAATAAAAGTTATACAAAATTACAAACCTAAATAAATTTAGTAATGTTTATTATCTGCAATGACCAAATTATATATCTGTAAGCTTTTGGCTCAGTGAGGTTGAGGTCTGTCCTTGTGTAAGATACCCCTTCTGGTGCACCTTCTCTTCATGGGTGAGGTTTGTGCTAAAATGGGTTACAAATAAGTCTTTAAGAGCTTTAGACTCATTTTCCTGATGTTATTTTAAATGTGGCAATTAATAATTTAAGGAAAAAGTATCTCTCATTAGTATTATTACAACATAAACTTATGTAAATGTGTTTAAATTTCAGACTTTGAAGTGCATGGTTCATAAGCACTTCAATGGTGTTTTTAAGATTAAAATAAATATTTAGTAAAAAATATCTTACAGGTCAAATTGATGGACAAGAAGTTACAGCTGCTGCTGTGCATGTTCAACGCAATCCTGTTCGCCCCCCAGCTCGTCGCAGCCCACCCAGGCGTGGAGGGCCACCACCTAGATGGAGAGCATCACCACCCAGATTTAACAGAGACAGGCGAAGGTAAATATTCTAATCGGGGAAAATGGTTTATATTTTAAAGTGATCTTTTAATATTGATCTCCGGCAAATCAGGAATCCTGCCATTTTTACAAATCTGGATCCGGCAGAATTTTACTTCATAAATCCAGATGGCTGATAGAGCCATAAAATATATATAAATATAATGGCTCAGCAAATCCGGAATCCTGCCATTTTTACAAATCCGGCTTCGGCTCCGGCCGGATTTTTCTTCACACAGATTGACAATAATGAATATTATGTTACTTCTATGTCATCTTTGCCTAAGCAAACTGTCTTGGAATGGTCTGATAATTAGGGGTCTACTGATATATCTGCACCGATATCAGGATATCGGCATCGGTAGCATGTAAAGGTCCCGATATTGACGTCACCGATATTTCATAAGTGACATTTTGATTTAAAAAATTCAGGAAAAAAAAATTATCATTCAGTTTTATAAATATCTCAACAAATTAATATATCAATCCCGATACCTGTATTGAAAGAACCAAAAAAGTCCTAGTATTAATATGCCACGATACAGCGTGCCATATGATATTGTTTAGGTATCTGCCGATTTTCATATGCTCTGAAATACTGTGTAAGTGATGCCGATGCCGAGTATACCGTAATTGCTCTAATAGCAAAGATGCACACAGAATCGCAGATGTCTAAAACATTTTGTTTCGTATAGGGGCCGTCCATAAAGTACGTCACGCTCCAGATGGGGGGGAGGGGGTGTAAGAAAGTGTGACAGTTTGTGACAGGGGGAGGGGGGTCCGGCCATGTGTGACGTCACGGTGTTTTATATTAAATTTTAATTACAGTAGAACCCACTTAACTCGAGCCCGGTTAACTCGTCAGCCCTATTTATTTAGTCGAGGTTTTTTATTGGAATTGGAACCGCCAAATTATCTATTTGCATTTTCTCATTGGTTAATTCGATTATTTTAAGTCGCCGAACCCTAATACCTCGAGCACAAAAGAGGGCCAAATTTGCCACTTAGCGTTAGTTATCTCGATCCCCTTGACCAATCGCCAGCTTTTGAAAATGTTAGATGTGATTTTTTTATAACCAAGGGAAGTCATCAAATTTCTGCCTCGCCAGGTCTGCTGGTGACGTCACAGCCCGCTTGCGTTCAGCTCTCAGGGCTGTGTTGCTTCTGGTAGTACATGTACACCAATCGCCAGCTTTTGAAAATGTTTGTTGTCGATGCCACTCACCATCTCGCTACCGTATTTTCGCGAGCGTCTTATAAAAAGTTTTACTATTGGTTATGTTTATGCTAGCTAACCAATAAAATTGATAGTTCAATAACAGTTGATGCACTCTTGTTGATCTTGTCTGAACATCCTGCAGTGCTGTTAACTCCTGGGAAATTTCCCAAATCGTGGGAATTTTTGAGATTGACAAATTTTTAAAATTAAATACACACTTGAATGACAATAAAATAAAAGGATTTGAAACATGCTCATATTCAAATAAGAAATACTTTTTTAGGGTGGGGGAGGCTTATTTGTTTATTTTTAGCATGTCTAGGTTTTTTTATTTCGGAATCTACATTTTTTATTTTGACGTGTTGGCTAGGTTTTTCCCAAAATTGTCACTGGCAGCACTGACCCAGTTCCAGACTGAACACGTGAGCACACAGACGTCACCAACTTCTCAAAACATCAAGTAGTTGGTGTGTCTGTGTGTTGGGAAATAATGAATTAAGCAACAAATCATTATAGACTTTTTAAAGAAACCATAGTAACAGCGTGTACGATACTTTCAGAGCTGTGTCAGAGTGAAATGACTCGCGAATTTTGTGTTTGCAATGTTGGAGAATATAATAAAAGTTTAATAATCGACGTTGGTTTTTATTTTATATTTGTAAATTTCTGCTGTTAGTTGGTGCACATATACTTTTTGTTGTTAGCAAACATGTATGTAATTTTTTTTAGCATGCCGATCGCTTTATCAATCAAATAACGGCAACGCTGTTGTGTAAAAAAACAACTCCAAAAACACGTGCATGTACATTCTCATTTATTAACGCTAGTGATGGGACGATACCAAAATAATAGGGTGCTTACTGTAAACAAGGCTCCCCAGATTTTAGGATATATAATTTATTATCATATAACAGAAGATGGTTTGGAAGAGAATGGTTCGGGACAATGAGGGGATGTGTAGGTTACACGGGGTGGGTTATTTATTTGTTTAGCTTGTAAGGAAAGTCACGCAAGTGCCCTCCAAGGCACAGTATCGCTCAATCTGGGAATCACCGCAAGAGAGAAATAATATGATGTCACCAGCGGACCCGCTGCGTGCTCGTGCGGCGTTGTGGGCAAGAGTAGATGAATTCGTTATAGTTATGTACTTGGGGAAAAAAACTTCGCTAACGCAACAAAGGGTTATATTTAAACTTAAACGGTCCTTAAAAACGAACAGTCTTAACAACCTTAGGAAAGTGAAGAAATAGGGTCCCGATATTCCGATACGATTCCGATTAATCGTCCCATCACTAATTAAAGCATGTATATAAAGAAATTTCAAGCGCATGTTAATATTTTGCCGCCATATTGGTTTTCGTTTAACTCGATCATCGGTTATCTCGACACCATTTTTCATACCCCAAGGCCGTTGACTTAACCGGGTTCTACTGTATTTTGTTAATAAAAAACAAAATTTTTGTTCGAAAGTGTGACTTACTTTAGGGGGAGGGGGTCCAAGATTTGTGACGGGGGAGGGGGGGAGTTAGAAATGGTCAAAAATAGCGTGACGTACTTTATGGACGGCCCTATAGAATAACAAAATGTACAGTGTGCAGACTGATTGTCATTGGCAACCATTCATCCTTCAACCTCTTTTTTACTCTATTACTATCGCTTTGTTCTCATTGTTTCATTCATAAAAGGTGGCTGTGTGCAAAAGCCATTTAACTATTGGTTAGAATTAATTATGAGTCAAAGTTGAAGGTTCAAAAGGAGTTCCTAATTTTATTTTTACATTTTTATAGACATTCAAATGGCTTTGTTATGAGTCATATGTGGTCATGATAGATGTGTGAACTGGAACTTGTAAACACATCAGAAACTTCATTTAAAGATACATTTTACTGTTTATACAAAGTTAAATAGTTATTAATAAAGAATATTTTAAAAGCAAAATAAAGAAATACATGTAATAGTTTCATTGATCCTGAAAATAAAATCATTCTTAAAACGAGAGAAAAAATGCATGATGCGAACAGCGGAATTGAGGTCACAAAATGTGGAGGTAACATGCATAGGGGATTAGGACAAATTGAACCACAATTTAAATATTCATAACTTTTAAACTACAAATCCTAAAAATATAATGTTGGCCATCATAAAATGTAACACAAAAAATATGACTGCTGGTTTTTGTCCTAACAAACACTCATATCTGCAAAAAAATATCGGTAATATCTGCAAAAATGCATATCGATAGACCCCTACTGATAATCTATCAAACATGCCAAAAATATGGATATATTTACTTGATGTGTATGGAGTCTTCATGATCTTCCAATTGACACTCTACCATTAGACTATTTCAAACTACATGTTACAGACAAATGATTTAATGACTTTGTCATACAAACCAGTCTGTATGCCCAGCAACAACAAGTAAACCAGCCTGGGCATAAGTCCACAAGGATAAAACTTATGTATATTTCAATGACATAAAATCTTACATCAACATAAACATAATGTTTGGTCTACGTCAAATTCTAGATGGAAAACTTTACTGGCCTTTGGACAAAATTGGGGGGGTTCCTGCAGTGGCTGATTTCATAAGTATAAGAAGAGATTGATTGACAGCACACTGAGAAGACTATTTTTCAACCGCATTAAGCACACCCGTTTGAGCCTTTACAAGCCTCAACGCCATCTGATTGTTGATGAAGCCATGTTAGGTTTCTGGGGGAAGACTTGCCTTCTTGCAATGTGTGAAAGATAAACCTACTGCTTGGGGGTTAAAAATTATGCGCCGAGGCTAAGGCTGGCTATATTTTAAACTTGAAAGTGTATACTGGGGAAAAAAGTGGTGAGCTGCAAGAATGGATTGGGCTATGATTTTGTCATTTGCTGACAAGTAACACCTGCTGTTCTGTCATAGTTAAGCTGAACTGCAAGGAATTGTCTCTAAAGAAATCAAAACAAAGGAGAGTTCACAATGCCTACCAGTTAATTGATTTTGACAAAATTAAACCCAGAAATAAAACAAACCCGTTAAAAACAAAGTTTTTGGCTATAAATCCCTTATATATGAGACATAACTAACAGTATTGATTATTTTCAAACGCGACAAGCATTTACAGACTGAATCTGTCTTAACTGAACTTTGCTTCATAGACCTAGACTGAGCTCAGCATGACACGTAAAATGTAAACAAAAGCACGCCGGTACTTCGATGGGTCGACGTCAAAGCTTCAACTCAAACTCTCACGTGGGAAAAAAAAACAATAACAAACCGTGAATTTGAATTACATACGTTATATAAGGATAAACTAAAAATGCATTAATTTATTTACGGTGCGTTCGATCGATCTGAAACTTTGATACGATGCATTGTTAGGTGAGACGGGTCCGTGTGCCAAATTTCAGCTCGATCGGATCACAGGAAGTGGGTCATCTTTGACTTCTGTTTTTCCGCCCACCCAAGACAGAGACGGCGGTGAAGTTAATATAAGGGATTTAATGATGTCAGTCCAAAAAAGAATGACAGACATGATAATGCAAGTTCAAATTTCAAGCAGTGTAAATACATAGAACTCATGCATGTTTGGGGTTGACCAGCTCCAGCCTTATTACCCTGTTGGTAGACCAAGGCATAATTCATGGAGGTATCTCTTCTGGTAACTGATTCAGATCTTCATCATTAAAGGTTTTCTACTAATAAGAAGATGTACCCTAATTACCTCAGGCTAAGATCAAAGCTTGTACCACAACTGCTGATCATGAAAACAGTAACCTCAATCAAAAAAGGCTTACAAGCTAATAAGTCTAGTTTTGCAGGTATTTCTAGGCCATTCAGCCTCAGCATATGGGCTATACGATGCCAATGCCAGGCAGAAATAAAAAAATATGTTACCTGTGTTTTGGGAAAAAATGCCCAGCAGCAGAACCAGAGACAAATAAAGGCTGCCATTAGTGCCAAGTGTAAATGCATGGTGGACATAGCAACACCACATGAAGAGATAAACTATTAATAACAGCAGGATTAAAGTTTGAAGGGGAAAAAAAAGAGTAAAATTCAAAATCTTATTTAAATTTTGTATTGTTTGTTCTTGCCGTACCGGTAATGGTTTATTATTCTGACATTTCTCAGTGCGTTGTTTATTTTAAAATTGTAAATTTTTCAAGACTTGTGTTGAGAAAGTTTAGTTAAAGTAAATAAGAAGTGAGGGCTGAGGAGAGACTGACTTAAACCTAAAGCTTTTGATTTTGTCCTTTTTAAATCCAGTAAAAATATGAAACGAAATACATGTATGCCATTAGATGATTATACATTCTTAACATTCCTACCTAGGTCTCCCCCTAGACGTAGCCCTCCAAGACGACGCTCAAGGTCACCAGTTGGACGGCGCAGACATAGTAGATCAAGTTCCAGTTCATCTCGTTAATTCCATGTACAATAAGTGTTTTAATATTTTGTGTTTTTAATGGAAATTTACATTAAAGTTAACTGCCCTTTTAAAAGTTGTTGTATCATTTATTCATTTTTGTATTTCACAAAATGCAATACACTTCTTGGCTGGATTTGGAGCTGATGGAAAAAATATGTCAAGATTAATTTTTGTCAAGCTCTATGACTTATCTATTTTTAGTCTTACGATCCTCCAACCAGGGCTTTTTTTGACATAAAATCTTTAATTTAGTTAATAAATTATAACTAAATAGATATTTAAATTAGTAACTTTTATGGAAGTCGTGTAACTTTATTAAGAGGCAGGTAAAAGTTTTAAATTGCACAATTTTGATCATGCCTTTAGTAGCTCCATTTTAATTTTAGAATAATGATGTACAAACATAAAAGAACGTAGCATTTCTGCTATCTAGATATTTCATGGTTGAAAATGCAACTAGGCTAGGAAGAAAGAAATCAATTTTGAAAAAGACGGGAGGATGCCTGAAAAAAAGTTAAACAAAAAATTGAAAGTGTCTGCAAGAAGCCCTCTTCAGTGAACACTAGCACTAAATTTAAAAACTTTGCTGCCAATTCTGCCATGGAAAGTTTAAGTTTATGAGGACAGCAAACTGAAAGATATCACTCTTATTTCAATCACTACCATTTACTAGAAAAACACATTAAAAAAAAATCTACCATCTGCCAGACTATATCTATGGGTAAAAGCTAACATTTGGAGGGTTGTTTAGTTAGTAACCCCAATTTAATTAGGAATACGAGTCATTGATTTTTTATTTTGCTATATATCTGCAGTTTATAAATTTTGGGAATGGAGACATTTAAAAGATGCTTCACAGAAGATAAACATGAACAGGGTGTGGCACACCAAAGATTTATACTTTACCATTGCAAGCTTTTAACATAAATGATAATTACTAATATAGGATTGCCATCTGGTTTATTTAAATTTAACAATATGGGAAGGGGGGGACTGTAATTAAAAAAAAGCCCCATAAAAAACAAAGTATTTTTACTATAAATCCAATACATGTATATATGACCGACCCCTGTGACATCTCGAGGGCTGGAGTGAAACTCCAGTGACCCGTGGAGGTCAAGTAAAGCAGATGCTGCATAGAGATACATGTACATAGATAAACTAAAAATTCATTAATTTAATTACGGTACATTCGATCGATCTGACATTTTGATACAATGCATTGTTAGGTGACAAGTCTATGTGCAAAATTTCAGCTCGATAGGATCATGGGAAGTGGGTCATTTTTTACTTTTGTTTTTCTGCGGATGGGCGGGACCACGACAAGACGGTGAAGTTAATATAAGGGATTATTTAAAAAGACTTCAACTTCTAAAGTGACCATAAGGGCTTGGAAAACCTATCAATCAATTCTTGTTCTGTAGTATTAGTATAAACAAGCCCTCCGGGGTTGAATTATGTGAAAAAAAGTAATTCAGCATGGGACTTTAACATGTCTTTCACTAGTTGAATTTTATCTCAACCTATCACTTCCTTTTCCTCATGTTAAATTTACATGGCAGCTTATGTTTTTTAAACTTGATTTTCTGAAGAGGGGTGCTTGGTTTGTAGTTCTTTTGTTTTTTTTGCTCCTACTTCAGACCTTTTGCTTTTATAATGAAGTAATAAAATAGAATATTGTATTGGAAATTTCTGTGACAATAATGGGAAAAGCTGTTAATTTTTCCCATTAACAAAACAAATGTTTACAAAAGAAAACCTTTGATATATTACAAACTATCTTTTATTGATGAAAATGACAATGATAAATGAACATGAAGAGCTGCCCACAATCATACATAATCATACGACATTTAAATCTGACATTTTTCTTGAAAATGATGTCTTGAGGAATATATTAAATTTGTGTAGAATTAGAATACAAGTTGATAACTCATGAGTTGTTGAAAATAATTCTTCATGCATACTAGAGAAAAATGTACAATAATTTAATAAATAACACAGACATCACCTCAGCAAATGAGCATTGGAGAGGGGTACAGACAGAACAGATATCAGTATTTATAGGAATAGGAAAATAAAATATCTATATAGCATTAGTTCTTAAGAAATAAAATGTAAAGAACACCTTGTTATAGTATAAAAAAAAATATCTATGGTTATTTCCGCCACACTTATTTTCCACCACAAATTAATTTTAGTTTGAAATAGCCATTTGAGGTGAGTGCATCTTTTATTTGATCCGCTTGCATTAATGACACAAGGACTCATCGGAATGAAAACTACTTGTATAATGAAAATATAAAAAACTGGGTTCTGATTGTATATAAATTAAGACCACAAAGGAAAAACAAAATGAGTCACAAATGTCATTTTCCCCACAAGTCTTTTGTCCTAATGCCCAGGATAAAGTTAAATTAGGATGTAATATTTTTATGGAAGTCAAAGCTAAAATAAACCATATGTAAAGAAAAGGCACTACTAGTTTTTTAAATAAAAATTAATCAATTACTTTAAAATAGTTAAAATGGATTAATTTTATTCCATGTGGTCCTAAATTGTATTCCTCTTAACATATGGTGCATATACGGCATTCAACTCAATATTTGACACTGACAGTTAGAAGCTCTCATATCATTTCCAAACAAAAGACTATGCCATCTATTAAAAGTATACATATTTAAATGTGACATGATGAATAAATATATAATGAATCCAGATTGCAATGGGTATAAAATGGTGAGTGGTCACAAACGCTTTAATGTTTTCTTTTTATCACGTTTCTTTTTATCTAACATCTTTTTATCCCCTGCATGCTTTTTGGCCAAAGGGCCATCTGTTGTCTTGTCTTCTGAAGAACAATTATCTTCTGTAACTCTGAAAAATACAAAGTTGCAAAATAATTTTTTTAATCCAGAATGTTCTGAGTAAAACTGAAAAACAATAACATGAGCTCAGCCATTTTCATGATAACAAAAAGGTAAAAAAAACTAATTAAAAATGTCATGTTTAATGAGGTTATTTCAACTGCTTTTGTGTGTGTGTGTCCCATAACCTTGTGGACATAGGGGGTTCTAATGTTGCCATTAGAACTTTCTCTGGGCTTGGTAGACTTGGCGGCACCCATCTCCTCTCCAAGTCAGCAGAAGACTTTTTAGCAATAGTCATATATGAACATTTTTATTGTGGCTTAACGTGGGCTAGATCCCACGCACCGCAGCTTGTCAAAGCTTTGGTGCCGCTAATAAATGACGTCTCGCGATTTTGGACAATTTTCACCCCCCCCCCTCGATACGCGTTGTCACAAAAAGTTATACCCCCCTTCAATATGACGTCACAGAAATGCCCCCCCCTCCCCACCAAATAAAGGCAATTTTTTAATTTGAAAATTAGCATGTTTCAAATCACTTTTTTGTCATTCAAAATTAAGTATGTATTTAGTGTAAGGCTGTCACTAACGTAACACGCGTGAAGCCCATGTAAAACGTCATTAAAATAATTGTAAACAATCAAATATTTAAGTGCAACTTTTATTTAAAGTAAGGGGTTTTGATTGACATCACATTTCTTAACACCCCCACCCCTTTCTTCACAAATGGTCGATGCCCCCCCCCTCCCTAGGTGCGTGACATCATTTATGGACAGGTCCTTTGTGACATCATACTGGAGGGGGGTCTAAGCTTTTGTAACGAAGTGTGATGAGGGGGTGGGGTGAAATTGGTCAAAATCACTTGAAGTCATTCATTGACGGCCCCATTATAGTTTTTTATATCATGTTGAAATTATTGAAGAAATACAATAGAACATTCAAATTTTATTGTCTTGAACACTGCATTACAAAACTGATAAAATAGAACAATACAAGCAGAGAAATCACCATCCCGCTAAGGCACCGGTGGGCGAAAGAGTAACTTCTACTAATTTCAAGAAACGGAAATATAAATCAGATGGATATATTTTAGTAATGTGTGCACGTTTGGTCTGAATCAAATGTTAATTACAGTGGAAACCTGTTAAGTCGACGGCGTTGGGGTATGAAAAATGGCGTCGAGATAACCGATGATCGAGTTAAAACGAAAACCAATATGGCGGCAAAATATTAACATGCGCTTGAGATTTCTTTATGTACATGATTAATTAGTTAGCGTTAATTAGTGATGGGACGATTAATCGGAATCGTATCGGAACCCTATTTCTTCACTCTTTCCTAAGGTTGTAATGATCGTTCGTTTTTAAGGACCGTTTAAAATTTAAATATAACCATGGTTCCCACTCAGGAAAACGGGAAAAAGTCGGGAATTCTTTAAAAAAAATTCTCGGCCTTGAAAGTCGGGAAAAGTTATGACTAATCGGGAATTTATAAAACTATATAATTTGCAATTGTCACGCAAGTCAGTCAGTCTGTCCTGACGCTTCTAATTTTAGAAAGCAGGGAAAACCAAATTACTGCACCAAAGCATCAAAAGGTGTGCAAATTAAATATGCACTGTAAAAAAAAATATTATATGACGTCATTCTTTTCGCTCATATTTTAATTTTGAAAAGGGAACATTGTAAAAAGAGAATTAGATGATGGTTAATTATAAAATAAAAAACGTAAGGGGCGCCGTAGGCGCCCTGCAAACCCTATTATAAAATACTTTGTGTACATTTCAGAAAGTTTAATATTTCGTATTTATCAAACAAGGACAAGTTTGTTGGGCTTTTGAAAAAGGTCGGCGCCGTAGGCGCCCTAAAAAAAGTTCATTTTTTATAAAATAAATAGATTTCAGCTGAAAACTTCCGTCATTTTTGACGGGTGTACGCTAGTATATATATCTCTATATATATATATCTATATAATATATATATATATTTATGCCGAAGTAAAGGACTTTGATTACGTCTCTGTCATGTTTCGATTCCATTTAATGAAAAATAAGTTACCAGTTTATAATTGTCTGCACATGCGCTAAAAGGTCAAAGTTTACGCCTCGCCGTGTCACAGCCGCTAGCATTTGCAATGCCGTCGAATCAGCGAATAAAAAAAATAAATAAATAAACATATCAATATGGTAATTTTAAGTTTAATGCTTTTGACGTGCAGGATATCTGTTACTATCAGAACGCTCTCGAATTTCCTCAGTCTTGTAATAATATAAATAAAACTATTGCGGCCTTGACCGTTGATCACAGCACGCTGTGGGCTGTGTGTTAGACCTCGGCCGGCAACTAAGTCTAAGCGAATTTTTTTAAAAGCATTCCTTATCAGAAATCAATCTACAAAAGTGATGACGTGTATATTAATAATATTATATACATGTACTGGAATATTAAGAAAATGATTTGATTTCATCGTCACGCGCGTGTTAGTGTCACAGTCACGTATCTTACTGGTAACAAAGCAACAACAAACTTTTAAAAGAATAATAATTTTTTATTTAATTATATAAAAACCACTGTTGATTCTCGATACAAACCTTTATTTTATTTTCTAAAGATATTCGTTTATCTTAAAAAATAAAATGATCAATGCATCAGAAAATGAATTAAGTTTAATAATAATATAACATGCACTGCGAAATAATGACGGATTAAAGATCGCTAACGCCGATTTACGGACACCTCGGGTGAATACATCTAATTCACACATGGATCGAAAGTGAAAGAAGATAATAACATCCGGTAATTTTTATTGAAATCTCGTAGAATCACACAATAGCCGGAAGTCTCGAAGAAAGCGAGATGTCAACACTATTTTGAACTAAAAATGCATTGCTAGGCGAACCAACGAGGATCGAGCTAACCAACGTTAAGTTGCAAATTTTGCCCTCTTTTGTGCTCGAGGTATAAGGTTTCAGGCGACTTAGAAAAATCGAATTAGCCGATGAAAAAATGCTAAGGCAAAGAGAGAATTTGGCGGTTCCAATAAAAAACGTCGAGTTAGTGGGGTGGTCGAGCTATTCGAGCTCGAGGTAAGTGGGTTCGACTGTACTTCCAAGTAATTAAAAGTTCAGAATTTCGTTTACATTAAATTATAAAACATTAGGACTTATCAGTCTTGACTCGGTCGTTCTCGAATGTCGTTTGCAGCCTGAGCGGTTTACGTTACTCGACTTAGTATTATGCAAATTAAATTTGTTGTGCGTACATACACATTCAGTCGAGACCCCCGTATGCATCCATGCGCAAAATGTGTTAATTTAAGACCCCCCCTCACCCCGTAGGTAATATACGTAGGGGTCTACCGATATGCCTTTTTGCCGATACGATATGCCTTTTTGCCGATACCGATATTACCGATTTTTGTGTGTGCCGATATGAGTATTTTTTTGGACAAAAACCAGCGGTCATATTTGATGACATTATTCTTAAATTTATCACTCCTAATTATTTATCTTTTATATTAGGGGACTACCGATATGCATTTTTGCCGATATTACCGATATTTTTTCCCGATATGAGTGCCGATAGGGTATTTGTTAGGACAAACACCAGCGGTCATATTTGATGACATCATTCTTAAATTTATCACTCCTAATTATTTATCTTTTATATTAGGGGACTATCGATATGCATTTTTGCCGATATTACCGATATTTTTTTCCCGATATGAGTGCCGATATGAGTATTTGTTAGGACAAAAAACCAGCGGTCTTATTTGATGACGTCATTCTTAAATTTATCACTTGTAATTATTTAATATATTAGGGGTCTACCGATATGCATTTTTGCCGGTATTACCGATATTTTTTCATTTCCGATATGAGTATTTGTTAGGACAAAAATAACAGCGGCCATATTTGATGACGTCATTCTTAAATTTATCACTCGTAATTATTTATATTTTATAATTAAGGGGTCTACCGATATGCAGTTTTGCCGATATTACCGATTTTTTTTCCCGAAACGAAGTTTCCGATGTGTTTACAAGTTCCAGATCATGACCTACATAGGACTCATAACAAAACGAACAGTCCTTTATAAAAATGTACAAGCAAAATTAGGAACTCCTTTTGAAACTTCAACGTTGACTCATAATTATTAATTCTAACCAATAGTTTAATGGCTTTTGCACACGGCCACCTTTTATGAATGAAACAATGAGAACAAAGTAATAGTAATAGAGTGAAAATGAAGTTGAAGGTTGTATGGTTGCCAATGACAACAAGTCTTCACACGGTACATTTTGTTATTCCATACGAAACGAAATGTTTTAGACATCTGCGATTCTGCGTGCATCTTTGCTATTAGAGCAATTACGTGAACATAATGTTTACATGTTATATATTTACACAGTATTTCTGAGTATATGAAAATCGGCCGATACCTAAACAATATCAAAGCACATGGCACACTGTATCGTGGCTGTACATATTAATACTAGGACTCTTTTGACTATTTCAATACCGGTATCGGGGTCGATGTATTAATTTGTCGAGATATTGTAAATCTAAATGATAGTTTTTTTGTTTCCGTTTTTTTTTGGGGTTCAAAATGTCAGTTATTATGAAATATCGGTGACGTCAATATCGGGACCTTTACATGCTACCGATACCGATATCCAGATATCGGTAGACCCCTAAATATACGGATGGCCCCTAACTAAGTTATTTCACAAAGCGAAATTGTGTGCCAAGCTAAGGGGTAAAAGGTGCTGATTCTGTAAATGAATTTTTTTTCAAAGTCTATTATTTTTCAATTATAATAATATACCTCAAAGGTTTCGCATGAATTTCAGTAAACATTTTTGCACGTTGGGAATAGTCTTCATACTGTTCAAGCAACAACTTTCCTGCTTCAGCATTCAAGGCAGACTCAGGGTTAGGCACAATGAGCAAGCATTTTACTGTCTGAAATAATAAGAAAAGTCTTGGTTATAGACAAAGAAAACTAAATTTTTATAAGAATAAAAAAATCTGTTTTTTTCTATTAGAATAGCTGAATTCTAAGTAAATTATAATCAAAATGGTGCTATCATAACAATACAATAATTGCTTATAGACAAATAACTCACCAATAAAATGTGTTTAATGCCTAACTCTGGTTTCCAATCTTTTTTTAATGTGTTAACACAAATTTCTCCATTGCTGGAAACATTAGGATGAAAAATTTTTGTAAGGAAGAATGCCTTGGGTGGTTCGGAAGGGAAATTGTTGCCAAGAACCAGTTTCATTCTGAAAGTTCCGCCCGAATAAGGAGTGCCAGCTGAAACATACAAAACCACTATAGCGTCAAATATATATGAAATAAGAAATGATCAAACCTTTCACATTACTTTTTTTTAAAGTTAAAGGTAACTAACTAACTGATCAATTATCTATAAGATATATCTATATATATATATAGTTCTCTTCATGGGACCATGCGAGACACCACTCAATTTTGGTCAACCGAGCATGACGAATGACCCTCGCTGGGGTCGATCAATGTATTGAGACTAACAATGGTCCTTGCCTTTCACTTACATTGTTCCTTCACAGAATAACGTGAGGTTCATAGAGTACTGGTTATCATGTCCGCCTTATACGGGGAAGGTCTTGGGTTCAAGCCCCAGCAAAAACATTTTTTAAAAAAAAATTTTAAATGCCCGTTCTTTTACCCCTTATTGCCAACACTAGCTGACCCGCGGCGTAGCATATGCCGCTAATGATTTAGTGACGGATGAAGACTTACTGAAAGACACAGTTGTGAAAATGGGGTGGGTTTGGCCAAACGACTATGAGTGAATGAAAAGAAGGAACTCTGGAGAGACCCGCGGCATAGCATACGCCGCAGACTTGCTCATCATTGACAGTGCAAAGAACGGTTGGGAGTTTAAGAGTACAGACACAAAAAGCAGCACTAAGTAAATAAAAAATAGCGAGTAACCGTGAAGACATGCACACTGAGGTTGTTACCCGCCTCCCATCCCTTAGTAAGTGGGTTCGACTGTAGCTTTTTCTTTTTATAATTTTTTTGCATTCGGATTTTTGAAGGGTGAATTATTATTTTTTCGGAAAATCTGAAGATTAACCCTACCAGGTCGAGTTACCGAATTTTAGGGAATAGATTTAATTACTATATAACGAGTTACCGAATTCTAGGTTTTTGGCATATCCCTTGAAAAAGTACTAAAAATAACAGCCAATCATCGTTAAATCTCACATTTGCTGCAAGATTAGTGTTTACAAATGGTTTTTTTCCTTGAATAAAGCAGTGAGTTAGTGATTACGTTGATTTTTAGTGTCCTTGAAGAAGTTGGATAAGGTTGCGAGAGGTGAAAGTCGCTATCGATGTCAGGGCAGCATAACCTGTATGGTATGGCAGTATCGGAGACCAATTAAATTCATCTTAAATTTTCATGACCCAAAACAAATAGGAGTAGCAAACAGAAGAAACAAAGATGGAACACTTGATGAAGTTCCGATGCCACAGCTCGTCAAGGACTATAATCGCCACATGGGCGGTTGTGACAAAAATGATCAAATGACGCGCCCCCATCGCTCAAGCCTCCATTACCGGTGGCCCTGTAGCCTTTTCGTAAAATTCTTTATGTGGGCCTGCTACAATTCATTTGTTATCTATGTGTCTACACTAGAAGCAGCTGACAAAAAGCCCATGTTTTACACTAGATATATCCAGAAACTCTGCATTGACCTGATTGGCAATTACTGCTAAACAGCCATTCGCCGAGGAAAAATGGTACCATGCCCCCAACGCCACACACCAGGCAACCACTGGCCTGAAATTCCAGAAGCGACTACTGTACTTCCAAACATGTCTGCACTGTCTGCATGGAAAAACACCTTCAATACAACAGAGCACACCCTAGTGTAGCATACAAGTACAACCCACATAAGAAGGTCAAGAGCAACTACAGGTGCTCTATGTGCAAAAAGTACCTCTGTGTAAAGCATGGCTCATCCTGCTGGGAAGACTACCACTCCAATGCGCAATACTGGCGTTAGATGGAAGCACTGTTGAACTAATTAAACAATTATCATCTACTTAAAAAAAAATTTTAAAATATTTTTTAAAAAATTAAATTAAAATTATTATTTAAAAAATAAATAAATTTGCTGCGCGTTAATTCTTAACTGCTGCGCGGTATTGGTCGAAAACCTTCGCTGCCACGTGGTTTTCGCAGCTCATAGTTGCAAAGTTGCACAGCATCCATTTTAAATTATATTTTTTTTACTAAATGTGATGTGCGGTAATTATAAACTGCTGTTAGATATATGAGTGGCCGCGTAGCCGCACAGCCACTCAGCTTAAATGTAACATTGGATAGAATTTAGGCCTATTTCCTGCTAAGTCTAAAAGTTTGAGCTCATTCTGACCACTGATTTTCCTGATACTAGCAATTTCATAACCCATGTACATTTATTTATTTTTTTGCTGGGGAGGCTAGGTATAGGGGCAAATTAGCTGGGGGAATATTGGCAGGCCTGTCATAAACGCATGAAGTAATGGAAAAAAAGCCGAAACAAACATTCTTAAAAATTTATTTTCAAAATGTTCACGCTGGGGCTTGAACTCGGGACTTTCTGCGTGCAAGGCGAACGTGATAACCACAACACTACAAATCATGTTATTCTGTGAAGGAACAACGCAAGAAGCATTGTTCTTTTCATCCCACTATGCTTGCCAACTGTGATCGGTCGACCCCATCGAGGGTCATTCGTCATGCTTACTTGCACATACTCGTTAAGGTGAATTATATATAGAAGATTATTATTTGGTGCAGTTTTAAGGATAATTGTTTTGATCTTACCTGGTCCTTCAATTGTAGCTTGAATATCAGTTACATCTTCATCATTCATAAAAACTTTAATGCCTTCTGGTGGATTACGACATAACCCACTAATTTCCTTTGTCACTTGGCGTATAATTTGAGGGGACAGATTCTCAACATTTGAAACCTGTGTTTTAAAAAACAATCCTGCATTTAATATAATACAAAATAACTTATTTTAACCCATTTGCTACTATTAATAAGCTTCATTTTCTAACCTTGTTAATAAAGTAGGCAATAATTATATAGTGACATAAGAAGATAAAGACTTATAGAATTCTGTTTTTATTAACTGGTTTATATTCAATACAGTCATATTACATGAAATATAGCTTGCTATAAGCCCTAAATTTAAAACAGCAATGAGCAATACCTTAAATCAGGGGTGGGCAAACTTTTTATGGCGAGGGCCGCATTAGTAAGAAGTGAAACATCAAGGGACCTAACCAAAAATTTAACCCTGATTCAAGTACAAACATCCATCTTTAACATACATTTATTGATTTTTTAAATATTAACGCAGGCTTCCGCGAGCCAAAAAAACTCTGTAGCGGGCCGTAGTTTGCACACCCCTGCCTTAAATAAAAGGTAAAGGGGGTTAGAATGACTTAGTTAATTCAAAATCTGACTGTTTTAGTTTGATATGCTGTAGAATTTCACAGGATCAAAATTGAATTCTTTTACCACCTTGTTGACACTGCAATTAAATCTTTAGGACAAAGATTTCTTCAGCTGCAACATCACAACAGTTACTTCTGTTTTCTATATACAGTGGGGCCCACTTAACTCGAGCCCTGTTAACTCGCCAGCTCTATTAAATCGAGGTTGTTTTTTTTTGGACTCGCCAATTCTCTCTTTGTCTTTGAGTTTTTTCATCTGTTAATTCGATTTTTTTAAGTCGCCGGGTCCTAATATTTCGAGCACAAAAGAGTGCCGAATTTGCAACTTAACGTCGGTTAGCTCGATCCCCGTCTGTTCGCCTAGCAATGCACTTTGGCATTTTTAGTTCAAAAACAGTGTTGACATCTCGCTTTCTTCGAGACTTCCGGCTATTGTGTGATTATACGAGATTTCAATAAAAATTACCGGATGTTTTTAGTTTCAATTTGATTCCGGGTGTTTAAATTAGTTTGGGTATGTATTCACCAGAGGTACTCGAAAATCGCGTTAGTTGTCTTTAATCCGTCATTATTTCGCTGTGCATGTTGTATTACTATTAAACTTAATTCATTTTCTGATTCATTAATCATGTTATTTTTTAAGATAAACGAATATCTTTAGAAAAGAAAATAAAGGTTTGTATCGAGAATCGACGGTGGTTTTTATATAATTAAATAAAAAATTATTATTCTTTTAAAAGTTTGTTGTTGCTTTGTTACCAGTAAGATACGCGCGCGTGACGGTGAAATCAAATCATTTTCTTAATATTCTAGTATATATATAACATACACATCATCACTATTGTAGGTAGGGGTCTACCGATATGCCTTTTTGCCGATATTGCCGATACCGATATTACCGATATTTTTTTTGCCGATATGAGTGCCGATATGAGTATTTGTTAGGACAAAAACCAGCGGTCATATTTGATGACGTCATTCTTAAATTTATCACTCGTAATTATTTATCTTTAATATTAGGGGACTACCGATACGCATTTTTGCCGATATTATAGATATTTTTTTCCGATATGAGTGCCGATAGTGTATTTGTTAGGACAAAAACCAGCGGTCTTATTTGATGACATCGATCATTCTTAAATTCATCACTCCTAATTATTTATATTTTATATTAGGGGTCTACCGATAAGTATTTTTGCCGATATTACCGATATTTTCTTCCGATATGAGTGCCGATATGAGTATTTGTTAGGACAAAAATAACAGTGGTCATATTTGATGACGCCATTCTAAAATTTATCACTCGTAATTATTTATATTTTATAATTAAGGGGTCTACCGATATCCAGTTTTGCCGGTAATACCGATTTTTTTTTCTCCCGAAACGAAGTTTCCGATGTGTTTACAAGTTCCAGATCATGACCTACAAACGACTCATAACAAAACGAACCGTCCTTTATAAAAATGGACAAGCAAAATTACGAAGTTCTTTTGAAACTTCAACCTTGACTCATAATTATTAATTCTAACCAATAGTTTAATGGCTTTTGCACACGGCCACCTTTATGAATGAAATAATGAGGACAAAGTAATAGTAATACTAGTAATAGAATGAAAATGAGGTTAAAGGTTGAATGGTTGCCAATGACAACAAGTCTACACACGATACATTTTGTTATTCCATACCAAACGAAATGTTTTAGACATCTGCGATTCTGCGTGCATCTTTGCTATTAGAGCAATTACGTGAACATAATGTTATACATTTATTAGAGATATTACGGTATACTTGGCATCGGCACTATTTACACAGTATTTCTGAGTATACGAAAATCGGCCGATACCTAAACAATATCAAAGCACATGGCAAACTGTATCGTGGTTGCACATTTTAATACTAGGACTCTTTTGACTATTTCAATACCGGTATATATTAATTTGTCGAGATATTCTAAATCTAAATTATAGGGTTTTTTTTGTTTCCGTTTTTTTTGGGGGTCAAAATGTCACTTTTTATGAAATATCGGTGACGTCAATATCGGGACCTTTACATGCTACCGATACCGATATTGCCGATATCCAGATATCGGTGCCGATATATCGGCCAGCCGATATATCGGTAGACCCCTAATTGTAGGTCGAATTCTGATAAGGTCAAGGCCGCGTTTGTTACCATTTATATTACAAGTTACATGTATCATTTGATTGACAGAGGAAATTCGAGTGCGGTCTCATAGTGACAGATATCCTGCACGTCAAAAGCATTAAACTTAAAATTACCATATTGATATGTTGTTTTTTTTTAATTCGCCGATTCGACGGGCCTTTGCAAACACGCGCCATGGGACAAGGCGAGGCAAAAAATTTGACCTTTAACGCATGCGCAGACAATTATAAACTGGTAACTTTTTTTTTATTAAATTGAATCGAAACATGACCACAGAGACGTAATCAAAGTCATTTACTTCGGAATACATATATATAAAAATTCCCGACTAGTCATAACTTTTCCCGACTTTCAAGACCGGGAAAATTATTTTAAGAATTCCCGTCTGAGTGGGAACCCTGGGTTATATTTAAACGGCCCTTAAAAATGAACGGTCTTAACCTTAGGAAAGAGTAAAGAAATATTAGGGTCCCGATATTCCGATACGATTCCGATTAATCCTCCCATCACTAATTAACGCACATCATGTATATAATTATAAAGAAATTTCAAGCGCATGTTAATATTTTGCCGCCATATTGGTTTTCGTTTAACTCGATGATCGGTTATCTCGTCGCCATTTTTCATACCCCAAGACCGTCAACTTAAGCGGGCCCCACTGTAATACATATATATGAATTAAAAGTTGTCAGTTCTGAATAATTTTGGAAAATTGCAAAGATTTAGAAACCATTATAACTGATAAAGAATCATCGGATATAAATAGGGAACTTTGTGATGAAATATCAGTGGTGTGTTCTGTATTGGAAAAACATTTAGTGCCTTTAGAACTTTTGAAATTCAAAACAAAAATGGATTATGCATTGCCTTAAGAATTATACTAACTCTAACTAAGTGTTGCATCCGGGGAACGTAGTTTTTCAAAAGTAATACTAATCAAGAACTATTTGAGAACAACAACATCCCAAACAAGACTGTCAGACCTCGCTATATTAGTAATTGAGTATGAACTTAGCAACAGCTTAAATGTTTCTAAATTGATTAAGGAATTCCCTGAACTTAAAGTACGTAGGAAATAAATTGCCTGAAATACTCATATTGTTTCTTTTTTTTTGTTAATTACGAAGTTACAGTGTTGTTATATGTTGTTTTTTTACGTTTGCTAAAATTATTTTTAAAAGCCTTATACTCTTGTTTAGAATACTTCTATTGTAATTATTTAGGGGCGCAATTTTTTACTTTTGCATGGAGTGGTTCAAGGGCTAAGTCCGGCCCTGCGCACAGTTTACCGTGAGGATAATGTTGGATGTTATTCTCACCGCCAAAACCGTGCGAATAACGCTTGCCTATTTAATTCCCAAAAATTCCCCTCACTATACCATACTAATAATAATAATAGTATAATAAATTGATAATTTATATAGTAAAGTGCAGTACCCCAACAAGCAACTGGCCTCACAGCGCTTTACATAAAAAAAGTAACACATATTTATCAATTCATTCAATGTAAAAAAATTCTTGATTCATATTCTGAGGAAGGTTGTTAACGGTTAACCGTTCCTCAGATCAGGACAGGTCCCGTTTAATCAGAACCAGTTTAACCGTAACTTCAATTAGCCGGTATTAGTTTATTACCAGGAGTTAATTTTTTGTTGTGTTACGGCAGAATACAGAGCAAATATGCGAGCGACTGTGACATCAAAGCGTTTTCTTAATATTCCAGTATATAAATAATAACAAAAATACACCGTCATCACTGTTAGTGGAGTTCGGCTAGTAAACAAATTTTTTTTAAATGCGCTAAGTTGACGAAGCATAGTATGAGAACTAACACAAGCGTAGCCGTGATGTCAAAATGTGAACAACAGTCAAGGCCGCTAGTGTTACTATTTATATTACAAGAGGAAAGATGCGCCTAACATTACAGACTGTTTGCTGGTCCTCAAATTCGATTTTGATATTATTTTTATTTTGACAGTTTTCCTGCTAAGTGTGCATGTCAAAGGCATTTGACTTAAAATTACCACATTGATATAAAATTTGACGTTTTCTAAAAATTTATTTCATGTGCGTTGGAAAAGAAGCACAGCGCATGAGAACTGAACACAAGTGGGCCGTGACATCACATGTTCTTTGAAGTCACCATCAGACCGCACTAGGGCTGTCAATATTGTTGTAAAAAGCTGCCCGGGTACCCGTCCAAAATTTGAACGGGTACCCGGGTTACCCGTTAGAAATGGCAAAAAAATTTCACCGTCATGCTCGCTATTAGCCTTTTTCTTTATTATGAGAATGCAAATTTAGATGTAATGACTCAGCGATGTGAATATGATAACATCGAAATACTACTATAGTACAGTGGTGGAATAACAATGAGCAGAGGAGCGCCAAAGTGAATTACTTTTTATGGGTGGTAGGGGGGAGAAGGGGAAAACAAAGTCTTATAAAGATAAAGGGCGGTAATCGTATGACAAGGCGGTTATTTATAGTTCATAACTGACAACTGTGGTAATTGACTAAACTTTCCGTGACCTTCACCTACCTAGTGGACCCATCCCTCAGCATTTATGTTTGTTGTTATAGTGAAGATCATTCAACGATTGAAATATTATTGGGGGAAAAGAAGGAAAAAAATATAGTAGGTGTTTTTTTTTAAAGTATGTTGGGGATAGGAGTAGAGTGGGGGGGATGAAATAAACAACATTGGCTCTTATCAATCGCTAGCAAAGATGTGCGGCGTATTTCAAAGACAAAGCCAAGGTCATTTCTAGCCCTTCCTAGTTATCGGTGTTGTGTTCTATTTTGTGTCTTACTGAGTGCACCCCCCCCCACCAGCATTTTTTTTATTAAAGTGAAAATTGTTGTACGAATGGAATATTAATTTTTAAAAAAAAGAATATTGCAGGTGTTATTTTTTTTAAAGTATGGTGGGGATAGGAGTGGAGACTTGTGGGAGAGAGAGATTAGATGTGCTGCGTATTTCAAAGCCAAAATCAAGGTCCTTTCTAGCCCTTCCAAGTTATCGACGTGTTTTACATGATTTTTTTCATGTTCCAGGGGAAAAGAAGTGTATCAAAATACAGTGTAGTTTGTTGGGACAGTATTTTATTTCCGTTTGACATTTATTTCCTTTTAAATTTTAAGCGTTTTCATGCTAAACATATTTCACAGTATATATTCAAACGAAAAATGTTAATTTGATAAATTATTCCCGAGCCGAAATGTGAACACAGAGGAGTCGCAGTTCGACCACTGTTGGTATGGCTGGTATGGACATTGCAGTAGCATCTTCGCGGGTACCCGGGCCGAATTTTACTACCCGGGTAATTGCTCGGCAACGGGTACCCGGGTCCCGGGTACCCGTTGACAGGCCTAGACCGCACGAGGCGAAAAGTTGATACACAATCTCTTTGTTGGTTCTAAAAAAAAATAAGGAAAAATACGGCCTGACAGTAAAACTGTCTTTTTTTAACGGTTAACCAGTCCTCAAAAACAATCTGACTTGACAACATTTGATAACATGCCATTTTAATACTTTTAATAGATATAATTAAAAATTGAATATTAATCATTATGGTTTATTTCTTTGTTCAGACAATTTATAGGAAAATCAATAATTTTTTTTAATTTTTATTTAATTTTTTAAAATTCGCTATTTTGACACAAGCGCGGCAGAAAGCTAACACTAACCACTAGGGGGGGGTACAAATCAGGCGCTTGGATGTCTAATCAGATGACGCAGGGCGAAAATTTTATTGATTTAATGCATTCTCTTGTTGGTTCACAAAACATAGTATTAGTATTAGTAATACGGACCGACTGTTAACGAGTGGTCTTAACCTTAATTCGGAGTACAACATTTATTTTGACTTTACAGTGCATAATACAAGTTATTATAAGTATAAGCTAGGTTTATCATTTAATTTAAAGAAATGTTCTATAGTTGTTTAATTAATTTTGAAACAACAAGTAAACAAAGACAAGCGCACAGTAACTCACAAACTGTTTTATCCTAATTTTCAAACATTTGACTTTGACTGATACTGACTGTAATTTACAATACAATGTTGAAGTTAAAGCTTACCAATTACAATAAATATTCGTTTGATCATTGATACTAAAAAAGTGATACACGTTCACTTAATTTTTTAACTTACCACTTGACTTAACTTACAGTTTACAGTACAGCTACATGAACATCCAAACTTTTGATTAAAATTTAAAATGTTAGAATTAGAATGTTAGTACTGATGCTGTAAGTGTAAGTCTTTTTTTAAATTTAAAGAGCTTACAAATTACTAACAACTACAACTACTTCTACCACCAGTAGTTGGTAATTGAATTAATTTTTAAAATAGAAACAAAATCCAGTTAATGTTACAAACAACTTAACTTAGCCTGTCTTAGTTTAGCATTCAATTTTCTATCAGTATCATTCATAAGTATCATATTCATATCTTTTTTTTATTTTTATCAGTATCAGTCTGAGTCTCTGTCCTGAAATACTATACTATACTTATATTATTTATACTATTAAAAACTCTTTACTTTTGAACAATTAAGGCAAATATAATCTTACATTTGACATTTTGATGCTCACTGATGGCTATTTTATAATTGAATTGCTATCGTATAAACACTTAGGGAGAGAAGATTCCCATATAACAAAGGTATAGTTTCGTGGGTTTTTCTCTAATGCTCGGACATGACAGTCAAGCTTCTATGTACTATGTAGTCTTATGCAGTATGTATTATTACTCGAGAGAGGCTAACATTTCAACCAATCAAAATAAACCATTTATTCTGACACAGAATATGATGAAAAAAAATTCGAATAAAATAATTGTGCATGTACTCAAATAATGTATTTTCAAAAATTATAACTAATGATATAACATTTTGTATTATTTTTAATTTAGATGGATATTATTATTTTAAGGCATTGTCGAGAAAACCCGAGATGTAAACAAATATTTTTCACAATATTCGTTAAAATATCTGTCTCCAGTGAAATTCTTTGGAATAATTTGCGCAGTTAATAATACATCATACATTTATTATCATTATTTTAATATTAAAAATTTTATTAAAATATTGGGTTAATTTCAATTATATTTTTTAAAGACGAAACATTGACTTCGTATTTCTGTTTTCTTTGTAAAAAATGCATTAGAAAAAATATTAAATATGTAAATGTTTGATTCCTATTTATACATAAATTGTTTTATTTTTGTTGGAAAAGTTTAGTTTTAGTATTTATAGTTTATTGTATGGCAATAGAATTGTACTTTGGTATATGAACCAAACCACTAACAGAAGTATCGGCAACAACACTGTTAGTGAACATGGCTAACTTTAACGTATCTACTAGTTCTCGAAAAAGAGCCCAGATGCCAAACATGGCTGAAATGTCGGTAAGTAAAAACAAATATTAGCCGGCCTATACTATAATAACTTATAAGTATTATAACAACTATAATTTAAGTTTAAATTAAGAATATGTTTTAGTATAGTATATTAGTATTATTTAAAGAGTGTAGTAGTGTAGTATAGTTAAAGTATAGTTTAGTATAGTATTAAATTAATAGTGTAGCCGAGCCGAGTGGTGGCTATACTATAGACTATCTTAGGGTAATTTCTTATTTCAGCGCAATTTATTTTTGTATAGCAAAAAAAATAAGTAACTTACTTTTACTAATTTAAAAACATTCATTAAGTAATAAAATAAGTATTTAATGGATAAATATTAGTTTTCCATGTGTTTTGATGAGTTTAAATTACTTTAAAGGGGGTTTTAACAAAAAAACTGGTTTTAAAGTCAGACTTCTACGTAAATCGTTTTTTGTTGATATTTTTAACCACATTTGGCCAGATAATTTCACGGCCTCAGATCAAACTAAATTTTCATGTTAGCAGTAAGCTAATTACTAATCAGATTCAGAGGCGTCACCTAACTGGAAAGTCATTTACGATAAAGTATTCCCGAGTCCCCCTCCCCATTAATTAGATAAAATTAGTACTTGGGAAATACATTAGTCGTATGGAATTTTGCCGGGACCTAATAATTAATTTGACGTAGGGAGGTTTTCGACTTAGGGAGGTCCGACTATACAAGCAAAATCGGTCATTATGATTGTTTACTTTTGTCTTTGTTTAGGTTGAAGAACAAAGAGATTTTAAGGTACTTGTTTTTTATCCGACCACCAAAAAAAATGTCTTTATTACATTTATTTTGGTTTTAACTGTTGGCAACCCAGCGATACTAGTCTACTACAACTAGATGGCTATGGCCATGGCTATTAGACTAATGCAGTAATAAAATAAATTTTAAGTCACAAGATTGACTATATTCACTATATTGACAAGAACAACCCCGATGAAAACTAACTGTGTGTTTTTGTTCGTCCGTCGATTCGACGAAGACCACTCTAGTCATCCGAGGGTTGCTGGGACTGGTTTTGTTTGTGCGTGCGCAGATGGCTGATGAGGCCGATCCTTGCACAGAAGGTTCGGGAACAGAAGGGACAAGGGACGAGTTGGACATCTCCAGGAGGGTTGACAGCACGGGCCTTTCAGGGCTTTCCTCTTCTTTTCTGCTGAGGTGATCCGGTTTGCCTCGCATGACTTGGCACCTTCGTGGATGGAAGAACGCCAGGTGGATCGGTCCATTGCAGCAAGTTCCCACGTGTCTGGGTTGATGGCAAACGCTTTCAGTGTGTCTTTGAAGCGTTTCTTTTGCCCACTGTGGTACCGCTGGCCATGCTGGAGCTCGCCATAGAAGAGTCTCTTTGGCAGTCTCTCGTCTGGCATTCGGACCACGTGACCTGCCCAACGAAGCTGGGACTGCATCAGGAGTGGGAATATTCTGGGGAGACCTGCCTTGGTCAGTACCACTGTGTCTGGTATTTTATCCTGCCACTTTATGCAGAGGATCTTTCTGAGGCTTGTTGAATGAAAGTGGTTAAGCTTCCTAGCATGGCACTGATACACAGTCCATGTTTCACATGCATATAGCAGTGTGGGGAGCACCACCGCCCTGTACACTTTCAGCTTGGTCTGGATGGTAATGCCTCTTCTGTTCCAGACATTTGAGACAACCTGGATGGCCATGATGTCCTGTGTGTCTTGTCATGCCCTTAGCGTTCCACAACGCTTTGCTGAGAATCGCCATTTTGACCGTTGACCAACTTGTGGTTCCTCCGCTCTGTCCACCGAATCCAGTCTTCACGTGCATATGTAGACATACCTAGATCACCGAGGGTTTGAGACCCGTCGGCTACCCTCACCAGGTTTAGCCAGCCAGTCGAAGCCGTTGCCCGGTGTGTGGCTACTGCGCACGCTATAGTTTCTAGGAGCCACTGGTGAGAGCTGAGTGACAAGTGGGGACCAAGGGTGTACGAACTACCCCCAAGAGAGTACGACGTGTTCCCCCTCCGGAGGTGCTACCCCGCCTTGAGCCCATAGTTAGTTCCTCTCGGGCCGAAGACGGCACATAGGGCAGAAGTCATTGATTTCCATTTACGACGATCCGTCGCCAATTGTATTAGGTCTTGATTATTTCTTAGACCCATGGTTGAGCTTTCTCTTTTGATTGTTCTACGTAGGGTTTCTTTTGGTCTTCCTTGTTTTCTTTTGCCTTTTGGTGTCCATATGAAGGCCTGCCGTGGTAGTCTTCTCTCGTCCATTCGAAGAACATGACCGATATAATTCCAACGCCTTCTCCTTATAAAGGTTGACACATATTCTTGGTTGGTTTCTTCTCTTATTGTTTCATTTGATTTAAAATCACTCCATTTTATATTCAAAATTTTTCGGAGGCATTTGTTCTCGAAGGCAACTAATTTCTTTTCTATAGCTTGAGTGGATTTCCAGCTTTCACATCCATATGTTAGTACAGGGATTACGCAAGAGTTGAAAAGTCTAAGTTTTATATGTTTGCTAAGTGTCTTTGATCTCCAAATATTTTGTAAGTTTGTTAAAAGCACTTGACGCCAACGCAATTCGAGTCGTTATCTCTGATGTTGCATCTCCATCATATGACATTTTGCTTCCTAAGTAAGTGAAGTTGGTTACTTTCTCTATGGTTTGGTCATTAAGTATAATATCATTTGGTTGGTTGGTGAGGTCCATGACTTTTGTTTTGGTTGTGTTGATTTGAAGACCAATTTGATTTGAAAAGTGCTGGAGACGATCAGTTTTTTCTTGGGTGTTCAGATGCGTTGAGCTTATAAGAGCCAGGTCATCTGCAAAGTCAAGGTCTCCCATACACCCCAAAAAACTAACTAAATGATAGATGAAAGAAAGTAGTCTTTAAAAATTTATTTTTCTGCTTTATGTATTATTAATAGTAATATAGGCTTTACAGAACTCTCGTTAAAACCATTGTCCTTTACGGATGTGAGACCTGGACACTAATCGCAGCCACTGAAAGCAAGCTGCAGGCATTTGAAAACAAATGCATGAGGAAAATTCTCCAGATCTCCTATTTAGAACATAAGACCAATGAATATGTCTGGGACAGAATAAACTCTATTGCGGGTCATCAAGAAACCATCATAACAACAATTAAGAGACGCAAGATGGCATGGTTCGGTCATGTACTGCGACATGATACCCTGACAAAAATTACCGTTCAAGGCACTGTAGAAGGGGGCCGGCGAAGAGGTCGACAATGGAAAAGCAGGCTGGACAACATAAAGGATCGGACAGGGATGAAATTGCATGAATTATTGGCCGCCGCTCAAAATAGGCAAATGTTGAGATCGTTATCTGTTGATGTGTCCATGCACTCCCCCCAACGACCGCAACGGTCACGGGACTAATGATAATGATGAATAGTAATATAATATCACAATTTCTTTTTTGATTTGGCATGGGTTACACTCACGAAATCGTGAATCACAGCCTACATTTCGTCGATCCTAAGCCTAATACTAATACCGATGCTAACACCAGAGGCGTCACTAGGGTTGGTGTCACCCGGGGCGGTAGCTCATGGTGTCACCCCCTCACTACTTAACCCATAGAACTCCCCCGAGTCTTCTAGTGCCAAATAACAGGAACATACATAATTTTACATTATATATATATAATATACGCATCATCACTTTTGTAGGTCGAATTCTGATAAGGAATGATTTTTTTAAAAATTCGCTTAGACTTAGTTGCCGGCCGAGGTCTAACACATAGCCCACAGCGTGCTGTGATCAACGGTCAAGGCCGCAATAGTTTTATTTATATTACAAGTTTGATTGACTGAGGAAATTGGAGAGCGTTCAGATAGTAACAGATATCCTGCACGTCAAAAGCATTAAACTTAAAATTACCATATTGATTTTTTTTTGTTTTTTTTTAATTTGCTGATTCGACGGCAAACGCGAGCGGCTGTGACATGCCATGCCACACACGGCATGGGACGAGGCGAGGCCAAAAATTTGACCTTTTAACGCATGCGCAGACAATTATAAACTGGTAACTTTTTTTTTATTAAATGGAATCAAAACATGACCACAGAGACGTAATCAAAGTCCTTTACTTCGTCATAAATATATATATATATATATAAAAATTCCCGATCAGTCATAACTTTTCCCGACTTTAAAGACAGAGAAAAAAATTTTAAGAATTCCCGACTTTTTCACGTTTTCCTGAGTGGGAACCTTGGTTATATTTAAACGGTCCTTAAAAACGAATGGTCATTACAACCTTAGGAAAGAGTGAAGAAATATTAGGGTTCCGATACGATTAATCGTCCCATCACTAATTAACGCACATCATGTACATAAAGAAATTTCAAGCACATGTTAATATTTTGCCGCCATATTGGTTTTCGTTTTAACTCGATCATTGGTTATCTCGACGCCATTTTTCATACCCCAACGCCGTCGACTTAACCGGTTTTGACTGTAGTATTAAATGTTTAGGCTAGGTTGCTCTTGTCATTCTTGCAATTAATTATCATTAATTAATTAAATCAATAATATTTTACGAATTCTATGCATCTGTCTTATGTCTGCGTGAAGGCTATGACTATGGGCACTATGGCTATGGTCTGCCTTAGTCTACGTTTAGTGTAGTCAAGTGAAATATGGATCCTATAAGTATAAGTCTAATAAGTACTATAACCAAGAGCTCAATTAAAGATTCGTCAATGAATGCATACATCCTTGCCCAACAATATAAAAAGGTTTGTTGCTCTGTGTGCATTAAAAAAACTTGGTATCTGCATAATTAATTTACTGTCCGCTGGCTGTGCTAATTTTCATTATTCGTTATACTTTATTTCATTATAATTTATACTTTATACTAATACTGATAGACTACCAGACCGGATAGCACCTCTTAGTACTAAGTATGTTAATGTCTACATGGTTCAGAAAGAATTTTGTTCTAATGTTTTATTCATATGTCATTATGTGTTAGCATTTAGTATTAGTATAATGACCCCTTTCCAGTCCATGACGGGCTATGGGGCAAGTTATGTAACGTTCACAATTTTTAGCCACCACTAACGAGCAGGGGAATGTGTGGCCAGCACAATGCCCTAGGGGCCTTGCCAGTACCTTGGCTCGAACCCGCGACACGGGATCTGCCTCGGATCGATAGTCCAGTGCTCTACCACTTAGACCATCGCGCCCCAGTATTAGAATTAAAATTATTTAATATATTATACAAATTTTTGAGATGTTTGTTAGTATATTTTTCATAAAGTCATAAGATAAACTATAGAGTGCACACTGATAAATATTGCAATGTAAATGTAGTATGCTAGTATTACTTCTGGTATACATCTCACAGTAAGCTCTAGTGGTTTACTCTGCTAATTCATTTTAGAAGCTGCTCATTTTTTGAGATGCTATTGAAAATGGATTTTATTTTTACAGTTAATTTAAGTAATTCAAGATTCTCCATCTTACTTATCATTTTTACCACATTTTTATTAACTTGCTTTCATCCTGTCCGCATTGTTTTCGTTCCTGTCTGTCTGTCCGCAAAATTTCAAATTTTCCAACGTAAAATTAAACCACTTCTGATGGTTCTAGAGATCTCAAAATTGTACCACTGATAGATCTTGGCTGACAATGCATTGTATCAGAATTTCAGATCGATCGAATGTACCGTAATTAAATTAATGCATTTTTTAGTTTATCTCTATATAACTATATAAGCATCTGTATCCGTCTGCTATTGTTCACATTCACATGCCGAGTTCACCCCGTGACCTCATTGCCGTGGTATTAAAACGTTGGGCGGGCGCTTATGAAGTGTTTAGTAAAATAAATAGAGGTAAAAATAGATTTTTTAAAACCACATTTTTATAAGTGGACTAAAAAGAAGAAAATAAATAGAGGTAAAAAGGATTTTTAAAAACCACGTTTTTATAAGTGGACTAAAAAGAAGAAAATAATTTAAAACTTATAAGTTCAAGTAATTTAATCTAATATGACTAAAAACATGGGCCGGGTGCTTATGAGGTTTTACATATGCAGTTCTCTCATTTTCTCACTTATAGATCTCTCTTTTGCCTTCTAAATTATAAATCTTTAATTTTTATACCAAACACCCGGCCCACGTTTTTAGTCATATTAAATCAAAATACTTGAACTTATAAGTTTTAAATTATTTTCTTCTTTTTAGTCCACTTATAAAAACGTGGTTTTTAAAAATCCTTTTTACCTCTATTTATTGTGTATTAATATATCTTTTTTGTACACTAAACTCAAATACTTGTTTATATATGTGAGTGCAACCCCTTCAATCTATGCAAGTTATAAAAAATAATGGTCATGCAAAATGCAATGGGCATGCAAAATACTATAAAAATAATTAGGGATACATGGCAGTGAAATCAACAACAATATATAAACGTATAGACATTCCTTTATCTTTTAGTTTGCTGGTGGCGGAGAGTTTAGTGATGAGGTATCTGACATAAAAAGAGATTTATATGGTTGGAAAGAAGTTCTTCTTCCTATTGAAAGTCTTCTACTATGGCAACAGCCTTATTATCCAGCTATCATCATTGGAACAACCACATTCCTTTTTTCGTAAGTTATTTTGAACAAGGTATTTATTCAAACAAATCATTCTGTAATTAATGTTTTATTTTTATAATAACATTTTTAATTATGCTTATTTAGTTAAGTATAATTTTTAAATTTTTCTTTCAGCATTGTTTGGTATACAGAAATGTCTGCACTAACTGCTCTATCACTCTTAGGCATGATAATTGGTATCGTTGACTTCATTGTTCCATACATGGGCCCTACAATAACTGGTTACAAATCATGGTAACATATAAATTAACTTTGCTTAACATTTATGTATATTTTATTATATATTATGTTTTCACTCAATAACTTTGGTAAGTGTATTTAAGTATTCAGAAACTTCAAATTTTATATTAAATTTATTTTTACATCGACTTTAGTCAATTTAGTTTATTATATGAGTAAAGCAAGTGGCCATCCACTTACTAAGTGCAAAATATGTAATATTTTTCTCCTGTTGCACCACTTCTTATTTGAACCCCCGCCCCTTAAAAATAATACTGAGGTTTTCTACTCAACACACACACCCAATATGCACCCATATGCTAAATTTCCTAAATCCAACCGCCACTAATGTTCCCTTTAAGCTGCGGGGCAGCGCAGACACCTGAATGACGCCGCACAGCAGTTTAGAATTACAGCGCAACAAATTTTGTAAAATATTGCACATAAATAGATGTCCGTGTCGAAAGTAAAAAAAATTGGGTGCAAAGTTGCACAGCATCCACTTTTTGTGCAATATTTTAAAAAAATTGCTGGGCGGTAATTCTAAACTGCTGCTCTGCGTCTGTCAGATATCTGTGGGGCCTCGCAGCTTAAAGGGAACATTGCACATGGCTAGAGAAAAAAAATCATAAAAACTTGGAGCAGTAATATGAAAATGTCTCACAGTCAGTATAAGTTTCCTTTTCAACTAAGTTCTTTTGCAACTCTTTTGGGGTCTAGACACTTAGGTTTGGGAACGAGGACTATAAACCATCATGTCAGGCTTATCCAAAGCAAATTGTTTCAATAGGGGGCCAAGAGAGGATTCAGATTTCACAGCTATATGTGAGAAGTTGGCAGGTCTTAGACAGGAAGGAATAGATACATGGCGAGGACTTTCAACAATGAGACAACATAATGCAAAATTGGTGAGCAGTTAGGCTAAGACAGTCAGATTTAAAAAGACAAAAGAAATTTTGTGAATAATATATTAAGAATATTTGTTGCAGTCAGTATCTAATCAGGTCCATTTTATTGGTTTCAGTTCTTCTTTATTGTTATGGGAATTTTGTCAACAACAGCATGGATTGGAAACCTAATTGACAATCTTGTTCTCTTCTACCTTGTCGGTCAGTAACATTATTTACTAATGTTTAAAATGTATTTTAAACCTTGAATATTTTACACTTTATCCTACTTATCTGTTTACCTGTTACATTAAAAAGAAAAGGATATACTGGAGCCAATTTAAAACCTTTCAAAACTTTTTAAAAATTCTTATATCTCTCCTGATCAGGGACAATGTAATAAATATTATTTTACAGATAAACCAAGATATATATATTCTTGTTTAAATGTTAGAAAATTAATCCAACTTTTACATCACTAATCACACTAATTGAAGTACAAGAGTTGCAAATTAACGAAAACAGAAGATATTAGCTGCTTAGATTATTACTTAAAAATAGTAATTATAGACCAAATTATTTATTTAAAGTTTATTTAATCCCACTTTAAACAAAAATTTTACACAAAGTAATGGACTATGTTACATTTATTTTTTTTAGTCAATTTTGTCTTGCTGACACCAGGATTACGCCATCATCAACTAACCAGCAAGTATGTGCGGCCAATAGTGAAAGCTATGAACAGAGTAGTGAAAGCCACAACTGGGAAAGAAAAAGAAAATTAAATAACCATTTATCTCTTTGTTTTTGTTTTGCAGGCACTTCAATTTTGAGGTCCTTTTTTTTAAAGATGCTATACTAATTATTTATAAATAGTCAATAAAATGATCTAAACAACGAACAAAGCAAAAAAATCAGTGATGTTTCTTATTTCATTAGTGAACCATATTGATCGTGTTAAATGAAAATGAAAAAATCTATAAAGTAAAGAACTCTGAAGTGTTTTTTATAAATATTTCAACACTATAGCATTATTTTACAATTTTCAAATATATCAAAGGAATAAAATTGTCATTCTGTTTGTTTTTAAAATAGGTCGATTGCATATACATTAACTTCAAAATAAAATTGAATGAATACTTTTCAGAAAGAGCCAAGTTAGTAATATAAGCTTAATTTGGTAAAACTCTAAGTAAACCATTTGATTTGATCACATGAACTCATTCTTGTGAGTTTCTGCAATTTATGTAAACTAGTATTACGTATTAATATTATTTTTAATTTTCTTATAATTAATCATTTAGAATCTATGCAAGAGGAAATCTTAAGTAGCGCTATACTTTCAAACTATTGCTAGAAGATATTGGTTATAAAGTAAATTTGATTATGATATGATTATTAAGCATATTGTATTGTTTTATGATCATACTTTTTTTTAAAATCAATGAAGTTTATTTATAATGTAAATGTTCATAATATTGTAGTTTCATCAATGAAAAGAGCTGGTAGGACAAGAAAAACGAACTAAAGATTCATTGAACTGAATTATTTTACCAATGCTTGTTAATTTTTTTTTATTTACACCTTCTTAATGCCAGTTGGCACAGACAAAATGTTTGGACTTTATCTTCTTCGCAGACCATAAAAGTTGTTTTGTCTCTATTCTTTAAATACAAAGAAAATAAATTATTTGCTAACAATAAATGGTACCTAGCAAAAGGAACATTGTTGACTTTGAAATTACTGGATACAAACAAAATTAATGGAAATAAAAATGATTTTTATTCATCTCTTAACTACTGTAGGATGTCCAACATCATTCATGAATCTTCGTTTTTCAAATTGTTTCATTTGAAAGTTTTTAAAATCATATTTAAAGATGGGAAGATTACAGCATATAAATACTAGTGTCTGTTTATAAAATATGATTTTTGGGCAATTGTAACATTGTATGTAAATCCAAAAAATCCAAAATAACCTGTAATCTTGAAATTATTTGAATTCTAGAAAAGTTTTGTTTTAAAAAATATCAAATGGTATAAAATAAAATAATTTTATATTTGAGTTTAAACTATATAATGAAATCATACATTAAAGCCAATGTTTTTAATAATCCGATTGAACTTGACAACTATGGACATTTTATTTCCATAACATTTCTTTCTTTCAATTGTATGTGCTCTTGCACTAGTTAATCATCAAAAAGAGAGTTGGAAAGTAATTATTTCAGGATTTATTTATCGCCCAAGTCATTCTGTTTTTTTTAAAAAAATGTTCTATGACTCATTCATGTCAATACTAAAAAGGAGATTGTTATTTTATATTTTTCTTTCTACAATTACCAAAGGGTAGAAGTTACAAAGAGTCTATTGCCTTATGTATAAAGTTTTTTTTAATTTTTTTTTAGCACTCTCATAATTAAGAATGCCTGTTGTTGATATTGTACTTTAACTGTAACTTTTATTATCTGTGTTAATAAAGTATGTTTACATTTCCAAATTTAATAGTTTTATAAATCCATTCTAATCCATATTTTAGGACAGGTAAATTTTTTTATACAAAAAGAAATAGTTTATTTTGTTTAAAATTTGTCTTGTTATTCTAAATTTTGCCAGAGGCTAATGAATTTGAGCTAAAGTTTGAAGTCCCTGAAGCAAAATGACTATTAGACTTATTTATCTCTACTAACAAGGGTTACTTGCCAAAATGTGATCTCAATTATAACTGAAAGGTCAACACTAATGTAATTTGAAGGTTAATGCTAAAGTACTTTCAGTTTTGAATTACAGTTGTGAGTGAATAAAACTATTACTATTATTAAATACTAGGGGTTTTAGTTTTACTTGTTTTTTGGTAAAAAGCCCAAGTAACTTATCTGTGTTAGATAAATACGAAATATTAAACTTCCTGAAATGTACACAAAGTATTTTATAATTATAAATCCTCTTTTTATTTCGCTCTATTTTCCAAAATTAAAATATAAGCTAAAACTATGACATCATATAATAATAATTATTTTTTTTTGGAATCTTTTAGAATTTTACACACCTCCTGATGCGCGCCTTGTACTTGTATATATATAATATTTAAATATAAGCTCACAAAAATGATGTCATAGCGCTAAGGATCCATACTCCAACCTGTGACTTGGGCTATTATATTTATTATATTTTAAATTTTAGTATTAGCTCAAAGTTACATGTCATCTCCTTTTTGCTTAATGACATGGTAGAAGTAGTTACACTCATTGCCCTGTGGTATAAAGTCCCTTAATTATTTTTTTGTTGTTGAAAGCATTATTTTAAATTTACTCATTTATCATTTTTAGACGAGACAAAATTTTGATTAATAAATAAAATTCAAAATCCACCCAACTAACTCTTCCAACAAGAATCTCAGGGAACAGATCTTATAAACATGATGTAATCATATTTTTGGGGCATACTTCCCTCTGTCCATTTAACTATTACTATTACAGCTAGTTCACCTCCAGTATAGAGCAACTAAATTTTGGCAAAGGAATACACTCTCTTTCTATATCCTATCAATATAAATCTGTTACAAGAATCTGTGCTCAGTATTTTAGGAGCTCTACATGACTACATGTATATAAATGCTATTTTCTACAAAATCTAACATTAAATAGTGTAAATATGTGGTATGAAAAAGTAACTATGAAAGCTAAATAAATTTATTTTTACTTTAAGTATCCATGAAACAGATGTATTTTTAGTTAATTGCTATAGTTTTGTTAAATATTCAACAATGAAAATGTATATTCAGGATAATGTTTTTTTTTGTAATTACAATGTATATAATTAAATAAAGAAAGTTTTGTTGATGAGTACAATGTAAACTTGTCTTGAGCAATAAAGTTGGGAATTTATGTTAACTGGCCAAGTATCTTTATAAAATGCTCTTTGAAGTTTAAAAAAAATGTGAGGGTGATCTTTAAAAAAAAATGCTTTAAATTTTCGTTTACAAATACAGTTTGTTGATTGTTTCATTTAACTTTCCAGTTCACAAGATGTTTAACTTTAATTGTGTATAGAAATGTTTTGAGAGACCTACAGTATTGAAGTATTGAATTTTGGGGCATTAGTTCTGTAAGGTACGAAAGGTAGATTTTAATTTTATGTTAGTTATGGCTTTTTAATCTTAACATGCCTATGGTTCTTTAAAAAACAACTTTAAAACAGGTTAACAGCATATTATTCTCTTAATGTCAGATTTTTTTCTAAAATGTCAATAATCACCAGAAAGCTATAATTATTCTTATTAGCCAATATGCAACAATTAATAATACATGACCAGCTGGTTTCTATCATCATAGAATAAAAACTGTTAATTTGTTATGTCAGTATGTAAAATGTTAAATGTCAGTACATGTATTTGGAATTCTCCTTGGGCTTGAGATACCTCCCAAAAATTCATTGCAGACTTCTTTTGCTTTTTGGATTTCTTTTAGCATATTCAACTTTTTATTAATTAAAATGATTTCTAATGCATTTATATTACTTTTATTAAATATAAAACAGTCTTGGGTAATCTAATCCTTTGTTTAGAGTAAAAGTGTAAATGTTAGCCCATGTTTATGATAAAAGTTATTTGAAATACACCAGTGTAAAAATGTGCTATTGAGAGAGGTTTATACTAAATTGAAATTAATTTTAATTTTTAAAAGTAAAAAGCTATTGGAGCCTTTTGTGTTCTGTATTTTGTAATCTTTGGTAACTAAAAAAAATTTTCTCTCAAAGAATTTTTATTACTGATGTGACCTCTAAGAATTTGAAAGCTAAGAGAATTTAAAATATTCAGTTGCTTTTTTAAGCATTAATCCCTAGATAATCTTTACCCATTCATTAGATTACTTCTGTATTTGAAGGCCCTAAATAGATTTATGATGTGATTGATATTCTTGAAATTTGTTTTGACTACTGTTGTGTAGTTTACGGGTTAACATACATTGATTGACGTTGGCTCTTTTCTTTTGTTTGTTGCACTAGTTTAAAAGAAATATATTTTCTTCATATTTAAGAATTTATTGTTACAGCTTTCATGTAAATAACAGCTTTGTTCATATTTGAGAATTAAACAGCATACTTATGTACCCTATACTGTTTTTCCTCAAATCTGTTTTAAAAGAATGATTTTTAATGAAGAATTTAAAGTGAAATTTATAATGCCCTTACTTGGACAAAAAGACGAATGAAACATTAAACAAAGTAAAGGCTATTACAATTTATTATCACTTTTTGACAGCATGAATCACTTAAAATAATACAAAAACTGAAAAGGGAGACAGCATAGTTCAAAATAAACTGTTACTTATTTTGGAAAAATCACTTTCTACAAAATAAAAATTATGAAAATTTAAGTGAGCTGATGTAATAGGACAATCCATTAAAAGGACCTGTTCAAGAATGCTGAAAAACCTAACCTACATGTGGAAGAGCACCAAGCCTAGTGTTCTTCATGGGTCTCCCCGGGAAAGCCAGGGAACCTAACAGCTGATAGACCCTCCCAGAAGGGTCGCTTCTGAAGCGGCCGCCTGGGCACCCAGGACATGGTTGAAAATGACTCCCACTAAAAGTGACCTCACAAGGAGGGGTAGAATTTCCCTACTTCGACTCACTACAACTTCGGCGCCACCCCGGCAAAGCAAATGAGTCTCTATGATTAAGGACTGCCGCAAAGCGGGTGATCATCAATGGCCTACCTAGGGTGTTACCCACACCTAACCAAAAGGCCCAAGTTAATAACTAATATGCAAACAGTTTATTTAAAATTGTCAGTTAAGAAAAGATTTCTTTCAAAAGCAAAAGAAAACTTATAAATTCCAACTGAAATTAAACTGAATCATATGTATTTCGAAAGGTCAAATATTTGCCATAATTTTTATTTTTGAATTACAATGAACTCAACATAATTACATAATAATATTATACATTTTCTTTAAAAATTACTATTTCTCAAAAATAAGTTATTCTCTATGTTTGCAACTAACACAAATTAAACTTGTATTTTCTAGATGGCAAAAAATAATTCAAAATACTTTTAAATCTTAAATTACAATAAGATGCATTATATGTGAATGACCATTTGAAAATAAATAAGAAATTAATAACCCCTTTGTTGGTTTGAGACTTTAACTCGTCATTGATATTTTTTTTAAAAACATGTTAATGTTAATATCAACTACAGAGGTAGAAAATTTATGGCACAAAGAATTTTAGAACATTAAACACGGAATTTACTTTAGTTAGTGATTAATCATAGGCATTTCATTATTTTCATAAACATACCATTTAATGGCTTTGGAAATTTGATAGTTGTAAATACTTCTAGAAAATCTGAAAGACAAGCTCCTTTACCATTAACCTCAATTAATATAAATGAGTTACATTTTAAACAGCATCATTTAAGGTAATTAAACAGGCTTTTGTTAACTTCCATCAAAAACGAGTCGTATATTTTTCACAAATGTTGCTGAAGATGACACGTTGTTACTCTTTGTCAAGAAATAGACTGCAGAAGCAAATCCCATACCGACTGCTGCCCAGGTTAGCCAGTTTGCCCTCATGGGTGTGCGATTGGAGTTTTCTTCAGAAAGATGCAGCACATCTGGATCAGGTGAGGCAATAATCAATGGCCGAAGATGATATAGAACCTACAATAATGTAGAAGACATTCAGATTCAAATTTTTCAAATTTATTTATCCTTATTATTTTTCATTCAACTCGCTTGTATTATATATTTAAATTAAAATTTAACGGTTGTTTTAAGATTTGAATGATTTTACACACACAAAAAATAAACTCCAGGTAATATACTATTATGGAGGAATTGAAGTTATTGTTAACTGGTCCTGATCTTAGGCCGAGTTAACCAGTAAACCCTTAACAACCTTATTTTTTAAAATTATGTTATGTGTCTGAAATTACTTTCATCCAAACATTAGTTAAGAAGATATTTTGTTAACTTTTTAAAATAAAAGTATCCATTTTGGGAGACAGGGAATTTAATAAAGCTACCAGCTATTAACAATACTTCTTACATTTTATATATTCTAGTTCGATGCAATTATAAAAATTTAATTATAGAAATGGGATGCAACTGTACTGAGCGCTATAACGCATTTGTTTTAAAATGTAGAAGAAAACAAGTCTAAAAAATTGGAAAGAAATAATTTATGAAATACCTCAGTTGCTGCCCTAAAACCAGACTGTACAGCTCCATTCATGAAACCACACCAAACTGTTGCAGTTTCTGTACCAGCAAAATGAATTCTGAAAATAATAAAATAATCATCAACTATCTTTAAGTGTGTTCATTATTAAAATGTAATGATAAGTAGATGAAACTGTGGCAATAAAGTCGCTAGTTAGTTATATTTATTTTTTTTTAAAGTAAAACTGCACTTTTAAGCTACCTGTCAAAAGGTTCCCGTAGTTCACTGTTGAAGTATTTGGTAGTTCCTGGCATTAGTGACTTAAGAAAGCATCCGCCATTGAATGGTTCTTTACTCCAATCCATTTGAGAAAACTCTAAAATCTTTTGACATTCAGGACCCAGGTGATTTTCTATTAATCTCATGATAATAGCTCTACGATTTTTAGGCTGAAAGAAAAATGTTGAATATGTTTTAAGCAAGCAAGAACATGATATCAGACTCTAACCATCTAATTTCACTATCTTAAGTTCAACAGGTTATTAAAAAAAAACTGTTTTAAGTTTTTAAAATGTATTACTGCTTGGATGGTGGTTTTTTTAAAAGGCTTAACATCAAAAACTAAAACACTTTATTGTCATGTTGTCAAGTCATCTTTTTTTAAAAGTTCCTTTGTATGTAAAAGATATTAGAAACTATATATATTACATTGGGACAGTTATTCATTTATGATGAATATAAAAAAAAATAATTTCTTAGGAAATTAAAAACAAAGTAGTTCAAGTAAATTCATTACTTAATTTTATAACACCAGTTGTTTATAAACAAAGATGCCTGCAACACCTGAGAGCAGTGTTAAGGGTGAGAAAAGATCCAGAATATTCAATTTGATTATTTTTTTATTAGCATTTAATAATCTTGTGGGTGGTGATTCAGAAAATGTTGTTGGTTTTTTTTATCTCATGTGGTTCAGTGCTAGAATAATGTTATAATCCACAGTACAAGATTGTTTTATACTTCATTTTGTTTTTGATTAGGAAGAGCTTGAACTGTTACTGTCAGACTTACATCACCATCTAAGCCTTGGGATGATGAGATAAAACCAGCAAGTGCTGGATTCCCTCTACCAGAAGAAGCATCGTACACAATGCCAATGGGACCCAGCTCATTACTTTCCAAAATCGCTTGGAATCCATACTGATACTTATCGTTATCTAGCTTCCAGAAAGCCTGTTGTAGATTGAAACCATGATTTAAATAAAGAATTTAAAAAAAAACAATGCAAATGTAGAAATATTTAGTCAAGGAAGATCATTTAAATTTAACTGACTGGTATCAGAGCACACCTACCTTACTATTTTAATTAACTTTTCTTACAAGACTTATTTGGTTTAAATGCTTTTTTTTTAAAAGCAGTATGAGTATGTAATAGCTGTCCTGTTATTCCAGATGTTTTGCATTCTCATTCTTTTTTTGGTCTGGATTACATTTTAGAGTAAAAGCTTATAAGTTGATTTTTATGTCATCAACAATTCATTTCAAAGTTGTAATTTCGGCAATTCACAAATACTGTTATATGTTAAGAATGCAATTAAGATGTCTTTGTTGTAAAAAGGAGCAGACATATTTTTATTCAATCTTTATGTTTTGTTCCCGTGACAAATTAATTCCCAAAAATACCTGAGCTACTAATGTGATAATTTTATATTCACATATTACAACAAACTTAATGCTTGCAGTCTATTTTTTTATACACAGAACAAATATATTTATGTGTACAATTAATAAACATTAAATGTTATTTGGTGGATGTTTTTTTTTAACACAATAATTAATTAAAATAATGTGACTACCTCTTCATATGTAACAGCAAACTTGACCAAAAAAGCAAGAGGAACACTCTGTAACAGCCCAAGCTTTGCAGTGGCCAGCGGCGGAGAGTAGTTTATGGCCGCTGATAAATAAAATATTTGTTAAATATATTGGAATTTTAATTTGTGTAACAAATGGTGGGGACCCTATACCAGCGGTTGAAACCAAAAAAAGCAAACGAGCTTATATTGGGCGCATGGAATGTGCGCACACTCATGGACAGGGACTATGCGGACAGACCCCAGAGGAGAACAGCCCTGATTGGAAAAGAACTCGCTAGATACGGCATCGACGTCGCAGCCCTGAGCGAGACCAGGCTCGCGGGAGAAGGAGAGCTCTGTGAAAGAGGATCTGGCTACACTTTTTACTGGAGTGGCAGACCAAGCGAGGAGAGGCGTGAAGCAGGCGTTGGTTTTGCAGTTAAGACAACTCTTGTCGGAAAGCTGGCTGGACTTCCCAAGGGAGTGAACGACAGGCTCATGACCATGAAACTCCCACTGGCTGGAAAGAAACACCTCACCATTATCAGTGCCTACGCTCCAACCATGACCAATACAGATGAAGTGAAGGCAAAGTTTTATGAAGAACTTCATACTGTCATTGCCGACGTTCCAAAGGCGGACAAACTCATCTTGCTAGGCGACTTCAACGCAAGAGTTGGCAAAGACAACGTTGCCTGGGAAGGAGTCCTTGGTCATCATGGAGTGGGTCACTGCAACAGCAACGGTCTTCTTTTACTCCAGACCTGCGCTGAACATGAACTGCTGATCACCAACACGATCTTCCGCCTCCCAACCCGTAACCGGACGTCATGGATGCACCCCCGCTCGAAGCACTGGCATCTTATTGACTACGCCATCGTGAGGAAGAGGGACAGGCAGGATGTACGAGTGACCAAGTCCATGTGCGGGGCTGAATGCTGGACAGACCACCGCCTCATCATCACCAAGCTCAACATCCGCATTCAGCCGAAACGGCGCCCGCAAGGGAAGAAAGCCCCCAAACGGCTAAATGTTGCCAAACTAATGACCGCAGGCTGCAAGAAGTCCTTGGTGGATGCTCTGGAAGAGCGCTTGAAATCTACCTCTCCAGGCAACCAGAACGTGGAGGCAGACTGGGCGTCACTCAGAGAGCTGATTTACACCACAGCTTCAGAGACTCTGGGGCACCAGACCAGGAAACATAAGGACTGGTTCGATGAGAACGGCGAAGACATCAAGCAGTTATTGGATGAGAAACACCTCCTACACCAAGCTTACCTCAATAAACCCAGGTCCACGGCAAGGAGACAACATACGCAGGACTGTACAGCAAAAGCTCCGTCAGATGCAGGAAGATTGGCTCAGCAACAAAGCCGACGAGATCCAAGGCTATGCAGACAAGCGTGACTATAAAAACTTCTACAACGCTTTGAAAGAAGTGTATGGCCCCACGCCCTCAGGTTCAAACCCCCTCCTCAGCGCAGACGGTAACACTCTCATCACAGACAAAGAGAAGATCTTGAAGAGGTGGGCCGAACATTTCGAAAGCATCCTAAATCGCCCTTCGACAATCAACGAAGAAGCCATCAATCGTCTTCCCCAAGTGCCCACAAACAAAGCACTGGATGACCCCCCAACCTTGCTCGAGACCCAGAAAGCAATTTATCTTCTCTCCAGTGGCAAAGCACCTGGTTCTGACGCCATACCAGCTGAGGTCTACAAGGAGGGAGGAACAGTCCTGACTGAAAGGCTCCACCATCTATTTCTCTTGGTGTGGCAGCAAGAGACGATCCCGCAGGACTTCAAAGATGTCTCCATCATACATCTTTATAAGCAAAAAGGAAGTAGACAGGCTTGTGACAACCACAGAGGCATATCCCTGCTATCTATCGCAGGAAAGATCCTTGCCAGAATCCTGCTCAACCGCCTCACGGTCCACCTTGACCAAGGACTCCTGCCTGAAAGTCAGTGTGGCTTCCGAAAAGAGCGAGGGACCATCTGATCCTTTCACAGTCACAAACGGGGTCAAGCAGGGCTGCGTCCTGGCACCAACACTATTTAGCCTCATGTTTTCCGCCATGCTGACAGAGGCCTTCAGAGACGAGGGTGTTGGTGTTAACCTGAGGTACCGCACAGATGGCAAACTGTTCAACCTTCGGAGGCTCCATGCAAAAACCAAGGTTATGACAGACATCATCAGAGACCTCCTGTTTGCTGATGACTGTGCCCTCAACACTGTCTCAGAAGCCGACATGCAATGCAGCGTTAACCTGTTCTCCAGCGCCTGCACAAACTTTGGTCTGACGATCAACACCAAGAAGACTGAAGTCCTCCATCAGCCTGCGCCTGGAAGGCCCTACGTTGAGCCCAGCATCACTGTCAACGGCCAGAGACTCAACACAGTGCAACGGTTCTCATACCTAGGCAGCACACTGTCGCAAAATGCCACCATCGATGACGAAGTGAGCGTCAGAATTGCCAGAGCCAGCTCCACTTTTGGCAGGTTGTACCCAAATGTCTGGAACAGAAGAGGCATTACCATCCAGACCAAGCTGAAAGTGTACAGGGCGGTGGTGCTCCCCACACTGCTATATGCGTGTGAAACATGGACTGTGTATCAGCGCCATGCTAGGAAGCTCAACCAATTTCATTCAACAAGCCTCAGGAAGATCCTCGGCATAAAGTGGCAGGATAAAATACCAGACACAGTGGTACTGACCAAGGCAGGTCTCCCCAGCATATTCACACTCCTGATGCAGTCCCAGCTTCGTTGGGCAGGGCACGTGGTCCGAATGCCAGACGAGAGACTGCCAAAGAGACTCTTCTATGGCGAGCTCCAGCATGGCCAGCGGTCCCACGATGGGCAAAAGAAACGCTACAAAGACACACTGAAAGTCTCATTGAAAGCGTTTGCCATCAACCCAGACACGTGGGAACTTGCTGCAAAGGACCGTTCCACCTGGCGTTCTTCCATCCACGAAGGTGCCAAGTCATGTGAGGCAAACAGGATCACCTCCGCAGAAAAGAAGAGGCAAGCCCGAAAGGCCCGTGCTGTGAACCCTCCTGGAGATGTCCCACTCGTCCCTTGTCCCTTCTGTTCCCGAACCTTCCGTGCTAGGATCGGCCTCATCAGCCATCTGCGCACACACAAACAAAGCCAGTCCCAGCAACCCTCGGATGACTAGAGTGGTCTTCGTCGAATCGACGGACGAACAACATCTAAGAGATAAAAAAATATACACTAACCTGCATGATGGGGTGGTATAGCCATTATAATTCTTTGACATAAAATTTGCAAATTATTGGAAGTAACGACACGGGCTCCTTCAATTGACTGCAAGAAAAATGGGGTTCAAAATCATAATTTATCTAGGTATTTTAAAAATATATACTTCATCATTCTCTACAACATACTTATTTTTATTTCCCCAACACAAAATTATAAGACATTTTTGTCTTGATCCATGCTGTTATCATTGGTTTACACGACTTATGCTGATTCTAACCACAGTTTATCCATTATCAATTTATGAACTATAATACTATATTCCTCATCAAGTACCTGAACAATGTGAGAGACCGGTTGGTTAAGATAAACAAATTTTTTCCCCAATCTGTGTACCAAATGTGAAGACAACTGTTGAACACCTCCCTGAGAAATACATTGACACATTATACATTTTAAAAGATCAAATCACAAAAAAAATTTAGTTCAATTTATTTTACAGGCAATCTTCCAGAAAAGCTCAGTGTTTTTGTTTTGAAATTTTACCTGAAAAGCAAGTTATGGTTTTGATTTTCACCTCATACTAAAGGCATTGGACTTTTTTAATGAGTAAAGGCAAATAATGAATCTCCTTAAAAAGTGCAAATATAGAAACAATAGTATTTTCTATGCCCCTCAAGACATTTCAACTGAGATAAAACTCACTTTGATTCTACATTCTCCTCCAGTGAATTCTCTTGGGTGAAGAAAAACTTGCAACCCACCAGCAGCTTTAACATACATCAAAAAATATAACAAACTCATCTCTGATGGAGCAAGGCCGAACATACATTTGCATGCTGAATCCACAATAGTTTTAGCAGCTGAAATTAAATGAGGTTTTAAAGATTGTCAACAATTTTGACTTTGTATATTCATAATTGAAGCTTAACATATATACACTGTTATTAATAGATTAAAAGACTACAGCTAAACAGTGGCATAGCATGTGTTTCTGCCAAGGGCAGGTGCCAAGTTTGCGGCCCCTCCTATATAAAATATGATTCAATTATAAAGAATACATAATTTTTATTCAAAAGTAATAATAAGAACCTTATAAATTTAAATCAAAATTGAAGAGCCTTTCTTTCTTGATGTTAAATTGAAATTTTCTACTTTTCCTCACTGCAAAATCAATATCAATGTCATCTATCATTTCATTTTCATGCTCAATAGCCAACATAGCCAGATTAGTCAATTTAAGTGTAGTTTAAGTCAATTTTTCTGTAGCTCAAAATAACCTCAAATGCCTCCATGCATTTACTGCATCAGCTCTTGCACACTAGCGCTTATCTTGAAGTCTGTTTTAGGCCTAGCCTGTAGCAGCCATTAGAATTCATTAGATTATCCCAGGAGTGTGTGGAGAAGGACAAGAATGGGTAACAAGCGTGTAAGAGATGTGTTTATTGTTGTTGGAGCATGTGACTTGACTGAGTATGGAGCTCGTGATTTGTGATTTGTATTGTGAAGTGAACTCGTGCGTGGTTGGGAACTCAGAGAGAGTGGCTATGAATGTAATGTTCAGGTGATTAAGGAGGTAGTTGTCTTGATTCTTGCAGTATTGATGTACAGTTAGATTTTTACATAAAAGACTATTACAAAGTGTAAGGAGTGCCTCAAGACAAAGCGTAGCAAAATTTTTATGTACCACAAAGTTACAGAGTTGGTTTCAGTTGAAGCACCATGTAAAAAAACAAGTTTAATGAATTGTTAGATCATGATTCAAATTAAACATTAACATTTAGTTTTTGTTGAACTCCTGAATGTTTTCCATCCATGACATATGGCCTCTGCAGATCATTATACATGTAATGCTACCATCAGCTTGAAATTAAATTAAAATAATTTCAGAAATGTTTCATTTTTTATTTCAAGGAAATCTTTAAAATATAATTCTTCTTCCACATTGATTATTTTGAATTTCAGGAGATATATTAAGTGATTGAATGTTTTTTACTCATTTTCATATGATGTTCTTGGAGTACTGGATCGTACTTTGCATCGGTTCCAAAATATTGCCTATATTTGCATTTCTATTGTCCTCTCTAAAGCCGCAAAAAGCAAAACCTGTTTCGCTGAGTCTACCACGACTTGACACTCTTTTTTTTCCTTTTGCCACAATGTATTGTTGATCTTTTTCAATAGTCTATCCTTTTAGGAGTCTGACCATCTGGTGTTGATTTCTATGGTTGTGTTAAATGATTATTTAATGATTGGCTTCTTTCTAATTTAGTTTCTGCCTGTATTAAATCCATCAGATAAGCAAAAATTTGATTCAATTGTTGTGTTGATGATGCAAAACAAATGACCTTTAAAAAACAAAATAATACATGTAATGCTTTAGAAGGAGAAAAAGCCCTCTTGTCTTATCTATACAGACGCTCCTTCTATACAGAAGATTAATGCGTCCACAGACCATTCCGGTCTGTTGGCAAGTGATGCAGCGTTCACAAGCCTCGGCTATAAGGGTTCCCACGCATTACCCAGCCGCCTTTATTTCCCTAACTAATGTTAGGTACCCATTCGGAGCTGGGTGGACTCAGGAACGCCCAAGGCCCCGGGAACAAATATTTGTCTTCACAGGGATTCGAACCCGCGACCTTCGGTACGCCAGCCGAGCGCGCATGCCACTCAACCACTATATTTGACTATTTTTTTCCAATTATTTTACATACAGCAAAATCATTCAGGCATTAACCATCTCCTCTATCCTTTTGGTGTAAGATCCGTGGATGACTTGGTGAAGTTAATGTTCATTTGTTGGACAATTTTCCAATCTTGCTGCGGTAATAGTAATAGCAAATTTTCATCTGCATGTACAGGCCATTTATTCATTTTGTTTAAGTCCCTGTATGTTGTTGAAATTTTATTGGTTGCTTTTGGAAATTGATTGGGTACAGTAATTTTTGCTTTTAAAACAGGTGTGGCTAACAAACTTGAAGAACCAATTACAGGGACAGCACACCAGTGTTATCATACTTCTTCAGTCACTTGGTTTTTCAGTGCAGTAGCATTAATAAAAGAAGAATTTACATCCAATTTAAGATAGTTCCTTCATTTCTTTTTTATTTGCTTTTATTTAAATAAAAAATCTCCATTTTCTGTTAACATATTTTAACATATTCATTTCTAGAAGCTAATTAAATGATAAGGATTTACATGTAGTCAACCGTAAGAAAATGCCGGCTGGGCATTTGCCCCTCTAGACCCCCTCACACTACATCATTGCAGCTAAAACATTCTTCTAAAATTATTACATTTTATACAACTTTGGGGAAAAAACAAAAAACTATAAAATTAAAATTAATGGAATCTTTAAAAATTATTCAGACCCACTACTTTATGAAAATAGATTGTATTTCTTTTCTTATTTATTTTCAGAAAATGTTCAAGCTCTGCAATATCTTGTTCTTAATATTTCCTTAGATATTTATTAACATAGATTTGAGAGAATTACCTTGGGTCCAAAGATTCTCTTCCTTGAAATAATCAAAACTGCAGTTATCCCATTCAAGCGCATTCACTGATACTTTAAGATCAACTCCAGAAATCTTTTCATGAAGTCTCTTTAACTAAAATGAAATTTGGAGTGTTGAAATAATTATTATTAGATTATGTAAGAGACAGAGCTTTGAAAAAAAAAGAAAAAAGCTAACATGCCATTGAGATAAATTTAAATAAATAAGGCCTAAAAACTGTTAAACAGCATGTTCAAATGGCTACATGTAAAAAAAATTATTTTTTTTAGAAAAAAAAGTATAATTGATACTTTTTCATCATTTAATTATCAAAAATTCAAATGCATACAGACATTGCTTCTTGTTCATCGTTTCTAATTTAACAAATCTTTGCTACTTTACATTTGGTTAGTTTGCATTTCTTAGCATATATAAAAAAAAAGTGTTTTTTTTAAACACTTGTAAAGAGCAGTTAATAAGCTAACTTTTCTAATACAGGATCCTATAAAAATTAATGAAAGGAAATTCAATCCAATACATTATTTCCGTACTGACAAATTTATATTAATTAACAGCCATTCTTTTAGCCATAGCTTAAGGAAGACATTTGGATAGTGTGTTTGTTATTTTTAAATTTAATAGGTCTCATAAGCCACCAAAGGACACACCAAGCTACCACGGCACATAGCTAGGATAAAGAGAATGGTCCTCGTTGATCACAGACAAACAATTTAATAGCCTTTTTTTGTTTTGTTATATGAAGTGATAATTGGGCTGTAAACTGATTTGTCATCATGGTTTACTACCAAAGTAGATAATAAAAATAAACAATCCGTAGAAACAAAGTTTTTGACTATAAATCCCTTATATATGAGACATATATTTCAACACTCAAAACATTTGGTAGCACAGAATTCGTGTGTAAAAGCTGTGGTAAAGACTGTCACTCAAGGATAGGACTGCACAGCCACTCGAGGAAATGCAACCCAACTCAACAGTGATGCACCATCGTCTCGCGAGACGGAAGGATGCCGATTATATGAGACATAACTAAAAGTATTGATTATGTTCAATATAATATGCACTGCGCGACAGACTAGCATAAACATTTACAGATCGGGAAAAATATTATAAAAGTATGTTCAATATAATACGCACCGCGCGACAGGAAAATATTTTAAAAGTATGTTCAATTCAATACGCATCGCGCGACAGTCTAGCACAAACATTTACAAGCTACAAAGAGATGATCTAAAAATGCATTAATTTAATTACAGTACATTTGATTGATCTGAAATTTTGATAGAATGCATTGTTAGTTGACAAAAGTCTATGTGCAAAATTTCAGCTCGATAGGATCACAGGATCACGGGAAGTGGGTCATTTTTTACTGCTCTTTTTTCCTGTGGGAGGGCGGGGCCACGACAAGACTTTGAAGTTAATGTAAGGAATTTAATATTCCTGTGGTACTATTAACTGTCTCAAAGAGTAGTTTAAACTCTGATAATTCTTGTTACACTTACCTTCCACGTAAATTGCATTAGATCAAATTTTGTCTGCCAAGATAATACTGATGACTCATGAAGCTGACTTCCATCATGAGGAGAAACTGGGTTAAAGGTGTTAATGTTAAATTTTCTCAGCAGATATTGTAAGTGAGGTTGAGGCCTAAGGAATGTAAGAAAAGTTTGTTGTTGTTTTTTTAAACTAAAAATATATGTCACTTATTCATTTGGAATTAATTAAATTTTACAAAACATTAGAAAATACTTTTAAAAGAATTAGTAATTAGTTAAACAGCTTATCAACCTTTAAAAAAAACTTTGCTTGAGCTTTGTCATCATGAATAATTAAATTTAAAAACCAAACTTTTCTTTTCAATTTTTAGGGGTACTAGATTACAGAGACAAACCTAAACAAAATTAGGTACAAATTACAGATATTCCATGTAAACATCTAAGTAATAATAAACTACAAATAAAGGATTACTTTTATTAGTACAAAACAGAAAACTAAGCACTTATTTATTTCTTCTTTTACCTTCCAACCCATTCACCACCTAAGTCCCAAAAGTCTTTAGTTCCATCTGCAGCAGTTAGCTGGCGTGTCAATGTACGCCCCCCTATTCTGTCTGAAAGAATGAACAGAAAACAATTTGTTTAATACCATATATAAAGAGCGATATAAGATTCTTAAAACTACAGTTTGGTGCGTTATATTTTCCTTATTCTATTAAGTATTCAAAGGTTGATGTGACGAAATTTGCGATGGAAAAGAAGGCGGGCTATTAATATTTTAATATTGTTAAGATAAGATAAGATTTGTAAATTGCTTCCACCATTGTTTGGCAAGTTATTCCTAGCACACACACACACATATATATATAATTGTAGGTGTGTACTTTTATTTATTTATTTATATATATATAGTTATATATATATATATATATATTAGGGCTGTTAACGATTAATTTAAATTCGATCGTTAACTTTTTAAAAATTAACGATTAATCGTTATAAAAATTTTAGCGTTAAAATATTTTTTACGATTAATCGAGAAATTAATTGTTAATTTCCGCAGCCCTAATATATATACATTATATATATATATGGACACACACAGGGTATATTAAATATTTAGTTAATAGATAAATTACTTACTATAGTCTTTTACATAGTAAATGGACCATAATTTCTTGCTCTATAATATTCTGATGTTTTCAACTCATTTATTTTCTTAACTCTATTATATTTACCTATATTTTCTTAACATTATATCTTGTTTTTTATGCCCTTTTTCTTCTATATTATATCTTTTTTGTAATCTGAGGCACTGTTTGCTTCCCTAGATGAAAAAAATTTGAAGTTGTTCTAAACCAAATAGTTTCAGACCTGAGGCATTCGTAACCTAAGCTACAACTGTGCAAAAGTTTGACTCAGACAAAGAGTGCAGGATAACATTAATACATTTTAAGTTGGAGTGTGGAAACAGTGACATTCTATGACCAAATGCTGCTTTGGGTGGTCAAACAATTTTGTGTCAAGTAGCCTACTGCTACTAGTACAAGTCAGTATGAGATAATAGTATCATAGACATAGGCTTGTTTACATGAGAATGAGAAACTTTTTATTTTTTGTAAGGGCAACTAAGGGGCCGTCCATAAAGTATGTCACACTATTTTTGACCATTTTAAACTCCCCCCTCTCCCCTGTCACAAATCTTGGAACAAAGTACGCCACACTTTTGAACAAAAAATGTGGTTTTTTATTAACAAAATAATTAAAATGTACATGTGACGTCACACATGGCCGGACCCCCCTCCCCCTGTCACACTTTATTACACCCTTTCCCCCCTCTGGAGCGTGACATACTTTATGGACGGCCCCTAAACACTAGTGTTACTATTACATAGTTGAATACTGATTTTGACATACATGTACATGAAAAAAAGGACTTTACCACAAACTTAGTTGGAAATGTTTATGTGATGTTTTTAAGTATAAAAGTCTTAAACTTAAGGAATTTATTTTTAATCAGTAGGATTTAATTGTTATGATTTATGAGATTGTAAGACTGAAGTTTCAAGACTAACTTAAGAGTTAAGAGTAATATCCGTAGGCCTTTAGCCTATTACTTTTATTATTAAGTAATTAAGGATATTACTATGATAAACTATACTATATATACAACATCAGTGATCAGTATTGGCCAGTGCAAATGCAATTGAATAGTATTGAATCAACCACCAGTATATGTAGTAGTTTTATTTGACTTATTTTGATATACAGTGGAACCTCTCATAACGAGCACCTCTCATTACAAGTAATTTGCATAATGAGATGGAAAAAAAAAGTGAAAAAGTTGCTCTCTTAACGAATGACATTTCGCATAATGAGTGACGTAGAAAAGAGAAGTCCCTTTTCCCTGGAAATTCATTTGTGAGCTGGCACTTCCGCCCTGATGTATTATTCTGTGTTAAGCACTCGGTCTGTTAACGTATAAGTTTTCGTGTGTGATCATCCGTTTTTACAAATGTTGTATTCAGACAGTATTCTTAATTTTTTATGCGCAAAGTGTAATAACCTGTGTTATAATGTCTTCGGAAAAAAAACACAAGAAGAGAATCATAAGAGCGTAAAAAAAACTGTTGAAATGAAACATAAAAACCATTGAAAAGCGAGGACAGGGTGTGAGCGTGGCTAATCTAGCGTGCACTTACAATCGGCCAACATCAACGATCTGCACTATTCTCAAGAACAATTAAGGAGTTGATGCTTCAAAGGGAGTGTCAAGAATGTCTACAAAACGGTTACAACACATTTTGGTCAAAGTTTGAAGCGTCGGCAAACACAAATGTCTTTAGACATTTTTCTAGTTAAAAGGGAATAGTTATTTGTCTTAAATTCATATTTTTATTTACGTTTTTTGTTTCAAATCTAAATTGTATTCCAAGTTGTTATCTTTTGAAAAATGAGTATTTTTTTTCACCATGGAACGAATTATCGTATTTTACATTGATTTGTATGGGAAAAATTGTTTCGTTAAACGAGTGTTTCGCTTAACGAGTAGGACTCTGGAAAGAATTAAACTCATTATGAGAGGTTCCACTATAAATATAAGTTATTTTAGTTATGAAGCAGTGGAAGAACCTATTTTTATTTAATATCTAATCTTATCTATTTCAGACGCTCCTTATAAACTCATATACAGAAGATTATTTCGTCCTAGTCTAGGCTTATCCATTGTTTTTGTCTAGTCTTGCATTTTTATTAGAACTATTTAGAGTTTTAAATGTTTTGAGTGTGTTGGGGTTGGTTTTCTTGCTTTGATAAGGCAACCACGCTTGAAATTAGACGGGAAGAACAAGAATTTGTATGAGTATGAGTTTGTTCTTGCATACGGAATAAGGAGTGTTTTTAACCCTAAGTCTATCTGTCTTCAAACTGTTATCAAATTAAATCATTAAATGTCAATCATTCAATCAATCTCTTACTCAACTCTATTTCAATTTCTATCAAGAGATGGTAAAAAAAAAGTAAAATTTAATTTAATAAAAGCAGGCCCTAAAGTAATATTCACTTTCGGAACTTTAGTGTTCACCTTTAGCTTCAAGCACTATTATTCGCAGGCCTTTGTCTTTCTTGTTTAAATAATAAGCAGCTGAAAGGCCAGATAATCCAGCCCCAATCACCACCACATCAAATTCGAAAGACTCCATTGCTTGATGCAACTATGAACAATGAGCCTAGATAACCTCAAAAACAAATGCCAAAGGTCTCTCTGCTCTGTACCGGTAAAGATAAGTACCGTAATGTTATTTCTATTATAAACTCGTAATCGGTGTAGAGTCAAATTTATTCCCGAATAATATTTTTCTCATACCCCATTACTGAATTTGCGGCTGATCATTTCATTACATCCCAGCACCCAGACTTGATTCACTTGTGATAAGTTCATCAAACAATTAACAGCAGTAATACGTGCGAAGGCAAGGATTTGTTCCCGGGGCCTAGGGCGTCCCTGAGTCACCCAGCTCCGAATGGGTACCTAACACTAGTTAGGCGGCTGGGTAATGCGTGGAACCCTCAAAGCCATGGCCTGTGACTGCTGCATCACTTGCCAACAGATCATCTGTCATGGTCTGTGGACGCATTAATCTTCTGTATAGAAGGAGCGTCTGTATAGATAAGATAAGAAGATAAGAACCTACCGGGACGCTCGGGTTCATATTTTACAGGGAGGATATATTGATTAGGAATATTCTTACATTACTGATAAAAGTAAAGCAATTCACGTTCTTATCCATGCGTCCTTATGGCTTCTTAATGAATGGGCCATAGATTCTGCAAATTTTGGCAGTGACAGTGAGGCTATAATTCTAAATACTTGTATTAAATATGGCAGAATGTTTGATGAAACATGATCAGTCGCAACTTTAATACGAACAGATTTGCCCTGATACTGATTGTGCGAGTCGATTTCGTTGCATTCGACAGCGGGCATCCTAAGAAGACATCATGAGAATGAGAACTCTAATTTTAGATTACCTACCACCCCACACCCTCACAAAAAGATAAATTCATATATTTTTTTAATCTATTAGGAAAGAAACATTAACGGAAACATAAACCCTTTATTCCAGAATCATTTTGTCTGAATTATACACATTTTCCACGAACTAGTTTTCCCACCAGTGGCGTAGCTAGGTGTATGGACTAAAGTCCTAGGCTAAGAATTTTGTCGCCCTTTCCACTTGAAAAATAAATCTTTAAATCCATACATTTGATTGAATATAAAGATGTATAAAAACAACCCATGTCCCCTTTTTCCAACACCTCTTTAACACGCCATTTATCGGCACGTACGAAGTCATTTACCGACTAGTTGACTGACACGCAGTGGACCTGCCACTTTCTTCCACATGTAGGATATTGAGCGAAGAAGGTGGTGGCCACGAGGCATGGCCTATTCGAATACGCCGTCACATGGTGGAGAAAATCACCCGCTGTTCACGACGACTTATGGCAACAAAGAGACAGTTTAAGAAAAATGTGAAGAATTATTTGACATTTAAGCTTTTTTGGAGGAGATCAGAGCTTGAAGAGCATGCTGGACTAGAGTGGACAGTTAGTGCTGTAGAGGAAAGCCATCGTCACTTTTCATAATCAAAGCCAAATCACCACCACCATGCCAAAAGAAATGATTGTTTACCCACCAACATTATATGTATATTCAATATACATGTACTTAGAGATGATCCAACAGTTAGCAGGTTCCATGAGTTAGCAAGTCATAAGTGACATAGCACCGAGATAATTCACCGTTTCACTGACTTCAAATTATGGCCCCTCGTTCCAGATGAAGCTTCCTACGAAGCGTAAAAAATGTGGATGTGACCTCTTGTCAGGCTCATACATACCCTTTTTATATCTGTAAACAGATAAGATAAGATCTATCTACGAAGAGTAAGGGAATAAAAGTGCTGAGTACGAGGCAGGCTGAGAGGAATTAATGGAAACGTGATCAGAGTAAACAGGAGGATCGTCTTGTTTTAACAAGTCGGTAACTCTTCTAGCAGCCATACACAACTACAGTGGTACATCGAGATACGAATGCGTCAAGTTACGAAACTCCAAGATACGAAAGGCCACTGGAAGAATATTTGTTTCAAGATACGAAAAAAATCCAAGATACGAAAAACGCGCAGATGACAACAGTGGGCATCACGTGAATGCATTCAACACGCCACCAGTTCTTGGGCAGTTCAATGACATTTACCTGACTCATTTCAGAAACATTGTAAAAAGCAAGCTTCCTTTGATCAATATTTTGCTAAGATACCATTAGTAAGCGAAGATGTTGGTGGAAGTGAGGCGAAGAAAATGAAAGGTGAAACAGAAAATTAGAAAGACCAAAACATAAGGTTTAAAAAAAAATTAAAGCAAAAATTTTTTTTTACATAAGTTTAAGTGTTATATTATGTATGTTTAGTGTACAATTTTACTATATGTGTTTATTTAGCATTAATTCATGCAAAGTTTGTTCACAACGTACTATTTTCATACAGTTAAGTGTTTCGTACGTAATTCCATAATGTTTTCTGCCACCCGTTCTCCTTCCCTACCACCTCATCCGATACTTCGCCAAATCGGCTCTCTCGAAAGGTAAGGATTTACATTAAAATTTGTATACATATTATTTTTCATTTATTTTACATGTATTCTGTTTTCATTGTTTTATTATTATTTATTAGATTTATAATGAGTACTTTTAAGGATTGAAGAATCCTACTGTGTTTTCCTCTGGTTTTCCATGTCATTTTCAATTTTTAGTGTTGTTTCTGTGTGGTTTGGAACGGATTAGGTATTTTAATTGTAAAAATTTGTTTGACATACAAAAAATCCAAGATACGAAAGCCACCACGGATTGGATTTATTTCATATCTTGAGGTACCACTGTAACTCTAGGAAATGGCCACATAATCAGTCAAATGTGAACTCAACATTTAGTCAGTCAATGGGAAAAGGGTGGGTGGGTACCGAAAATCTTAGACATTCATGGAGTATCTAGAATCTAGATAGTCAAGTGAACTCATATAAAACCACAGAAATTCTTGGACGAAATAGATGCAAATACCCAAAGGTCCAGTATAACTGGTAAGATTGCGGTTTGACTAAAGGCTAAAGGTATGGTATAAATAGCATTCTCAACTTGCCACTTGCATAAGTAATTTCATGAAAAGCTGTGACTACCAAGATTCACACAGAAGTTGTTTTTTTACATTACAAGTACTAGCAATTTTCTCTTTAAGGTGCCCGGCTGCGCATATATCTGAACAACGCCGCACAGCAGGTCGGCAAATTTTGATAAGGATAATATAATAATATTTTTTTCCCCCGGAAATAATGTCCTAAAAAATATTCCGAAAATAATACAATTGCTGTTTAAAGTTTATCGTTTGAAATTTTATGATTAACGACAATAAAAGAACATCAAAACATATTTTTATAATACTTAATGACAGTGACAATTCATCAAAAGTTTCGGTATGTGGGTTTAATAATTTTTTACCAAATATAAGCCCATGTGCCTGTATACGGAAAGACTTTCAGTATACAAGCCCATGTGTTTATAATAAAATGTACCTATTTACAGAAAGCTCCGGTACCATTGACCATTATGATAATTATGTCATCTAATAGTTGTTTAGTTTTCGCATTTTTGCAATTGTAAAGCAAAGCAAATTAATTTGGAGCTTTCCTCTGAGGGGGCTTCATAAACATGGCCAAAATACCAAAGGCTACACAAAACTAAAAAAACTACAAAAACCAAACAATGTTTTATGAAAATTATCATTTAAAATATATTTTAATATATTACAATATAAAAAAAGGGTTTTGTGATCATAAGATTCTGGACATTCTTTATATTACTTTCTAAACATTAAAATAATTATCATATCTATAAATCATTCAAATTTGGGTAAAACAACAAGTTACATTTTGTTTTAAAATTTTCACAAAGCAAACTAATTTGTAGCTTTCCTACACATGGCCAAAATACCTAAGGCCCACAAAAACTTTTAAAATACTAAAAATCATTGCATAAAATATTTTAATATATTACAATATAAAAAAAAAGTTTTTTGATCATAAGATTCTGGACAATTATTATATTACTTTCTGAATATTAAAAAAATTATCATAACTTTAAATAATTTAAATTTTGCTAAAACAAAAACTAAAACAACTTACATTTTTAAAAAAAATGTTTACAATTCAAATAATATCCTTCAGCGTTTTCAGTATCCATGACCAGCCATATTCCACTTTATAGCAGAGACAATAAGTATCACAAGTTGTAGAAACACACAATTGCATAAAATGTTTAGCACCATTTTTTAGTTCAATATAAAACCACATATCAGTCTTGACTCTGTAGAGTTTTCTGTAGAGACAGTATCATTATTATCATTTTACTTTTCCAAGGCAGTGTGAATGATGGGAGACGTGAGTTCAATTAATCATCATGATTGGATTTAAAGTAAAGTCAAGTTGCTAGTAGTTTAACATATTCTGCCGTCATATACATAATAAAATTGTCATTTTTTACAGATAAGAATTACTGAGCTGTTCACAGCTGTAGCTTATCACGATAAAAAATATATAATTATTATTTACAAAAGAATAGAAATTTAAATAATAATATTGTAATTTAAGGGTGTAAATGAGAATATTTGATCCATGTAAGCTGTGACAATAAATTAATGAACATTTATAAAATAGAACCAGTAACACAATTCTAATATTTCCAAGATAAGCCATTAAACACACACAAAATACCCGTTTTAACATCCAGACATATTCCTCATTGTTGTTTAGCAATGAAAATTATAATTAATCAATTTTTATTTTAAAAACTCAGCATTTTTTCAATTTCTTTTTTTATGTGAATGATTATATTGAATATGCAAATTAAAGAGTGATTCCGCAGTTAAAAAAGAATAAAAGTGAAGAAGAAAAAACATCACTAATTTAATGCATATTTAAAATAAACACATATTTGCCGGGCTAAAAATAAATATCATGATCGCTTCAAACCAAATACTATACATTTCGGTTTAACTCCCACTAAAGCATAATTAAGAACTTAACTTAGTCTGAAATTTCAATATTTCTCAAATTATTTAATGTAATTTTCCACATTTATTCAATATTTTTATTGAAGTTTAAATACTTAATTAACATGGATTTCATTACTTAAAATCCACCCCTAAAAATAAAAGAATTTTTAAATTCTTAGATCTTAGATAAGATTTTAAAAATGTATTTTTAAAAAAAAGATTTAATTTATTATGATGGAATTTTAAATTATATGAAGGGAACACCTAGCCAAAATTCCATTGCTTACATAGCCAAGAAATTGTCCACTGGTAATTTCAGAGGAAATACTGTATATCCTACCAATTCATCAATATTAAAATCATTTTTTTAATTATAGGCCAAATGTTTTCAATAAAAAAATTAAACCTAAACTTTATTGAAACAAGTTGAACAGAAGCCTTGTGACTAGTGGCCAAATTATAGAATACATGAATAGTTTTACTGTTTTTTTTCTTTAGATTTAAACAAATTGGAATAATACATCTGAAAGCTATATTCTAAAAGCATCAATAGTAAACTATTCTTTAAAGTCACACATATTTCTCAAAAGCTCAAATCTTTTAAATTTAAAACTTTTCACACAGAAAATGATTGTGATCTTTCCATTCAAGAAACCTTCCTTGAAAAAATTACGTTTTCAATGTTTAATCAACACTGTCAAACTCTGGATCTTGGGGTGTCAAGAGCATTGTGATGTCATCTGACAGTAGCATAAGCTGATTATGGGTTTGAAGTGTTAAGGGATTGTCTTGCATATTTACTTCTGAGATATTTGAAAGTCGTTTCAGCCGCTGCACATCTATTTCTATAGCATTTTCAAAATGAAATACAAATCAAAATTAAATTACTTAGTTAGTGTGTAATTTATAGTAGAAATATACATACACAAATAAATATTCTTGCCAAGACTTTAAAACTTAACAATACAAATACAAGACATCTATAGTACAGGTATATCTCAAGCGTAAGACATCATGTATTTTTATTTCCATGCTAACACAATTTCATGTGCTAGAAAATCTTTTAAATAAAAAAAAATATATATTTTAAAAATCTTAATTACTAACAGTAAGCAGTAAATAATTAAATACCTTTAATTGTGTTCTTTTCAGCATTGAGTATTTTGAGGCTATCTAGCCTGTAAACAACCTCAGGCAAAGCTATAAAGTCATTATGCGATATGTCAAGAGTTTTGAGTCCCTCCAAATGTCTCAACTCATCTGGCAAGCTAGAGAGATGATTACTGCTTAAAATAAGTTCTGTAATTGTAAAAATAAACAATTTTATAATGAAAAACAATCATCAATAGGGTTTCCGTTATGTAAAGTAGAAGTATTCCTATTTACTTTATAATAAATTATTAACTTCCCATTCTAGAGTCTACAACAGATTCACTTACATGTATGACTCTGAATTAAACTAAATGTTATGTTTTTTTAAAGAAACAAATCAAATCGTTATCGGTATCATAGTTCATGGTTTACAAGACCCAGAAAATATGAATGTGTGTGTGTGGGGATGGTGTGTGGGGATTTGTTTGGGAAAAGGGGTGGGGGGAACCAAAAAAGAATTTAAAAAACCCCGTAAATACAAAGTTTTTATCTTATCTTATCTGTTTACAGACGCTCCTTCTATACAGAAGATTATTGCGTCCTACGCTTATCTATGGTTTGTGTTTAGTCCTGCATTTTTATTAGAGATTTAAATGTTGATAAAGTGTTGGTTTTCCTGGATTCTTCAGGCAACCCATTCCACGCCCGAATTCCGGACGGGAAGAAGGAAAACTTGTATGTGTTTGTTCTTGCATACGGAATAAGAAAGGTGTTTTTATCCTTATGTCCTTTGTTAATTTTATTTGATGTTAGTTTTGTTGGAACATTCTCATCCATTATAGTTTTTAGATTTGTTTTTATATCTTTCCAAATTTCTTCTACTGGGCTATTTGTGTTAAATTTGCTTAGGAAAGTTTGTTGGAAGTTAGCCGCTGATTGGTGTAGTTTTATTGAATTACATTTATTCCAAAGATAGATTATTCTTCTAGGTATCTTATTAATTTTAGTTTTTATTGTATTGTTGACCCTAACAATATCATGGTCGGACAGTCCTGGAATTATTTTATAGTCTAACACTAGTCCTGGTCTATTTGTTAGGAATAAATCTAGTGTTTTATTTTTCCTTGTTGCTGTTTTTACTATCTGTTCTAGGTTTACGTTGTTTATAGTGTCTAAAAAGTGTTCATTAATTTCTTTGTTAGTTTGATGGTTATCAATTGTATAATTTTTCCAATTTATATCTGGAAGATTAAAGTCCCCCATAATCCATAGAACTGCATTTTTATTGTTCTCTTTTATGAAAGTTAATTGACTACAAAGATTGTTCATGTATTCTAGGTTTGTATTCGGAGGTCTATATATACTGCCTACAATAAGTGGGGATGAGTTTGGTGTAATTATTTTACAATAAATAGACTCTATATTAAAATTTGGCTGTGTAGTAATTTCTTTAGCTATGATATTTGATTTAATTGCAAGTAGCACTCCTCCATAATTGTCTGGTCTGTCTTTCCTAAAAATATTATAATTGGTGTTTAAAATCTCAGAGTTATATATGTTGGGGTTCAACCAAGTTTCAGAACCAGCAATTATGTCTGGTTCTTCTGTTTTTATAAGTAGTTCTAAATCTGGAATTTTATTTTTTATGCTTTGGAAATTAACTATTAGTGTTTTGAGAATGTTTTGATTATTATTACATGTATTATTAGATTTTTTATGGGTAATTTTATGGGTTTGTGTGGTAGGTTTCATTTTATCTAGTAGTTTATTTATAAAAGGATTAGCCAAAACACTGTAAGAGTTTTTGACTATAAATCACTTATATATGAGTCATAATTAAAAGTATTGATCATGTTCAAACGTGACAAACATTTACAGACTGAATCTGCCTTAACTCCCCTTTGCTGTATAACCGGGTGGGGGGTTGGGTGAGGGGAAAGGTCTGGTCACTGATCGCTGGACCGAGCCCAGCGTGACACGTAAAATGTAAACAAAAGCACGCTGGTACATCGATGGGTGGCGTCAACGCGTGAACTGAACTGGCACGTGGAACAAAAACAATAAACTGTGAAATTGAATTACATATGTTGTATAGAGATAAACTAAAAATGCATTAATTTAATTACGCTATGTTCGATCCATCTGAAATTTTGATACAATGCATTTTTAGGTGACACGAGTCTGTGTGCCAAATTTCAGCTCGATGGCATCACGGGAAGTGTGTCATTTTTTCTTTTGTTTTTTCGCCCGCCCAACGACTAACGACAGACAGAGAGAGAGAGAGAGAGAGACGGCGGTGAAGTTAATATAAGGGATTTAAAAAAGGACAGGACTTTGAAAGAAAGTTACATTTCTCATTTATAGTATAGCTGCATTAATTCCAATTTTTAAAAATCTTATAACTTATAAAAGACATTTTTAATGACTAATTGTCTATTAAAATTCTATGGGTACCAGTTAGAGTTGGAAACTTTGTTCCAAACTTGGATGGGATTCTTTTTATTAGATTCTGAGCCAGGTTACAGTATTTGAGCTCTATATTGCGCAAAAGAAGAAATATTGCATCAGGGATTCTTGTTAGATCGCATCTTGACAAATCTGTGAAGGAAAATGTGTAACATTTTGATATTATTATTACATACCTAAGTCAAAGTCTAATGATAAATGATGTATCTCTATTTCAAACCCCTTTGTCATTTGTCAGCCTTTGTAACAAATTTATTTTAGTCACACAGTTAAGACTAAGTATTAACTAGCAGACCTAAAATAATAATAATAATTATCTATAATTATAATATGATCTAAAATCTAAATAATTTTAGTAATAAACCAGACTTTACTTTATGAATGACGGATTATCCTTATAATTATAATAATTATATTTATATGAATATGCCTTATTCATTCTTATCTTATGTCTTATAATACTTAACTTATATTATCAGTACAGTAAAATAGTAATTAAGTAATTATCAGGATTAGATTAGGATTTCAAGTTCAGCCCTTGCCATTAATTTGATTTTGAATACGGTACCGAGTTTTTCATCGTCTTTAGCTTGATTACATCTATTCACTACTCGGGCAACATCCCTTCCTGCCATTTCGATTGATTTATTCTGCGTCTTTCAGTAGTAACAGAACTGTATCATTCTTTGGGGTTTTAAAGAAATATAGAGTCTTGAACCAGAGAGAGTAAGGTAGTTCACAAACAAGAACAACTTCCAGGTTCAGAGCTATAATTAGTAACATAACAAATGAGTCATTGCCAAATTAATTTATTTTTAAAAAATGTGAATCACCATCACATTATCCAGTGGTCACAGTAATTTTAAAAACAGTTACACTCTTTTTCTATTAAATTTTTCAATGAAAATTCAAATGAGGACCAAAAAAATCACAATAAAATTCAAAGCAATTTATGAATGCAATACCAATTTTAAATATCATTATTATTCATATTCATTTCATATTGATTATATTCATATTGATATTGAAATAGTCTACAGTAAATTATATGTCAACGGCAATTATAAGATATAATTAGTTTGACCACTATTGGATTGGCAAACATATCTACCATAATCTAGAATCAAATCTTAAGGCTAAAGGTGTTTTTAACATAACGACACTTATTGTAGGCATGTCATATTTGGCCGGAGGCAATGTAGCATATGGTGCCGTCCATAAATGACGTCAAGCGATTTTGGACGATTTTCACCCCCCCCCTCACCCACTCATCACACGTTGTCACAAAAACTTAGACCACCACCCCCTCCAACATAACGCCACAAAGCTTTGCTGACCCCCCCCCCATAAAAGAGGTATTTTCTATTTGAAAATGAGCATGTTTCAAATCACTTTTTTTTGTCAGTTAAGTCTGTATTTAGTGAAGTGTAAAGATGCACTATCGTAACACGCGTGAAGCCATGTAAAACGTCATTAAATAAATTGTAGCCAATCAAATATGTAAGGGGAACTTTTACTTAAAGTTACGCGTTGTGATGTGACGTCACATTTCTTTAATACCCCTCCCTCTCGTCACAAAAGTGTGACACCCCCCCCAGGAATAAGTGTGTGACGTCATTTATGGAGGGCCCTTATGACCAGGGCCGGATTTCCGCCTAGGCCCACAAGGCCCGGGCCTAGGGCCCCAGCCAGCCAAGGGGCCCCGGTGGTGGAATCTTACTTTACATAAGCCCAAAAGCCTGGCTTCATTATCAAAAAACTTTATCGCAAATAATAGTATAATAAATATTTTACTACATTTTGCATACACTGTCCAGTAGTCAAGTGCAAGGGGTTCGTTTGTGTTGGTTTGTCATTGTAAGCCGCGTTCTGAGCTGCTGTTGTGATATTGTGGAGAAGGCGTAGGGTGGGTGTGACAGATTGCACCACCAGCAAAAAACTGCACGACCCCGACTTCCCCCCTCCCCATACCACACACAGGACAAGACACCACCCGAGTCGGGATTTGGGTTTCAGATTACAGATAATTGACAGGGACCGTATTTTCATATTTTAGAAGAGGAAAGGTGCAGTATTTTGCGCCCCTTGTAAGATGTTTGGGAAATGTGGGTCACTAGCTAATGAAGGGTTCATCGGCTGGAAAAATATCTTCAAAGAATGAAAAAACATGAGAATTCGGACGAACACAGGTCAGCACTTGCGACACATAGCTAGGAAGAATGATGGCGGTAGAGTTGACAAGAGTCTTGTTCTTCAAACAGAAGAAGAAATAAAATACTGGGATACGGTTTTGAGGCGTATTGTGGCTGTTGTGAGTGTGAGCTTACTTTCTGATTAGGATTTTTTTTTAAACAGTGGGAACTATGTTATGACCATAGAAGTTTTGGCTGAGTTTGATCCTTTTCAGGACTTACGCATAAAACGCCACGGTAACAAAGGAAGTGGCACAACATCATATCTTTCGTCAAAAATATGCGATGAAATGATTAATATCATGGCAGAAAAGGTAATAATTACAATACAATCGTGACTGAGATTTTTAAAAAAAATCAAAATATTTCTCTATTTCTGTGGGCTCTACTCTGGACATTTCTCATGTAGATAAATTTTCTTTCATTGTGAGATATGTCTCTGAAGACGACTATTATTTTGATGTTTATTAAAGTCACTAAAGTCAAAAAAAATTATATGTTCTGTACTGCAGCATTTAATTTGCTAAATTTCCAAAATTGCTTCGAGATGGTTGGGGGGCCCAAAAGTAAAAAGTGCCTAGGGGCCCTGGGTCTCTTAAATCCGGGCCTGCTTATGACATGAGAGTAGTTAGTATTGGACGTTTCGATTAGGAAAACTGTGGGGGCCCACCGTGACGTCACCACAGCTGTTACCCTTACCGGCGGCGGTAATTAATTAGATGTTATAAGTGTCATTACAACTAGTTAATTATCTTAGACAAGTTACTTAGGCTGTCATAAGTGTCATGTTCACTAGAGGTGTCAAGGGGGGATAATCATGTATTTGTATTTAATGGTTACTTCCCCTTTTTTAATTTTAACTTTTTCAATTTATTCAAAATTGAGTGATACTCAAATTATTTTTATTTATTTAATTATTGACTGGTCCTCAAATTATTTTTATTTATATTTAAAATGACGACACCAGGACCACTAAGACAGGACAAGGTAAAACATAAACAAGGATCGTACAATTTTACTGTTTATTTTTCATATAAATTTTCCGACATTTCATTTAAATTTAAGTCAGATTTAAGTGCAATGCATATAAATCATGTATATTTAAGTACAAGGCATTTTTAAAGTAGAAATCATTTCATTTAAACAGATGTAAATAGTATATTTAAGTACAAGCCATATTTAAGCACAAAATATATGAAAAATTCTTTTTATTTACATACTCACAATTTATATCACAATCGTCTAGTCAATGTCATGTATGTTAAAGGTGTCCTAGGGTTCCGATAAACTAAATGGCCAGAGGAGATGTTGTCACATTGTCGGAGAGAACCTGTCTTTTAATATAAAAATATGAAAGTGAATTCCTATGTTGACTGTGTGTATAAATAAAAGAACCCTGTGTACTAAACCCCATATTTTCCCCACCCCCTGCCTGCTGTGATAACTTTCATGAATGTGTCTTTGTCTAATGTGTTGTGTTGCTTTGTGAGCCCCTTTGTACTTGTCTTGTTGTAGTCCCCGAAACAGTGGTATGTCTTGCTACAAAGGGACACCATCCCATCCCCCTCATATTCTAACTTAAAACGCCCCGGTGTTCTCTTCTCATACAACTTCCTATCCCTACATCCCTCACAATGTAACGGTACAGCGCCCTTGCCTTGTTTAAAAAGGTCCCTATGAAAAAAACAAACTTCAGAGGGGAACCATTTGTCGTAGTCGTCATAAAAGTCCTGTCTGAGATGGGGCCTAACAGCGTCAGCTAAGTCCTGTGTGGTAAGGGCCAAGTATAAACTGTCCGTATACATCTCACAGAGTTGAAAATCGGTCCTATCTATAAACCTACCTATGAAATCATAATAAAACTCTAACATCCTAAGCTTTGCATACTGATAAACAAAAAAACCTATCTGGAGAGGGAGATCCCATAAAATAAATTTCTTTAAAACCTCTATCCCGTAAACATCGTCACCCAGGTGTATCATTTTTTAAAATCTAGGATTATTTAAAAGGGGACCACTAACATTACCGCTACAGTACGAAATGTCCGCATGTTTCGCCTTGTTTGTCAATGTCTTACCGTAAGCCGCGTTTCCTAATAACTACATTGTTTCACTTTTTATGGCGAAAACGTCATCTCTATCCCCTAGTCGTCGCGCGGCAGTAACCTTATCACCAAAAGTTTTAAAACAAGTTACCGGATTGTATTCAACTACTTGATAAATTTTAGTAACCACCAACCCATGGGTCAAATACCATTTTAATAAGGGAGTAGCTAACAAAATTTTTCCCCCACTATAACTTCATATCAACGTGCGCATGTCAATAGGTTGTTTTTACATGCGTACTCACGCATGAAAGGACCTATGTCGTCTCGTGTCACGTTAACATTTTAAAAAATTGGTGTCATCTCACTAAAGTGTTCTTTTAAATTATCGGGACGTTAATGTCACATTCAACCAGTCCAAAACAAGTGTAGTCCAAAACAGCATCGATGATCTGTTTCTCTGTCAGGGGCCATCTTTTACCATAAGAGGGTTTTAGTCGTTTGGGAACGGAATGGTCTTTTCGTTTTAAAAAGATTTTAATTTCTCTGTTTTCTTTCTTTAGTTTCTGCCATTCACACTCCCATATAACTTTAACAGTCTCTGTCAAATATTTGGTAATATCTGTCGTCGTTTTAAACAACTCTGTGAGAGGTTTGTTGTTAACTGGGTTTGTGTTTTTACCCCTGGTAAGCGGGCAGTCTGGATGACCGTGAAATATACATCCATGGAATTGGTAGGCGGTTCGCTTGCTCGCGTCCCACCCATCCACCCTAATATGTCTGCTACCTAAGCTCATCTCACCCCCATTAAACTCTGTCTGCAATGGATCCTTAAAGTTACGGGAAACCCAATCTAACCACTGTCTACTCTGTTGTCCGTAATAGTTTGTCTTTCGGGGCCTAAAACCGTCCTCACTACTTCTAAAAACTGGAAAGTCTGTCGGCATCGGTTGTGTCAGGGACCATAAATATAACGCGTTCGCGTCGTACCCTTTAATCCCCTGAACAACTTTATCCCTATTTCCCCTAATAAAAGTCTGACCCTTCTCATGATACCTATGAAAAATAATGGACGGACCACCCACTATATTATCCCTAATGATTTTATGCAGTGCCTCGTCTCTCTTGGAACATAAGGAAAAATGAACACCAGGCGGTAGTGTTTTAAAAAGATACTTTAAAGTTACCCCGGGAACGGAAATGGCATCTTTAAACATGTCTACCCCCAACTCTTTATAAAATTTAACCTGTCTTTTTAACGCCTTTAAAAATGGAACTACATCTTTATTGTTGTACCAAACTAAAAAATCTTTTAAAGTTAACATCCCTTCTTCCACCCAAACCCTCTGACATAACGCGTACTCGTCCACTGAAATATTTGTGTTTTTAAGGGAAGAAAAAAAAGCCGAATGGGGAGTTAACTGAGTTTCATTTAAATTATCTAGATTTTTAATGTACTCATAACAAAAAAAGCCCTTGGTCTCCTTAACTTTATACGCCGCTAGGTACTTGCTATAACTAAACCCTGGAGCTAAATAATTGACAATGTCTAAAAATTTTAAAGTTTCGGTGGAAATACACATAAAATTATTTTTTCTTTTGACTACAAAATTAAAGGGACCATCGTCATCCTCGTCTGTCTCTTTTTCATCCTCAAATACCCTATCCTCATCTATAACAACAGTTGTTGGCTTCTTGTTTCCCCCTTCTTCTGTCCCCACGAAATATTTAATAAAGTACGTTTTGATTAAATTAATGTCGTATTTCCCTGAATTGAATCCTATAACCGGTAACTGACTTAAATACCCCTCTAATTTAATCAAGAGTTTACCTATTGTGTTGTCGGGTTTTTCCTTGTCGTCATTTTCAGTCTCACTACCCTCAATATCACCACCCTCAATATCACCAACCTTACTATAGCTAAACATTAATTCCTTTAACCCTTTAAAAACGTGTTCGAACCGCCTTTCCAGAATGGTATATCCAGCTGTGCTGATTTCGTTTAGATAGTCGATCACCCGGCTTACCAGTTCTTGGGTGTCGCCAGTCGAAATAAAACATTTGGGGTCTTTATAGTTTGGTATGTTGGAAGCTACAGAACAAGACAAGGGCACATGCTTAGCTAATACTTTGGTTACGCTCCCTACAGTGGGTAGGACTGAGCTATCGAAAAAACATTCAAAGTCGAATGTTGCACGGTAGGGGTAAACAAAGTTTGTCTCTAAACCCTCTATGCCTTGAGCAGCGATTTCTTCCCAGATGGTACAAGGGGTGCGATAGACCCCTCCCTTAAATTTATCTATAGGTTTTCCCCCGTTACACGTCTTCTCGTGTCGATCCATCCTACGAAACTCTTTCCAGAGTTTTCCACATTTTTGACACAAGAAGGCGTGCGCCACTCCATCTATATCACTAATATACATAAAATGATTTCTAAAGAGTAAAAGATATGTTTACCTAAAACTCGTCCCACCCCGGAGTTTTGGTACTAACACTTCCTCACTATTAAATTCAAAAATATCAATATTTATACTAAAACACTGCTCCAAGACCGGAACATCTATTAAACTAACACCCGGGAAATTAATCAGGGTGTCGAGACCCTGATGGACTTGCTACTGTTTCACCAAGTGTTTAGTTAGTTTTCTAAGGTCAGTCACAGGGGAGCCTCTGGCCACAGCTAAACATCTAAAAAAAAACAAAAGTTGTCGTCATATGTCTTTGAGCTTGAGTCATGTTGTAAAATGTTTATGGCCCTATTTGTTTTGATATGTTCTGGAATGTCTGTCAATGTACACCCTATTGGAAAGTCGTCTAAGTGGTAAATGTAAAAACTAGTGGCTGGTATGGTTTCTACAGTGTATTTGGTGTTTGGTCTGTTGTGTAGTGCAATGTCTAAAATGTCAGTCTCGTGTAGTTGTGTTAGAAAACTGTCAAAGTCACGTCTATTGTTTATTAGTTTTGGAACCGCTAGGACACATTCATTATTTGTCGAGGCATGAAAGGACCTAAGTTCTAAATTTTCTTTGTGTCTGAGAATTAAATGATGGCTATAATTTATTTTAAAACGTCTGTGTGTTAAAAATGTTTGTCCATAATGTTGTGTTCCAGTCAATGGGGTGTAGTGTGAGTGGACTATTAAAAAAGTATATGTGGATAAATATTTGTTGATGTTGTGATGTGTTTTAATGGCGTCCCAGTGTTCTGTGTATATCTGTCTCACGTCGTCAGGTAAAGTCAATAAAGCGTCAATGTCATCAGTCTGTCTCTGTCGTTTGGGTGCTTCTGTAGGTGCAGAAGCTGATGAAGACCCTCTCTTCTTTCCTTCAACATGGTTGATGTCATGAAGGGGTGGCACTCGGGCATCATGAAGGGGTGGCACTCGGGCATCATGAAGGGGTGGCACTCGAGGGTCATCAACATCAATTTGGTTCGGTGTTGGCTGAGTGTGTGCGGAAGCGTGGGCAAGGCTGGGTAGACGCTCTGTGTGTTAGTTGGTGTACTGTGAACTCGGCGAACGTGCCTTCTTAGAGCATCTACCCTTGAAAATGACCGACCACATGAGTCACATCTGGGTCGGGTTGAGCCGTGGACGGTGTCCATGTGTCTCTGCAAATGATCGGGTTGATTGAAAACACTGCTGCACACGGTGCAGGTATGCCCAATACATTTACTTTCCATCTGCATATAAACGAGACAAAATATAGAGAAAAAAGTTAACCAATTGTTTTTCCCGAGTAAAAACAATGACATATCTTCTACCATTAACCTTACTACCAACAATGTATTCAAACTTAGTAACATTCTAAGTTTCTACCATTAACCTTACTCACATACTCTTCTACCATTAACTTCACAATGTAGGCATTCTACACTTAGTAAATGTATCCTCTAAGTAATTGAAATCTTACCTTTAACTTTAGTAGTGGAAAAAACACACACTAGAAATAGTACACAAGCGATGAAAATTAGAGTTAAAAACTCTGCATGAAGACCTCAGGTAATGAAGTTTTACAATGTTCTCATGGTGTCGCGACCAACCGTGTCAACACCAGTACATTTTGAAACACAGCCTATGAGTACTATGACCTGTCCCGGGTCAATTGAGGGTCCCATGCAAAATTTCAGCACCCTAGGCCTAACGGTGTGGAATTCTATTATTTAAAAAAAAATCTGTTTACTATTTTTTTAAATCGTGCGACGCCGGGTACCCCAGCTAGTGTCTCATATATAACGGATTTATAGTCAAAATCTTTGTTTTTACGGGTTGTTTAATTCCTATGGTGCCGTTAACTTGCACGGTATGATACCGTGTAAGTTAGTAAAAAAATAACTTGCACGGTATGATACCGTGTAAGTTAGTAAAAAAAATAACTTGCACGGTACGGTAATGTTTTAATGTAAAAAATAGACAACTAAACCTAACCCTAAAACTAATAATTACAATATAATTGTAATTATAAGAATGTTAAATTGATTTAATTAGGTTTAGTCCCTGTATTACTGTATTTGTTTTTCTATTTTAATGTAAAAAATAGACAACTAACCCTAACATTGACCCTAAAACTAAAAGATCTAATTTAATCGTAATTATAATAAGAATTTTTAATTGATTTCAATAAATTTGTTTTTCTATTTTAATGTAAAAAATAGACAACTAACCCTAACCTTGACTTTGACCCTAAAACTAAAAGATCTAATTTAATAGTAATTATAATAAGAATTTTTAATTGATTTCCATATTTTTGTTTTTCTATTTTAGTGTAAAATATAGACAACTAACTCTAACCCTGACCCTAAAAGTAAAAGATGTAATTTAATTGTAATTATAAGAATTTAAGAATTGTAAAAAAAAGAAAAAATATTAGTCTCAACCGAAAATCGAACCCATGCCTGTTCTTCTACATTACGTTCTCTAGTCCAACTCTCGATCATGAGACCACGGGAATTCGGTACTTTCTGTAAATTTTAAAAATTTATAAATAAATGACTACAAAACCGTCTCTGCGCATGCGCAAATACCGTGTAACTTAGGAAAAAAATAACTTACACGGTATGATACCGTGCAAGTTAACACTACGATACTGGTGAGTTAACACTACGATACTACGAATTCCTATTCCGAAGCCGAATGCCATTCTGGATCACGTCGGATGTGATGCAGGGTTGCCAGATTGTAATTTGGGTAAAAGGCCAAACTGACTGCCAAAAAAGGCCAAAAAAGGCCAAACTTATGTTATATGAAAACGGTCAACAAAAATGACGTCACGCACCTAGGTGGCGGGAGGGGGTCACAGATTTATTGCGATATATGGCGAGGGGGGTGCTTTTAAGAACTGTGACGTTATATTGGAAAGGGTCTAGCTCTTGATTACGTGTGAAAATCTGCCAAAATTGCGTGACGTCATTTATGGACGGTTCATAACGGCTGAAAATTATTTAACTACTTAAAATGAAGGTTAAACCAGGAGAAAAGGATTGATAAATGTGTAAATGCCAATGTTCTTATGTATGGTTATATTCACAAAATAAATAGACTATGATATTAACATACAAATTTGAAAGAAAAGCTTCAGGTCATCCTTTTCCTATAGACTGCTATTTGCAGTATTATTATAAACTTTATCAGATGTAAAGTCATGAAGCATTCTTGGTGACATGAGAAAGTCCTTACTGCATTTATTTGTAAACAAAAGCTCAGCCCTGACTCTAACAATAGCGTCTAAAAGTGTGAGCTGCATTCCATATCTGGCTTTTTCTTAATAGCCTCTTCGTTAAAATTTTTAATGTCTAACATACACTTAAGATATTCAAAAATAGAAATAATTAATAAGGTTAGTGACTTATTGGCGAATTTATTATTTTTTTGTGATAAATATTATTTTTATATATATTTTATGTATTTATTTTTATGTTTTTAAGAAAAAGGCCAGAAAAAGGCCAAAAAAAAGGCCAAAAAGCCAAAAAAATATTTTGAGGCCAAACCCACTTAAAAAGGCCAATATGGCAACCCTGATGTGATGTGCTACAAGTATTTTATGAAGAAAAGAAAATTGCGAATTCTCAATTACAGTATTATAATTAAAAATATAAATTAAATAAGACTTGCGTTTTGAGCTTGGAATTTATTTTATTTATTACACTAACAACATCGACAATTAGTGTTTTGTCAAGCTCATTAATTATTTTTAAAAACGTATGTTTATTTGAAATTATTGTAATTTTAAAACAATGTTTTTTGTATTGTAATTGTATTTTTTTACTGCACTGTTAATGTATTTTTATTTTCTCATGTAAAGAAATAATTACAAATTCCAACCAAATTCATTATTCATTGTAGGCTTTACTGCCTTTACACTTTCACTTTACTTTTTACACTTTTGACTTTATTATAGTAATTATATATTATGCTTATGAATATTATAAATATTATATGAAAAGAAACTTTTACAAAGTAATAGATATAAATATAAACATTAATATCTAAACACTAAAATTTATGCTACCAAGCCCAAGCGGAAGAGGACAAGTAATTATTACTGGTTACTGGTGAATAATAAATTAATTACTGATGATTTTTCAATAATCAATTTATTCAGACTATACAGTTAAGTCTACAGCCACTCTACTCTAGTTAAATATCTTATAAGTAAAGAATAAATCTGGAAACACAAGACTAAGAGGATAGAAGAACAAAAGACAGTTTTACAAATGTAATAATAGAAAAATGTTATCTCACCTTGGTGAGACCTGTACTACTGTAGAATAATCTAAGAATATTATTATTATGCATCTTCTGTATGAAGTGTATGGGACCCATCCACCAAAGAAAACATTGATAAACTAGAACAAATTCAAAAAAGAGTTGCCAGATTCATTAGGACTGGAGAATATTCAAAACTGACGAGAATAACACCATTAGTCAAATCATTAAACCTTGAAACACTAGAGGATAGAAGAACCAAGAGTAAAGTAATGTAGTAATTATAATATTTATTATACATAATCATAAAGCAATTAATTCAAACTTAAAAATACAACACAAAGATGACTTAATACAACCATCAGATAGACATAAGTCATAAGGATAAAAACACCTTTCTTATTCCGTATGCAAGAACAAACACATACAAATTTTCATTCTTCCAGTATGGAATTCTGGTGTGGAATGGGTTGCCAGAGGAAACCAGGAAAACCAACATTTGCAGGACTAAACATAAACCATAGATAAGCGTAGGACACAATAATCTTCTGTATAGAAGGAGCGTCTGTAACAGATAAGATAAGAAAGGGCAAATTTTAATAATACGTAATAAAGTAAAATCATTCTAACTTGGAAATGAAATGCACATCAAATAATCTAATCTAATACAATACTCAGATATAGAAATAAAATAACTTTTTTCACTTTTCTCGTTCCTTTTGCAAGAACAAAAACTTACCAATCCTCCTTCTTCTCATCTTGTATTTGGGCTTGAAATGGGTTACTTGAACAAGGCAGGCAAATCAATACACTATTAGTATCAACATTCATTCAAAAATCTAATCTAATAAAAATGCAAATATAGACATAAACCATGCATAATACACAATAATCTTCTGTATAGAAGGAGTGGATATAATCATTTTTAAATCCACAAATCTTTTGAAAAGGATTACTTTACTAACCTTGGCCAAGATTATAAATTCCCCAAACAGCCTATAATTTATAACTATATAATGAAGGCTATATGATTAACAAAGCTAACACATACTTATATGAATTATATGGCAATATTGTAAAAATGGAATTTTAACACCACCCACCAAAGAGTGAAACATATGTATTTAATGTGTCAATGCCCTTTTGTATTTGAAATATTGATAATCAAGTTTAAATATGTTAATTTTGTGTAGATGATCCACCTAAGCCGTATATTAGAATAAAAAATAAATTGAACAGCAAAATTTACCCACTCCCTCCTCATTTTATGATTTTGAATCTTAAGGAACGAATGTACCAAATTTGTTCAAGATGCATTTGTTCAAGTAGAAAAGCAGGTGTAACTAACATTCAAAAACATGAGAATGACAAATGCCATAGGCATCGGTTTGCCACCCCTGGTCAATGACATATGCCTTATTTGTCTAATGCTACATTTTTGCTCTTAAAAATAATATTCCTCAGATATATATTAAGAAACATAATTCAGGTACATATAAATTGTATCTGTAATCTTTAGAAAACCTTAGCTTTATGTCTATAAAAAATTTAATTAAATTGCTCTAAGCATTTAAAAAATATTTTTTTCCCCTCCTTTTTTATAGTAAAAGCAGTATGAGTAAGAGAAAAGCAGAAACAGAAAATCTTAATGCAGAATTTTGTGACTTCCTTATGGGTAAGCAGATCATTATTAAATAATATAAGTTTAAAAATAATTTTTTTTTAAATTGAATTTTAAGGCAGAAAAAAAAACACTTGAATGGAGATAAATTATTACATATTTGAATTGTTAAAAAACATTTCTTAAAAATTATTTATAATCATTAGTTATTAAATAAAATTTAACTTCTAAATTTTAAAGTTTATTTTCAGAGTACCTTCTCTGTTACACCAATGCATATATATTTAAATGTGCTATAATACTGTTAATAATAGCAATATCATTAATGAGACCTTTTGAAAGTTTCTTAACTATTTAACTTGGATTGATATTTGCTTGGATTGCACATGAAATAAGTATACAAATACATATACACATATAAAGAAATAAAAATATACATATCAAAATTCTTTAAAATGATACAAATTTAAATATTTATGATTCTTATTCATACTTACCAAATCTTTTAGTTGTAAACTGGTTTTTGCTTTCAATGAAGGAAAGAAAATTGGTTGTGTTTCAAAATATATATATTATATAGCAATAAGAAATAATTCCATTTGAAGTTTTATTAAAAATTATTTTTTGTTGTTGCCAGAACTGGCTAATTTTGAAAAAAATGTAACCAGAGCGATCCACAAATATAATGTATACAGAAAAGCAGCTGGTGTATTAGCCAAACATCCCGTGAAGATTACCAGTGGAGTAGAAGCTAAAAAATTAGTAAGTAACTTTAAAAAGAGTCAGTGGGAAGAAAGTTTTACCATTTTTTTTTCCCAATCAAACTGGCTACAAAGTACCCAGGCATACAAATACTCAAGAGGAAAGACTAGATAGAAGTAGAATGAAAAATCCCAATGATCATTAAGAAGTGTTTAATGAGCTTTTTTTTTCCAACAGGATGGCATTGGAGAGAAAATTGCCCAAAAAATTGATGAATTTATTAAAACTGGGAAGCTTAAAAAGTTAGAAAAGGTAACAATTCAAGGATGCCCACTGCCCAGTGGTGCATAAAATCGTGTAGCTTAAAATTCTTGAATTTCACTTATGAGCTTTAATGGCATACATTAAAAAAAAATCCACTGTAACATTATTTCATAGCTGTTTATCGAAAAAAATATGGCTGAAAGAATTAAATTAATATATTTTTGAGAAGTTATTTTCTGTAGTGGTAAATCATTTTTTAAATACAATGTGAAAATGTTATGTTTTTTAGATTCGTGCAGATGACCACAATATGGCTATAAATGAATTAACTAAAGTGACAGGAATAGGGTAAGTGTTTCAAATGCTGAAGATAAATATTTTCTAAAAGATAAGCTATTATTTCAGAAAGGTTCAATGCACTTTATGAAACGAGTCTAGAGAACATCCCGGTGATTGATGTTTAAAAGTTATAAGCATTTAAAGAAGTGCATACTAGCTGACCACTTTAACTCAAGGAGTTAAATATGCCTAATTAACAGCATTGTTATATAGAGCTTAGCAAGCTTGAATCAGGCTACTAATACTAAAATTTGACCTAATTATATACAGGATGATGAAATGTGCACAAAAAGTAATCCCATATCTGTAGTCATCTTAAGCTGTTTTCAAATGTCTGCTAGCTACTATTCAATGAATCAATTCTCAAAAAAGTGTGTTGAAATATCTGGTATAAAAATATATATGTATTTTTAATAATTAATTTCATGTTACTTTGTTGAATCTTCCAGGCCAGCAGCAGCTCAGAAATTAGTATCTGACGGCATCTTATCTATTGAAGGTATTTTTTGTTCTTTCTCTTTATTGTATTGTAACTTGTAAATCTTTGATCTCATGATAGTTTATGTTTTTGGAAAGTTTTTCACTATCTGAATTGTTAATATTATTTAAATTCTATACTGCACTATAAAAGTGGTTTCAAATGTATGTAGCCAAAAAATTTTCATAAATGTTCCATATGATTTTAATATAAATTATTTAATATTGAAGCTAAAAAATTAATTACATTTTGATCAGAGACATGATTTGTTGACATGCCATATTCATTTATGGCTTATCTGAGTGATTAGTACTACTGTAATATAGTACAGATCCTGAGTTATGATGACTTTTTAATGCCAGTATTGTACAGATAAAATACTTCCTAAAAAGAAGAAAATAAAAAAAATATTCTAAAAACTTTTTAAAAAACATGATGACGTATCAAAAACTAAAAATTATAAAATAATATAGGATTTCTTTAAAAACAATACACAAAGAAAACTTCAGCCTGTTGTTATATCGAATTCAAATCATTTTGTTACTGGTTACATTTGATGCTTTTACTTCTACACAGTCTTTCTTTGTGAAATAGGTTTTGATAAATTATAAATAATTTCCTACTATTTATTATGTTTTATCTTCTTTATTTTTAAAGCTTTAAAAAATTTTCTGTTCATATCATTCAAGCCTGGAAATAGATATAGAATTTAAAAAATTTATTGTAAAATATACATTACAAGTTTATAAATAGTTTACTTTTTCAGATTTACGGAAGCATACCGATAAATTAAATCATCATCAAAAAATTGGCCTCAAGTAAGTGTTTGAGTATGTAACATACTATTAATAAATTTGACATTTAAAAACTAAAGCCCTATTCACCCCAACAGATTTCATTAACCAATATTTGTTCTAAGGTTGTTAAGACCGCTCTTTTTTGAGGACCGGTTAACAGTTAAAAAAAAAGGGTTAACCGCCAGTCCTTATAATTATATGCCTTATGTTTTGAGAACCAACGAGAGAATGTTTTTGCCTTGCATCATCTGATGGTGGCATCAAAGCCCACTTCCCCCGCTTGCATTCAGCTCTTTTTCGCGATGCCCTCAATTCAGCAAATTTATTTTAAAAAAAAAGAATTAAGTAAACAGTGATGGTTTATAGTACATTTTTAATTTAAAAAAATTTTTTTTAGAGGACTCGTAATTAACTGTTCTAAATAAAAGGACCGGTTAAACCGTTTGTTAAAGTTAGCAAGGTATTTTTCCTTAGTTAAAAAAAACCCACGCCTCCCCTCGTCCGTTGGGACGTAGTGTGTGTATGATGCTGGAAACTCGCGAATTAAAAAATTATAATAAAATTATAAAGCTTACGGAGTAAAAAGTGATGATAAAATGGAATTTATTTAAATACCATATTATTTTTTTATCGTAAACTCGCCAGAATTATTTAATTTTGCTGCGCACACGACGTTCCCCCCATTTTTCTTGTTCCAATAGGGTTTGAGCTACACTCGCCGTACTCCCCTTCCAACGCATAACAGTTAAATTTTTAAAAAGAAAATATCAGTTTTGATATTAATGTGGTAATCTTACGTCAAATGCCTTTTTAACTTGCATGAAAACTGTCACTAAAAGACCGAACTTGACTTTGAGGACTGATTAATTGCCCGGTATCTGGGGACGTGGTGGTCGAGTGGCAGCGCACTGGACTGTCGTACCGATGGTCACGGGTTCGAATCCGTGTGAAGGCAAGGGTTTGTTCCCGGGGCCTAGGGCGTCCCTGAGTCACCCCGCTCCGAATGGGTACCTAACACTACATGTAGTTAGGCGGCTGGGTAATGCGTGGAACCCACAAAGCCGTGGCATGTGAATGCTGCATCACTTGCCAACAGATCATCTGTCATGGTCTGTGGACGCAACTATCTTCTGCATAGAAGGAGCGTCTGTATAGATAAGATCTTTGCTACGTCTATCAAACTACTCTCGTAATATAAATAGTAACAGCTGCAGCCTCGACCGTTGTTCTCATCAAACGCGCACTGACTGTGTGTTAGCTCTCGTTCAGTGCCTCGACAACTAAGCAAATTAAAATTTATAAAAATCATTCCTTAGCCATAGGGGAACTAAACTAATAATGATGATGTGTATATTGTTTATATACCGGAATATGGAGAAAGCGATTTGCATCTTAACCGTAACACAACAAAAACAAACTCCGGGTAATAAGCTAGCATGGGCTTACTGAAGTTGTGGTTAACTGGTCCTGATTAAATGGGACCGGTCCTGATCTAAGGACCGGTTTTAACAACCTTAAAAAAAAAGCCAGTTTTACTGTCCGGTCCGTATTTTCCCTTAAATTTTTTATAACCAACATGGGAAGGCGTCAAATTTTTGCCTCGCGAGGTCTGCTGGTGACGTCACAGTTGGCTTGCATTCAGCTATCAGCGCTGTATTACTTCTGGTACTATGCTTCGGTAACTAAGTGAATACATTTTTTAAATTAAAAATAGTTCACTATTGAACTCCACTAACAGTGATGACGTGTATTTTTATATTATTTATAGACCGGAATATTATTATTAAGAAAACGCTTTGATGTCACGGTCGCTCTCGTGTTGGCTCTGGTATTCTGCCAAAAAAATGAACAACAAAAAATTAACTACGGGTTATAAGGAAATATACCGACTAAATGAAGTTGCGGTAAATCGGTCCTGATTTAACGTGACTGGTCCTTTGATAAGGACCGGTTAAGCGTTAAAAACCTTAATTTGTTCTATGAAATTTACTAAGTACTTCTTTCATGAAATCTTTTATTTGATTAACTAAAGTCAAGCTAACTAAAGATAGATGTTATGATTCCATATGAAGAGCTCAAGGGAAGAAACGGCTATGTCACATTTTTGTAGTTTTGAGATATTCAAGTTTTAAAGTTCAAAATTATATAGATTTGTTATAAAGTAACTCAATGTATTTGAATTTTTAATAGGGTCAGAGACATAATTTTTTCATAAAACCTCATTCAGAGCATTCTATTTTTGATCCTCAATAAGATACATGAGATAACTAAAAAAATTCAATAATGTCACATAGCCGTTTCTTCCCTTGTGGTCTTCATATATATTTAACTTGTTTTAGCAATTTACCTTTTTTTTTGTCGTAGTTGCCTTTTTGATAAATTAACTTAAAAAAAAATTTCAGACATTATGAAGATTTTCAGAAACGAATTCCAAGAGAAGAGATGATCCAAATCCAGGTAAAATTAATTATTTCCTTTTTAAAAGCTTCTCCCATTTTCATGGGAAAGCAGCAAAATGAGACCAGAGCTTCCACTGTTTCTTTTTCCTTACAAATAAAGTTCAATTCCTATCTAAAATAGAATTTTTAAAAGTTAATAATTTCCTATTGCTTTTTTTCCCCCTTAAAGTGCTATATGATTTTTCGCTTTCCCATTAATAAATTTCAATACATTAACAGAAGTTTGTCACAGATCAGATACACATATTGGACAAAAATTACAAAGTAAAAGTTTGTGGGAGTTTCAGGCGAGGTATTTAGTTAAAACATTTTGTCATTAAAAACTTTCATAAATAAATATATTCTATTATTATGATAATTAATAGTTATTGTAAAAATAGGACACATTTATTTATTATAATATATCAGATATTAAGTAAGAAATTATTATCCGCTAAATATCTGATACAAGGGTTTTTGATTCATTCAAAAATTAAATTGATTTAGACTAATATCCCACCACCTCATCTGCTTTGTAATTGTCCAACAAAATCAATAATATTTCATGATTCTTTTGATATAGTAGTAAAAAAATAAACATAATATTTAAAAAATGTTTTTTCTAGCCTTATAAGCAATTATAATATTTTTAGAGTAAACAAACAATCAATTTCAATAATAATTAGTGGTACATAAACTAATATCTAAATTAAGGTTTTTCTCTATAAAGTAAGCAAAATTTCTGTAAATAATATTCAATTTTTTGGGCTTATTTTGCAAAAATTAATCTAAGAATGAATTAAATGTGAAGTGAAGAAATTTAAGTTAGAGCTGCTTTATTTCATTTACATGTGTAATTATTTTTTAAAATTCCACCAATGGCAGGAGCTGAGAGTAGTGGTGACATTGACTTCCTACTGACACATCAAGATTTTACTTCAACTTCAGGCAAAAAAGTGAGTGCTCAGAAATTAAATAGAATACAGTCATATTTTTATGGGTAACAGGAATCTAAGAAATTTTTTACAAATCAATACATGCCAATCTGTATTATAAAATACAACCATGTTTGCATCATTCTGTTCAATGAAAATTGCTTGTTTAAGTACAATTTTATTCAAATTTTGACTGGTCAGTTTCAATATTGATGAGTTTGGTGGTCTTTAAGAGTTACACATCTTGAAAAATCTGTTTAAAAAAATTCTTTTATCATTTTATTTTTCACTGCCAAGACCTTGGAATAACTGAGAATATGGCTTATGCAAGTCATTTATTGATCAGAATGTTAAATAGTTGATTTATCCACCAGACTTGAACATGTCTCTTATCAAATTTTTGTCCAGACTGGTTAATAACTTTGATCATGATTTTCTTATTCCTCTAACAGCCTATTCTGCTACACAATGTTGTCAAAAGTCTTGAGGATCTCAAATTTGTAACAGACACACTATCCCTGGGGGATTCTAAATTTATGGTTAGGAAAATTTTTGTTTTTGAACTGCTTTGAATTAGAAACAAATCATATTGGCGTTGAAATGTTATTTTCAAATTAGATATAAAACAGTTTTCCTTGTCAATTGTCTCTAGATTAGAGTGAGCTCTCTAAATAGAGTCTGCCATGGATTTATTGCTAAAAACATATTTAACCTCAAACTTCAAACAAAAGTTATGTTTGGAGTTATTTAATACATTTAAATTGAGATTAAATTAATCTTATTAACTTTTTAAAAAAATACAAAGTACACAAACAAATTGAGCAATTAAAACAATAAATTTGAGCTTTATTTTAAACTAAAGCTCAAATTTATTGTTTTAATTGCACAATTTGTTTGTGTATTTTGTATTTTATTTAAAAGCTTTATTGCAGTCCCATTCTGTATGATATATTAACTTTAAAAAGGTTGGTTATTTGAAAATTATGAATTTCTACATTTCTATTTATTTTCCTTTCAATTTTTTAGGGTGTTTGTCGCTTGCCTAAAGGAGATGATGGCAAAGATTTTCCTTTCCGAAGAATTGACATACGGTAAGAAAATACATGAAAATCGTTTTAACACAAAATTGAGGGGACACAAATATTATTTCGTGTCAATGGGAACTTAAAGAAATTTAATACTTAATTTTTATTTTATATTATTTTTAAAAAAGAAACAAAACATTAATTGATTCTTTGGAAAATAATCCCTTTATTTATTTTTCTTCCTGTGGATGGAGGAGTGGGGACGGTAGATCAAATTGGCTCATCTCACCAGCTATCTCAATGGTACCGGTATTTCAAAGTCAAGTTAGCTTCTTTTCATTTGAAACAAAAGACACTGCCTCTTTTTCATGTCAAGCCTCTCTTAATTCTTGCTGGGGTGGCAAGACTCCATAGTTTGTTGACTTTGAGAAGTGAAATCTGTCAATTTTTAACAATTTCTGTTTCGTGTTAAGAGAAAAAAATGTGTGATTATACATAGTGGTTTGTCTGGACCATTTTATTATTTAATGTTAACCAATATTTATCTTAAGTGTTTTTGCTTTTAACGTATGTCTTTGTATAGTTCTAGATGCTCTTACATCTCATAGCTTTCATCGACAGAAAAATGTGAAATCAATATTTTATTTTAAAAGATAATACTCGAGATATTATTTATCCAAATTATGTCTCAAGTTGTCCACAAAAATATAGCTTGCAATGTATGGCACTCCTTTAAAAAAAAGATATATTTAATTAAATATGCTTACAGGTTTGTACCGCAAGACCAGTATTACTGTGCTTTGCTTTACTTCACTGGCTCAGATGTTTTCAACGCTAACATGCGTCAAGAGGCTTTAAATCAGGGTTTCACCATAAATGAATATTCCATTAGACCTTTAGGCAGCACAGGTATGTTTTGAGTTTTTTTCCATCTGAAAATTTAAAAAAAAACAAGGAAGTATTTAGTATAAACACTGCATTGCCAAAAAATTCAAGATGTAATTAAAATTAACATTTAAAACATGTCTTCTATAAAAATAATTATCCATTGAATGTTGAATAAATGTTAACTATTTAGAGATTTGTTTACTTTACATACTTGAGTTGTTATTAGATTAAATTTTGATGTAATTTATATTTAGGAGTTCCTGGAGAACCTCTCCCTGTTACTTGTGAGGAAGACATCTTTGATTATATTGGAATGAAGTACAGAGAACCCAATGAAAGAACATCCTGAGGGATAATATTTACAAGTACCAAAAAGATGAAAATCAGCAAAAAATACACATTCTGAGAGAATATTTAGTTTGAACCTTTTAAATCTATGTTTCCCAATCTTTTTTGAGCTGTGCCTCTCTTAAGCCTTTCCAAAATTCTTATGCACCCGCCCCCCCCTCAATGTATCATCATAGGCATAACAATTAATGTTATGAAATAGGGTTGTTCACTGAAGAAACTAAAATAATTGGTTATAGGAAGAAATCACTAGGAAGTTGGTGAGGAAACAGTAAGTAAAATTTTCAAAACATTCAGCAGAGAATTAAAATTTAAAAGTAGAAAATCATTGGAATGAAAGATTTTTCTAAATTATTTTAATTAATAGCAGTTATGAGAATCATGTGAGATGTGTGGGCTTGATGCTTGCTGTAATGATTTTTAATGTTAGGTTCCAATTTAGTTAGCTTCAGTCTCAAAGTTTTCCAGTTGTGTTATATCCAGGTGATTTCTTATTTTAAAATTGCAGCAAATATTTTTATGGCACTTAATCCACATTAAACTAAATATGAAGATGGAAACGGTAATAATTGTTTTCTTGCACATTTGGATATTTGACTTCCTTTTCCTCATATACCTATGTCATCGCTCCTTTAATATTAAATGCAGTTTTAACTGTCACAGCATTTTGAATTTTGTTAGTTACCCTTGACACTGCATATTTGAAATATCAGACAAATCCAATAACTTGAACTATCCTTTAACCGTCATTGGGTCACCATCGTGAACTGCACACTATCTCACGCCATTTGTCCCGGTCCTGTGCTGCCTTTTGAGAGTCCGGTCCATTCTTTGATATCGTCTTCCCATCTCTTCCTTTGTCTGCCTCTTTTCCTTCCTCCCTGGACTGTGCCTTGCATTAGATTAGAGTATTTGCCAGACCTCCAGATCTTGCCACGTGTCCGTACCATCGTAGTTTCCTCTTCTTAATTGAGGTGAGAAGGTCCTCGTAGGGGCCGATGACAGCACTTATTTTGTTGCGGACCGCTTCGTTTGTGATGTGCGCTGTGTAGGGTTTGTGATGTGCGCTGTGTAGGAGATGTTCAGAGCGCATTGATTCTTCTTTGGAGGTATGCAATGAGCGTCCAAGCCTCACAACCATACAAGAAGACCGACATCGCCAGAGAGCGCATTAGTCGGATCTTTGATCCCAGGGAGAGTTTCTTGCTTTGCCAGATGTGTTTTAGTTTGCTCAATGCTGCCATTGTTTGGGCCAATCTGGCAAGAACTTCTGGCTTTGAGCCTTCGTCTGATATTATGGCCCCTAGATATTTAACTCTTCGAGTTTTTGCCCGTTTATCCGAATTTCATTTGTGAATTTTCTATTTGCCATGACCTTGGTCTTTTCTGCATTGATTTCCATGCCATATGCCTTTGCTGTTTTCTCTAGTTTTGCAAGGAATTCTTTTAGTTCGTCCTTGCTACCAGCTAGGCCGTCTATGTCATCGGCGAAGCGTAGGTTGGTTATAATTCTCCCTCCGATGCTGACTGTTCCGACATGGTTTTCTAGCACATCTGTCATAATCCTTTCAAGGAAGAGGTTGAAGAGGATGGGGGAAAGTAGGCATCCTTGTCTGACACCAACAGTGGTCTTGAACCAATCTCCAAGCTTGCTGTTGAAGAGTACTGCGCTGGTTGCTCTGTTGTATAGGTTCTTGATCACTTCAATGAGGTTTGCATTAATGTTGCATTTGTGCATAGTTGCCCACAGTGCCGCATGCCACACTCTGTGGAACGCTTTTTTAAAGTCTATGAAGACATGATAGAGGTCAGTCTGGTGTTGGATATGTTTTTCACAGAGCACTCGCAGGTTAAAGATTTGCTCCGTTGTGCTTCTTCCTGCTCTGAAGCCCACCTGCTCTTCTGAAATGATTTGCTCTGCTTGTGGTTTCAGTCTGTTTAATATGATCATAAGCATGACTTTGCTGGGGTGACTAATCAGGCTGATTGTACGGTAGTTCTGGCATATCTGTAAATTACCCTTCTTTGGGAGCGTGATAACCAGCGATTGCGTCCAGGGGGTTGGCCATTCTCCTGTCTGCCAGGATAACATTGGTTGCATTATCCAAGTTGGAAAACCAATTTGTTTTGAGTCATAAAACCTTTCTTTTAAATTAGCTGATAAAAATTTCGGATGAACAAGTATGGCTGTCACTTCACATCTTTGGAGCCAATGACATTTTTCAAAAGTTTTTTGGTTGTAAATGCTTTTCTGTCATAATAACTTTGCTTTTGTATCAATAAGAGTTTGTTTTGTACATTGAAATTGGTTATTTTATATATGAAAAATGCTTCACTAATAATTTACCATCTACAAATAATTTATGTCAGGTTTTTTTATTTAAAAAATTGGAAGAGTATCAAATTGTTCTAAAAATATTATCAAGCGATTCCCTTTTGAAAGCCATCTTAATTTATTTTGAAGTAAAAGTCTTACATAGTCCGCATTTTGTGCTTCGTGAAATAGCTTTAGGAGACATTGACGTTTGGCGTTAGCTTTAATAGCATTGTTGTATTTTATAATTGAATTTTGTTCTTCATTTAGAAGTTAGAAGAGGCAAAATGTTTGTTAGCTACAGTTGAACCCAATTATCTCGACCTCAGTTAACTTGCCAGCCCCATTAAGTCGAGGTCATTAAGTGGAACTGCAAAATTCGCTCTTTGTCTTAGCATTTTCTCATCGGTTATGCTGATTCTTTTATGTTGTCGAGCCCTAATATCATCGAGCACAAAAGAGGGCCATATTTATTAGTTAACATTGGTTCTTGCACTGAGTTGCCAGGCAATGCTAAGGGAGACATCGCAAGTAGAAGTGACATTCTCTTGTGGGGTCGAGTGCTACACTCTTAAGACCCGGCTCATTTTATGGCTGACGCGCCTCATCAAGCGGGCATCGCCGTGTAGGAACCTTTCCACAGGTATTGGGCTTTCTCCATCCAAATCTTTCTTAGGGCTCATAGTAGCAGTGACATAAAAGTTCCTTTAATGTCACCAACAGACGACGCATGAAGTGTTGTTAAATCTGTTACACTCTCTTCCTGTCAATGGTCAAACGTCTTCAAAAGAATTTGTGGAGAGAGTGCTGTGATTCATAGAAAGAGGGTCATGACTGAAGACTCAAATACATACAATTTTGGATACCTACAACTATAAGGCTGAACATTTTCAATGCTGATTAAGCAGTGTTTTGGAAATGCCTTCCTGTCAAAACTATTGAATTTTATGTGGAGACTTGCCAAGGCGAACTGCTTCATCAAACTAATGGCCTATTAACAATAAAGTATTTGAAAATCATGCTTTAAAATAATATATGGAATTAACTCAGTAATATACTAAATTTACATGTCTAAACCCTGCAGAGTTAATATTATAAAATACCACAATGTACTGTGTGAAAACTAGTTGCCATTGGCAACCATTCTTTCAACTTCATAATGACTCCACAACTAATTTCCCAGAGTTTCATTCATAAAAGATGGTCATGTGAAAGAAAATATTTACACATTTTTAATCTCTTCATCAAACAAAATACATGTACTACAAAAACAAGTGCACGAATGTTTTCTTTAATAAACAATCATGAACATAAAGTGATGCTAAAGAAATTTTAAGCACTTTCAGGCACATGTTGATATATTTGGGTTTATCTCAATGCTTTTTGGCTAGTGACATAACAAGGTTCAGCTGTACCTGGGAATCCCCTGATGAATAACACAATGCACAAGTATCTATTCTGTATCTCATCTTTTATCAATCTTAAGTAGCAATTTTTCTTGCCCACCAAATTAGGAGCATCATCTGAAGAACAAGACGTTATATTTTTTATAGGTATATTATTGACATCTAAGTATATTTTTACCTTATATCTATATATTTGGCAATTGTGGTGCTTTCTAATGATTTATATAATATTTCTGCAGTGAAATGACCTTTATCAATACTGTACATGTATATCTTACATATGCTCTGAGAATTTTCTGTTTTTAGATTTTCAACTAAGTGAATTTTAATATCTTCAGTCATTTCGTCTATTCCTCTAACAACAGTATTGTTACTGAGTGGCAAAGCTTGCACGTCTTTGTCATCTTATTTCAAGAACTGTTTTAAGAATTGTTGGTTTGATTTGAACTCCCTCTTGTAGATTTAGTTTTTTTTCACCCTCAGATTTAATGAGTAAGGTAATTTGATAGTAAAAAATTATTTTTTGGGGGTTTTCTGGGTAATAATGCCTTTTTAATGAATATGTGATTTTTTGAAGCATAATATGGTGTACTACATTTCACATAGCCAAAAAAAATAATTAAATCTGCATGGTTTCTGTTGTGAATACACTGTAACATATGATGTATCAAATAAGTTGTTTTTTTTACTCTTCCTGAAAAATCCTCATAGCCCCTCACCCCACCCATCAATTTTCCCCTTATTGGGCGTTGGCCAAACATTGGGAGCCGTGGCTTTACAAACTAGTCAATATGCTAGGCTGGGTCAGATTTGTATTCAGGAAAAAAAGCTGCTAATGCATTAACAGCATATATGCAAATTATATAACGTCTTGTCAAAAACATATCAATTTTTTTTTAGATTCTCCTACTAGAACAAAAAGTTTTTAAATTTCTGGTTAACATTGAAGTTAAGGCTATTCCTGTCTCTGATGATATTCCAGCTTAGAACCATAGTTTAAAAACTGATCTAACTGTTGAAAGATGCTTTATTTTTAAAAAATTATTTCTGTGAGTCAAGGCTGAGTCTTTAATAAATAAATATAAAATATCCCACCTGGGGTTATTTTCATTAGTGATAGAGGCATAATGAAAATCATTCAGTTATTTAGATAAGTATTCAAGTTAAATTTCAAATGTATCCCATTATAATCTGAAAGAATAAGCAAAGTGACAAAATGTGTGTGAGCTATATTTTGTTACATAACAAATTTCAAAAAGATGTGCTTGCACTTGCATGTTTTTTTTAAATCAATATTATTTTTTTTCATTTACTACTTGGTGTAAATCTTAAATTTTGATCATAGAGGTTATAATTTGTAGTGTAGCATGGATTAACTTTGACTATATACAGAAATTCAAAATATTGGAATATTATTAATGTGAGATTGTGATACATAAAATAAAATATTGTTTGTTTTATTTTTAAGTAATAATTATAATTGGGCAGTATTAAAAAAAAAGAAAACTTATATTTTGTCATCTTCACACACCATTACATTCCCATCAGATTTTTATATAAATTTTTTATGTTGGTGTATTTTTCAACACTGTTTATGATTTGTTTAGAAATATATTGTTTAACAAAAATCATTTATCCAGGTTGACTTCATTTCGCTCTTAGGGGGAAAAGGGTAATGTAGCCTGTTAAACTACTGGAAATTTTGGATTCATAAATGATTCATTTAGAATAGATGTAAGATTTTTTATTTAAAAAATTTTTTTTTGGAAACATGGTGCTCTAGTGACATGCGGACTCGGCTGGCATACCAAGAGTCACAGGTTCAATTCTCTGTGAAGGCTGGGATTTATTACTGTGGCTAAAGGTGTCCCTGAGTCTATCGAGCTCTGAATGGGTACCTGACACTAGTTAGGGAAACAAAGGCAGCTGGGCATTGCGCCACACATCTCCCCTCATAACTGTGGCCTGTGATCGCTGCGTTACCGGCATGGTCTGTGCGTTCTTATCAGAAAGTAGGATGCAAGAATCTTCTGCAATAGAGGCAGCGTCTGTGATGTTAAATAAAGAAAAATGCAATCCTTCTTACAGTAACGCTTGAATATGTGAGTTGAGAAATTTTTTAGCTTAATATCTTCCCCAGTATTACAAGTTTCAATTTTTTGTGAAAAATCCCAGGTGTGGTATACTAGCTCTACTTTTATAGATCTACTTTTATAGGCCATTGCCTAATCCTAACAAAGCAATACTTATTCTGAATTCGAAGTGCAGACTAGCGCTAGCAATTTTTTTAAAAAATACTTATTTTAATACTTGCTTAATTGTTCACTTCAGTGTGATGTTCATGCTATCAATCTAGTTAAACTAAAAGCTAGAAATTTTTCTCTTATATCTTGATCAGAATTTGCATTATATGAACACGTGATATTTTTAAAGACTAGCTTACTTTGAATATTTTGACATCCATAATTTTATACTTAACATAGATTTGTATAATCCTTAGTTTTAAGAAATACACGATAGGCTTCAGCTGCTTGTTATTTTAGTTCTCTTTTCATTTTTGTTACAAATAGTAAATTGATCAAATTTATCATGCTGCCATTTTCCGTGTATTATCGATCAAATGAAAATAACATTGATAAATGTTAAATATAAAAAACCACTCTTTGACTAGTTTTCAGCATGAATGAAGTTAAAAGTATCCCACTACACAAAGTTAAAAGTATCCCACTACACAAAGTTTGCTCTTTTCTGATTTTATTAGTAGGATTGAGTGCTTTGTTTACGTTGACAAATAATCTGAAATGAGTGTTAAAATTACATTCATGCATGAATGGAATTCATTAGAAATTTAAAAATATTTCTCAATACTTAATGGAGTATTTATAGCATTTTTTACTTTTACAGGAATCGCAAGGATGAATCTGTTTCTAATTGATAAAAAAACAACTTCCCAACATAATTAAATTTGCTCGTTAATGCTATTTCAATTAAAGTACTGTTTACCAGTGCCAAGAATGATTGATTTACAAGTATGCTTATTTGTAGAGAGATTAGCTATGATAAAAATTACATGGTAAGCACCTTAATTTTTTTTAGAAAAATAAACCATGTCAAACATAAATTAATATCAGGTATATATGTATATTTATTAAAATTAGTTTAACAATGCATCATATCATAACAAAATTTAATGTATAAATAACTATTAAATTACACACATTTCTTTTCCCATTTCAAACTGTATAAAAGTTGATTAACAAACAAAGACACCAACAACCGATTTTGAATTATGACCAAATAAGTACTGACTGTTTCGCCATGTAAAACATGAATGAAGGGTCTTTAGATATTTAAAACATGCAAATAAAATTAATCCATCATGATAAAATTACATGGACTATTAAAAGAAAAAAATATTTAATGGTTAGTATTCCACATCTCTTCATTTCATGAAATGGTTTAAAGTTAACATGATTTCATTGCTTAAAAATACAGTTGCGCTATTTTAACAAAAAATAAACACCCTTTTACAAATTATTTCAGAGTTTATAAATTTATAGTAGTGATCTATTGTTTAAGCCAAAAGCAGTATTTTTCGTGTGTTTAAAATCTTCAGCCTGCAGTGGGAAAGTCTACAAACATGGATATTTTAAATTAAATTGTTCCTGTAAAAGAAGGTGTAAATAGTTGAGGATTTCTCAGCTTCCTCAAATTGAATACATTTCATCAACAAATATGTTAACTAATAAGCATTAAAAACAGTTTTATTTATCTACATCAATAATTAATCAGCATCAGTCATAAATTTAAATATTTTTTTTTCCAACAAACTAATTCATTTAATGTGTACATATGAAATCTCAAATTTTTTATTAATATTCAAAAGGGTAGCTAAATTTTAATATTGTTTTCTATAAAATGCAGCCCTGGAGGAAAAGAAAAATTAAACTTACAATGCCATGGTTAATTAAAACCACACTAAATTCTTCAGGGAAATAAAACAAGATTGCAACAATATGCTACAAATTAAAAATATGGACAGTGTCGGAAATGATATACTGGGTATTAAAAGATTTAGCTATGCTTAACCATATAAACATGCTAATATATAGGACACACAAATAAGAAGTCACAAACTCTAAGGACAACTATTTTACTATAAATATCTGTGTAGCGGCAATTCATGCTGTCTATCTAAAATCAGTGGTAAAGTTTATGATAGAGATAAACTTGCTAACTTAAAAGTGTCCATCAAATGAAGCCTGAGGTGCGAAGAATGTCTTCACACAATCTCTTGTAGTACCAGATGTCACCTTTGACTCGTTTTCTATGTACTCCCATGAAGGAGTTCTTGGCTACTGCACATACTTCTAGATCAAAAGCCAGTTTGGTACGGCCCCAATCATCCATTACAGTGCAGCGAAGAGAGTAACTGTAAAGAGGGAAATTTAATTTTATTGATAGCGATAATAAACTTAAAAAGGTTTCACTGCTCATTGCTCAAAGTTTACTCGTGCTGTGTTTTTATTCCAATATCAGGACTAACAAGTTTTAGATATTACAGCATGTTAAGTAAGATAAAGGACAATAAGAGTTGAATGCACTACAGGTTAAGTTAAGGTTGTACAAATTAACGATGCTTATTTAATAATGATTTTTGTTGTGATTAGGTACTTACTCGCTTTGTTTAAATGGTATGCACTTCTTCTGCAAAGATTTTTTCAGTGTTGTAAGAACATGATCAGGGCTGAGCTCATTTGTAAGACAAACATTATGTAAGGCCTGTAATAAAAAAAATATTTAAAAAAAACAAAACAATAATGGAATGATAAATCAACTTCTACTGTAACAATTAATCACATTTAATTCATGCTGCAGCTTCTAAATACTACTCAATATTTTAGCTTTAAAAAATAAGTCAATTGATATTACTAGCTATTTCCTTGTCACTGGCCAATTTTGTTTCAAACACATTGATTTGAATAATAATCTTGTGTCCTGGTAACTAATAGAAACACACAAAAAAAAGGTAACAATGATTTCTATTAATCTGTATTTAAAATTTGTAAAAGAAGCATTTATAATGAGCGTTATAACTCACTCTGGCTTTTCTTGGTCCATCTACTAAAGAGCCTTTCTTCTTTGGTGTTAACATGTTGAGCATACGCTCTATGCTGCCAAATACAGCACCCTTCCGTGCAGATTTCTGTCCGCTTCCAGGTGTTGACATATGCATTCTGTACAGCTCATCATCAACGGAACGTGAGGCTGCCCTGACAAGAAAAGGCAGAAAAGGGGTCATGAATATTTCTAGCAAAGGTGGGAGAAGAGTGTGAAAGTGGTCTGGATTAGGAGTCGGACATGAGGGCTAATAGAAAAGGGGGGGGGGTGAAGTAAGAAAACCAAGGGAAACAAAATAATATAATTAAAAAGAGAATTTTTACAAAAAATTTAAAGGAAGACCAAAATTACACTTGAAGTAAGATAAGCAATAACATTTTTTAAACTATGAATTGTAATAATAATTTTTTATTATTTATAATGATTAATTATCATTTTAACTAATGACTATTTTAATTATATTTTCAGAGTATCTTTGCTTTGTTATACCAATGTATATGTTATATATATTTAATTGTGTAAGAACACTGTTAATAATAGTATTAATTAGACACTTTGAAAGTCACTTTAACTTTTTAACTAGGGTTGGTATTTGCTTGAATTCCATTTCAAATACATACATTCATCAATGTATATAGTAGAGGGTTACTGAAAAAAATAACAATTTTTAAAAAAAGGAAGCACAGGAAAGTTTGAAAGACCAGTCAGTATTGGGGAGGATTGAATAGGATAAAAGGAGTAAGAATTTTTTTTTAAAGCAGTGGCAGTGGTCAGATCTAAGGGGGAATGAGGAGAGTGGAAAGAAGTTTATTTTAAACAAGGAAGGACAAATGAACAAAGCATCATTAGGGAGAACAGGGTATTTAGGTGAAGCAGGTTGGTGTATATTGAAGATTGAAGTGTAAGTAAAGAGGTCTTTCTCACAAAGATGGATTTTAAATTTAGTCTACCATGTGTACACTTGTACCAAAATGGGAATTAGAAAATAAAATAATTCCCAAAATGTAATAAATTAAGGAAATGATAGATAAAACAAGACTTGGAAAATTCATTCATAATCTTCTTTCCATCACTTTGTTTACAGAGTGAAAACAATAGTTGAAAATAATAATTCATACTGAATTGGGGACGTACACAGAGGCAATGTGAAAATATTGCAGTTATTCAATTTAAAAAAAAATGAACTGAAATGAATTGTAAACTTACGCCCCTACACAATGGAGAGGAAAAGCCCAAAGAAAATATTTTCATCTCCCAAAATGGACATCCATGTCAGTTCCAGTCCCATGCCTCAGTCAAACATCACAATTTTATTGCTGTCAATTTTGGTTAAACAAAAATTGCAGCCCCCCTGTTGATTTAGATAACAAACATTCTAAATAAGATTCTCACTTGGAGTTATCTTTGACAGGAGAGTTGTTGTCTTCAATGCCCAAGGTATTCAGTTGTGAGTCATAGGATCGTGATGGTGAGAAAGTGGTATTATTGACAAGATCTGGTTTTTCACGGACATCTGCAAACAAAGTATGTACTCTGATAAAAGTAAAAGCTTAATTTTATTATTTATTTTTATAAACAATTTTTGAAATTTATAAAATGTGTTGTAAGTTTGCAATGCTAAACATGTTATTCCCAAAGAAGGAAAGATAATTTAGTATGAATTTAACGTACTGTAAGTTAAAATTGATACAGAAAAACTCAGATGATGAGACCATCTAAATTTTTTTTAAAAGTCGGATTGTTACAAAATCAAGATTTTCAATCTTCCACGGAATTATTAAAAAGCTGAAAGTTAAGTAATGCATGAGATGAAAAGGGATTTGGTAAAGCTCTTCTGGATTTATGATTGTGTTGTTCATAAATAAGTTCATGTCCAAATAAATGCAATATTGTGAACCAAGAATCAATAATATAATTTATTGTTTGATGGCTGGGTCTCACTGTAAATAATTCCCAACACGCAATTTTGTTGATCTGAGTAGTACATGCATGTGTGCACCAACATTCTTTCTTAACATTTATCTCATGTCAAATCTACCTACTAAATCTAAAATTGCATTCCTTTATTGAAAAAATTGTTTGAGTTAATAATCAATAACAGAGACCTAGCTAATCCTTATCCAGAATACTATCCCTATCATAAAATCTACTCTAACACTCTAACTATATTATACAAAAACTTCAATTTACTATTTACTATTAGAATATGGTTCTTGCAGTTTTGACCACAGTTTCACTAGTGTGGATAAACTTTCAGCTTGGAATCACACGTAAAGGCCAATTCCTAAATGGACCAACACATCTGACTTCCCTCTTCACCACAAAAATGAGACAGTTTCATATAACCACTTAGCTACCCAGCTCTCTATGATGTATATATCATCTGGCTCATATCAAAACTTCACTAAAACTCAATTTATAGACAAATAAAACACTGGCTGTTGGATGATAATGCCACTCAAGAAGATCAGACAAAGACAGGGGCCTATGACAAACCTAAGGCTCTGTCATTCATGCATCCATTCATGGCATGGCATAAAACCTGAGCTAACCATAATCTATGCATAAAGCTGTTAAACTAAATCAATTAGGAATAATAATGAATGTCTATAAAGTTGAGTCTTTAACATTTCAAACCAAGAGACTTACATCATAATTACAATTAGCTACTGGTATAAGAAATTTTAAAACATTTTTAAAAATTTGTTAAAACAACCTGTCCTCAGGAAAGAGTTGCAGAGAATAATGTTTGTGAGATTTGAAATTGCTTTCACTGAATTATTATCATCATATTTACAAACAATAATAATACTATTTCTAACAAAATCTATCAGAAACAAAATTATGAGTAACTCACAAGAATCATCCATGGATGTCACCTGGGGTTGTTTAGGTGCTAATGGAGACTGGGATTTCAGTTTTGGTGTCCTAGCTACGGATGCTCTACTCTTGGGGGTGTAAGGGACAGCAAACTCATCCCCATTGGCTGGTTTGGGGGTCGGGGGTTTGTTGAACTGAGACACCCTAGCAGCCACTGGTTTCACCTGTGAGACCTCAGATTTCTCCTTGTCTTGCTGCATCTCTCTCCTGCCAGGTGTCCTTGTACTGGAATAGAGATTGTGGTTTGGAGTTTTCCCGTCATTAGACCTCCTGTTCACATGAGGTTGTCGTACTGGTGATTTCCCGTGTGCGACTCCCACTCGCGGTGGGTGCTCAGGTTTTCTCACATTGTATACTTCCCCTTTAGAAACGTCTTTTTGTACAGAAATTTTTTGAGGCCTCTTCTCTTTATCAGTCTCTTTTTCCTCCATTCTATTTTTTATAATGTGCTCCGACCTAGTAGCATGGACCTCTACTGGCTTATTTTCTTTATTGCTATACCTTGGTGATGAAATGTCTTTTTGAGTTGATTTGGGTGTTACAGACTCATGGTTCTCAGAATGAGGCTTTGTTTCTTCGTGAGACGGCAGAATTTCTCTGTTTTGGTTATCGATTTGTTCTTTGTCTTTACCGGCAGCTCTTTTCTGGGCTGTTTCTATGGGGTTGTTGAAGTCCAGCCTTTCACGCACTCTTCCACGAGTTTTCCCAGATTGAGAGACCATCATTTTCTCCTCCTTGTTTTGTGGTGTTAACACATATGGTGAGCTGTTGAAGTCCACTCCAACCAAATCTTCTTCTGAACTGTAGTGTCTGGACTAAAATGGAAATATTTAACCATCTTTAAGAACAAGAAATGGCAAAACTGGTCTTGGCAGTGAAAGCAAAATTAAAAATCAATATTAGATTTATATTTTAAAGCAAAACTTAGTTAATTTGCAATTAAAGTTCTATTTAATAATTAAAATCAACGATGTATTCAATGATCTTTGAAAAAAAAGTGATAGAAAATTGGTCAATTAGAGAAAATTTTCTTTTGTCATGTTATACTTATGCACATTAAAGGAGTTTAAGTTGCAACCTTGATCTAGAAAAGACAGTCTCTGCTGCACTTCTGGCAACATGACAACCTAGATTATTGGTTGACTTCAACCTTCAAAAATGCTTTTTTTACAATGCCTTTTTTTTCTTCTGTTTATGCCAAACCATTTCTATTAAGGAAAATTATCATTACCATTATAAGCTTAAGATGACAATAATTCTTTTTCTGAAGATATTTGTGCTAAAAAAAGCACTTAAAAAGAGTTTGATACATGAAATACTGTAAATGATCATCACAATGTAGGACTACAAGTGTAATGTTTATTTACATTTTTACCCATATATTAGCAATATAGGGGACAGGGGTGTGAATCATTATTAGTTTGTGTGTCAGCAATTTAAATTTCAAAAATATAATTATTGTCCTGTGGCTAGTAGGCCTACCTGTGATATAGCTATTCTGTAATGGATTTAATGGTGTCTTGTGAACAAAAATATTTAAAAATTGTCTTTTCTGTCAAAATTGGCACGCTTGGGTTTGCACTCCCTGCCCTAACGACTAATATGATTCCTCACTTTATTTAAGTTCCATTTTCAAAAATGTGTTTTAATACTTTTAATTGCTTTTTTTATATTTCAAATGTAAGATTTTAAGATTTATTTATGAAATTATTGTATATTATGTTTAAGTTAGCACCTAATGTTAATGTAAGACTATTTGTTTTGTGTGAAATTATTCAACTTAGATTTTCCTAATGTTAAAACAAGCAAATACAAGGAAATTTCTAACCCAATAGACTTGTCAAACTCATCTTTACAACATATTTCTCGCATTAATTTCTTTTATACCCCAGTACATAGGATAATGGGAAGAAAAAACTTTATGTCTTCGATAATAAAGCTGAAATGAATGCAGTTGAATTTTACGGACTAAAACGATTTTTGTGTGTCGTAGCCAGAGCATAATACTCAAAGAAGAAAAAAATGTGGACAAACCATAGTACTCATTTATACTTTCATAAACCTAAGGCAAGATATTCATTTATTATTTTCAAAAAATTTAGTTGTCTCTATCAAGGATTAGATAATCTGATCAGTATTTTGGTAATGTAAAGGGGGGAGGAGATTGGGATACCCTAACTAAAAAATTATTTTTTTACTTCTTAAATTTTATTCTGAATAAAGTGTTAATTAGGGTTTTATAAGTGATAGTGTAATGCAATATGGGTTTCATTTTAAAGAAAATAAAGAGTAAGTTATTATTTTTACTTTTTGTGGCAAGATTTCCTTGAATTATACACTGTCTAAAACTGGTGGATAAACTGTGCCACGCAAGGCACTTGCTGCCTACTATTGTGGCATGTGGACCATGGTAGCCAGCACCAAATTTTTAAAAAAATATTAATTTAAGCAAATGTTTAAGTCAACTTGTTTGTGCTTCAACTGAGGCTGACATTTTTGGTGCTGACATTTTTGGTGCTGCCCTTTGAAGTTCATGACCCATTGATGCAGCTCCCACCCTGAAAGGTTTGCCCACCACTGGTCTAAAACACAATCACAAAATTTTAACAAATATAACATTTCTACTGAATAATTTTGTCCTGCATTGTTTTGCTTATCATAAATCCTGTACAATGTGAAGGGATATAGCACTTTTAATTATAGCAAAGTTGTCATTATTATTTTAGAAAAAACTTAGCAACCAAATTTCAACAAATAAATTTCACCATGCAAAAGTAAAAGAAGATCACAACTTACCCGTGAACGGTCACTTCTTGGGGTCGGCTTTGATAATAATCGTACAGGTTTCCCTTTCATTTTTTTCTCAAGCAACAGAAAGTAGGTTGCTGTAGTATAATCATATTTCCACTGGTTGATTTTTTAAAAAAAAGTGATTACAAATACTGGCATTATTTTTAAAAAAATTAGATTATAGTATACTGAAAAGTTATCTTAAACTATTTTAAGAATTTTTCAAAAGGAATTTTAAATAATAGCAAAATAATTTAATATCTTAAAATAGTTATTTATATCCATTAGGGAATATGCCCATCAGCCTGTGACTATTGCGAAAAAATTGCTTATTCCTATCTATTCTTTTATGTATATAAGGTACAGAATATTGTTATGATTTGTAGATAGTTTAGGTGTAAGTCTTGAAGTGCAGGGCAGTGGGAGAGATGATGATATTAAGTTGTCTACAGAGGAAGCACGCATGGGCGTAGGCAAGGGGGGGGGGCATTTGCACATTTTAGAAAAAATTCATAAAAATGTCACAAAGTTGTTAAATGTTACCATAAAACTGAACTAAATTTCCTGAAAGTTTATTACATTGAAGACATTGTACATATTTCAAACATAAAAAAGAATTATATCTGCAAGTATAACTGATTACATTTTTTGTAATTTTTAAAATAATGGTTTGTTACAAGAAAACTGAACTAAATTTCCTGAAAGTTTATTACATTGAAGACATTGTACATATATCAAACAAAAATAAAAAGAATTATATCTGAAAGTATAACTGATTAAATTTTTGTAATTTTTAAAACAATGGTTTGATACAATAAAACTGAACTGAATTTCCTGAAAGTTTTTCACATTGAAGACATTGTACATATATCAAAAATAAAAAAGAATTATATCTGCAAGTATAACTGATTACATTATTGTAATTTCTAAAATAATGGTTTCAGTGTCGAACAGTTACGATACAGTTACTAAACAAATAAAATAGAGTATAAAATTATAAATTACACTGATATGATACAGCAAAAATATTGTAATTTTAAACTATTTATCCTGGAACAAAAATTGTAAACGTCTTGGTATTTGTCCAAATCGATTGATAACATTTTCTATAATTTTTTCCTTGTTTTGAGATATTCTTTTTCTGTGGATACTCATCATACAAAGACCAGATAAACGATCATCACCAGTTGTTGAGCGTAGCCACGTTTTTACTCGTCTTAGAGTGCTAAATGATCTCTCGATTGTGCATGTTGTTACTGGAAGAGCCAATGCTGTCAAAAAAGCCATCTTAATCATGGGGAAAAAATTGGTTTCATCTAAAACCTCACATAGAGTCATTGTTTCTGTTTTTTTCCCCTTTACTAGTTTTACATTTCCATATATCATACCAGGTTTCACTCTCCTCGATAAAATTGTCAAATGCGTAATATTCAGCAATAGCCCTGGCTTGATCCTTAAATGCGAGTCTTTCTAGTTTTGTCATCAAAAAGGGATGCAAAACTAAAAGAGAAAATGCTGGTTTATTTTCCACAGAAAAACGAGTTTCCAGCGATGATATAATAGAATCAAGGTAGGGTATAAAAACAGTTATTCTAAAATAATCTTCAGGTAAATCAACTTTTGGATTTTCCCTGTTCATTTGTCTTCCAGCTTGTCGTGGAGGTTGAATGTCGACACCAATGTCATCTGCAACACCTTTTGTAACTCTAAAGATTTCCTTATACCTCTCATCACAATTATGTCGATCAACAGCTAATGTAGTCAACAATTCTTCAATGTAATTTTGTACTTCCAGTAAATCTAAATGCACTGACTGCAATTTTTGGGTCACAGATTCTAGCTTTGATGAATATTTTTGTATAATAACTAAACAAACAACAAATGTAGGAGTTCTTACAGCACAAAGTAACTGATGTGCAACTTGCTTGCTTTTTCCAGATTCTTCTAAATATTCCAGTTGTTTAACAATTTCTGTCACATTTTCAGCAAAAATCCGCAAGCTTTTATATTTATGTGTCCATCTAGTTTCACATAGCAAAGGGACATTTGGAATTAGTTTTCTTCGCTGACTACTTTCTCGGAAAAACACTATAATTGACTTAATTGTTCCTATTGTGTTTCGTACAGCATTCACATTATTTAAATCGTTCACGACAAGATTTAGTTTGTGTGAACTGCAATGTACAAATGCTGCTTTTGGGTATTTTTTTCGAATTATTGCTTGGACTCCTCCTTCTTTACCTGCCATTGTAGAGCATCCGTCGTATCCTTGACCAACAAGCTTTGTCATATCTAATCCAAATTCTAATGAATTTGTAATGATGGTGTTGGCTAAACCTTTAGCTGTTCTATCAACAATTGGAATATATCCCAGGAATTCTTCCGTGACCATCATTTTCCCATTTTGTTCTTTCACAAATCTAACACCAAGTGACATCTGCTCAATGCCTGAAATGTCAGTTGTCTCGTCGGCAAGTATAGAAAATGCAACTGAATTATTTGCTTCACGAACAATGTCTTCACGCAAGAGAGACCCACAAATTTCGATTATAGTGTTTTGTGTAGTTGCCGAGATATACTTAGCATTACAAGAACCAATTGACAAATGATTACCAAGAACTTCATCTCCAGATTCAACACGAAACTCTAAAAGGTCATAAAAATTACCAGAATTTGATTCTTTTCCACGAAGTGCTAAATCATGCATCCCGCAAAATAGGATAGTAGAAATGATGGGACCCAGTTTGTTGCGATTTTCTTGAATTTGTCTTCTAAATGATGAGTTCAACTGCTCATCTATAGAAACTGCTTTGGCTTCCAATAATGCAACAAAATTGCTTGCATCTTCATGAGAGACTTTGTGCCATGTGCTTTGCATGTGGTTACGTGCATCTTCGTTGAAATCTTTATATTTTGTGCATGGTTTGATGACAAATGCCCCCTGAACTCCTCGAATTATTTTTTGCGGAAACAACACGCAATATTTGCAAAAGGCACCTTTTAACATTCGTGAGTATACAAGCCACGGTGAATAGTCTGATAACTATGCATATCTAAAAACTCTGTTTCCATCACTGTCAGCTCTAAAATCATACTTTTTATCAGGGGTCCAGCAATCACGAATCAGCTGCAATTTCAACTCATTTGACAGGTCGTGTGTCAAGACATACCTTCCAATATCCAATTTAGGAAATGAAGAAGTGTCAGCGACAATCACATTAGAAACAATTGCTTCAGTTGTGTCTGGCTGTTGAACTTGTACGGTTTTTCTCAATGGCAATGATAAGTCAGATGCTGCAGACGCCTCAAAATCTTCTAATAACGGCATTTCGGAATCATGCGATTGCTCTACTTTTTGTTTTTTTGAGCCTGTAAAAAAATTTCTGATATCCATCTTTGGTAATCTTGCAGATTCTACACGTATATTATTTCACAGCAAAATTTAATTTTCTCGTGAGAACTTATGTTTATAATTTATTAAATGCATTATTATATGTTGTATTTTAGTTATTACAGCGCTAATTTGTAAGTCTTATTAATTTCTAAGGCTTTTTTCGGCCCTTGAAGCTACATAATCGTAGTAGGATACATCGTTTTGTTTATCTAGAAAACAACATGCCGTGTTGTCACAGTAAGATGTGAAATGAAATTTTTTCACTTAAAAACAAACAAAATAGGAATCAAACATCTAGTAACGAAATATAAAATAAAAGTTTCTTTAAAATATTTATTTATATTCTAAGAATATTAAAACAGATGAATAATACTTTTTAAAAAACATATTCAGTCAGTAAATTTATTTTAGCAAGTGTCGTTCCAGGTAAAAAAAATAATCTGGCAATGTCAATATAAATAATTACTGTTATACTTAACTTGAATTTAATTAAAATTGAACCTGTATGCCTGTATGGCATTGTCAGTTAATTTTTTTTAAAATTTTTGCCCCCCCCCCTGGAAAAATTCCTAGCGACGCCCATGGAAGCACGCTACATTAGAAGTTTTATCTGGGGTTTGAATAGAAACTAATTTGTATGTAATGTGTGTTCAGGTGAAATACAGTATGACCTGTTATTAGAAATTTATGGGAAATTTTTGGAATGGAAAGCTCAGCAATGGGGAAAAGGCGAGCTCAGAAGCGTTTCTTGAGAGGGTGGTGGGGGAGTATGGTGAGTGGGGGAAGACTCGTATAAAAGAACAATTGTAATAATAATGTGACTGTTTACAGAAACTTAAAAATAAAATTGTGAGACAAGAGAAATATAGCTAATAATATAACCAAATTAAGTATTTACTTGAAATTTAATTTCAAACTCTACCTCTGAAATCTGCTCTTCCATTTGTCCTCTTGTTTTACCATGGTGAACAGCCAGCTCAGTTATGCAGTCATCATCCAAACATTTCTTGAAAAGAAAGAAAACAACTAAAATAAAATCTAACATTCAATTTAAACTTTAAGTTATAGAGACAGATGTCAGGCAAGCAAGAGATTAAAAAAAGCTTTCTAGTGTACCTTGTATTTACTTTGCCATTCTATGGGAACATTGAAGCTCTTAGTTAGCCATGGGTGTTTCAACAGAGCAGGAATAGAGATTCGTCTCTTTGGATCAACTTGAAGTAACTGGGAAATAATTTCTTTGCTCCCTTCACTCAGCCACTCAGGACTTGTGTATGTGCCATTCTATAAAGATGGCAAAGAGTGAATATTAATGTAGTATAATTCAAATTTTTATACAATGCAATTACTACTGGTGTTTTTTTTTCAATCTGTGAAATAAGTTTAAATTTATTTGTATTGCTTATCAGGCAGTTAGTCAGGCTATTAGTTAGTATTAGATAGAAGACAAAGAAAAGAAATTTTAACTGCAAAACGAATGAAATTTTAACAGTTGTATGTAACATATGTGATAGTTTATGAGAAGCTATGATACATTATGCACCTTTCTGCTTCCCAAATTGGATGAAATCAGTATACTTTTTTTTTCTTTTGCCTTGTACTTTATAGTTCTCATGATGCAATTTTACCCTTGAAAAGCCAATTTTTAAAATGACTTTTAAGCCCAAAACAATAATAAACTTTTTTTGTCCCTAGTAGTGGACTTAGTAATTCTTACATTTTTTAATGCATTAGGCATCAAGTAAGAAGAAAAAACACAAACTAACCTTTATTTTTTTATAGAGCTGTGAAATATTCTCATCGTCAAAAGGCAAAAAACCACAGAGTAACGCATACAGCAGGACACCCATGCTCCATTGATCAACCTGACAAGATTATCAAATAGATGGCAGAAATTGTATACAGTTTCTGTGCTGAAATTATTAGTTTTAAAAAATAAAATAAAAATTTACAATTGAAAAGCAAAAGCTTTTAAAAGCCAAAACATTTTTTCAGTGAGTTTATTTGCATATTTTGTTTTCCCTAACTTATGTAAATATCTTGGTACTTTAGATTACAACCTATTATAACAGTTTTGAACACATTTGAATGTAATACAAAAACCCATAGAAAAATATAACATTTTGCAGTTAGTTATGCTAAGTCATCTTTGTAGTTTCAGTACTTGCAGGTTGACATGACATGGTAATGTTTGTAGTGGCAGTGTCCCCGCACTAAAGTTTAGTTGTTTTAGTACAGGGAATACTAACCAAGAATATAGGAAATGGTGTAAACATAAATTTTTTAATGTAGGAAATATATGTTGTGCTGTTAGGAAACTTGGTAGGCCAAGGGCAGGTTTAATGGTGACATAGCTACCTATGTTATTCAATAAATGGCTCACCCACTAAGACTCAAAATAAGACATACCTCAGAACCAAGATATTGTCTGCCTGCTATAAGTTCTGGTGCTGCATATGCTGGGCTTCCACAGAGTGTAGCCAATAAACTGTCCATGCCACCCTGAAACAAACATTTATTTGTGACATCTTTAAGTTTTGCTTATTTAGAGCAGCTTTTCTTTTTCAGTCTTTTTGGGGATGGAGTCATCAAGGTTTCCAAAATAGTTCCCCAATTTCATGTACTATTGATATCATTTAATTTCTAAATCTTTCAAATTAAATTTAAGTAACATAAATACACACACATATATATATATATATATCAGCATATTCTAACTTTATCATGATTGACATTCTTAAGTTTTAGTTTGTTAAAGTCATGTTATGTATTCAATTTTTGGTTTAGATAATAAATTACCCTTTTAATCTGACAAAATTATTTAACATTATTTAATACTGGTAAAACAAAGGGTATCATTATTTATTATCAGAAAAATAGTTCCAACCTTTGGTTTGGCGCAAAGACCAAAATCAATCAGCTTAATATTCTGATCCTCATCCAATAGTAGATTTTCCTGAAAAATAACAGTGATATCATTAAGAATTTAATATTTTTAGGCGTACTCATTATTACTGACATTGATTTAAGAAGGGGTTCAAACAACTTCCCAGGTCATATCTTATAATTTCTGATACCAGTCCCATTGCAGCTTATGAATAAACTGAAAATGGCAGTGAATGTTACAACAATATCTCTATGAAATGGAAGTTGGACATCCTTAGATATGAAATGGTATGTTTAACAACTTACGAAAAAGTATGTTTTCATTGACATATGGTGGTAAAGGAAATATTATAATTTAAAAATGAAATTACAATAATGAACGCTAACAATGTTTTAATTTAATAATTTAATCAAATCTTTTTCTTTTAAATTTGTTTCTAGGAATAAGCTTATTTTCTTTCTCTATCAATTCTTTTGGATACTAAGCTATAAAATAAACCATGTCAAAATCGTTCTTGATGTTTGAGGGATAAGAGCTTGTTTCATTATTTTGAGATGGGCTTTATTATGGCATGAAATATCCATCTTCATCGCTTATTTAATGTTTAATTAAATGTTATTAATATTAATAACATTTATATTAATGTATTTTTAAAAATAGAGATGTGAAGATAACACTGAAAAAACTTTTAGTTTTCTAATTAATTATACATACTGGTTTAAGATCTCTATGAGCAAATCCACAATCATGGATGTAAGCAACAGCAGCTACTATCTGTCTGAAGAATATTCGAGCCTCTGCTTCATTTAAACGATCTTTTGACACTATATAGTCAAAAAGTTCACCTTCTGGGCAATACTAAAAATGTTGGAAGGATAAAAAAAAATTATTAAAATAAGAGCAGATAGTAAAGGGAATAATTTTTGTCAATTAAGGTAAATTACTGCATATTATACGATGGATATATATAATGCATATCGTTAAATTTTATTAGAAAACAAAAGCAATCTATCAACATTAATAAATATAATAAATATTAATAATCCCTTACATTATTCATATAACATTATACATTGATGAAATAAAGTGGATTGCATATCCATTTAGTAAGAGACAGTACACTTCACTTACCTCAAGGACAAGGAAGAATCTTGTTTCTGTTTCAATCACTTGGAAAAGCTTACAAATGTGCTGATGACAAAGCTCTTTCATGGCTGCAATTTCAGTTGTTACCCTGGGAAGCTCTGCCTAAAGGTTATGTATTTTAATTTCTCAATAAACAACGTACTTTGAATGAACAAGTTTTATGAATTCGGCTAATAATATTTTTCTCTTTTAAAAATTTTTTAAAATCCAAAATGATGAAAAAAAGTGCAGTAAACAGTTGTAATAGAATACATGTAATATAATATGTTCCAACACTTACACCTAGAGTTCTCTTATCCATGATTTTAACAGCAACTTTTTCCCCTGTCAAGGCATGATAAGCTAGCTTCACTTTAGCAAACCCACCTGTGCATTGTAATAAATTTTTGAAAAATATTATTAGTTGTTAACAAACAGAAACTCAAATAAAAGCAACTTTGTTTTTATTTTAAAAAATAAATTGCTGCAAGTTAAGCTTTTTTTAATAACACAATATTTAGCCTTATTTAAAGAATCAAAACGCACTAGCAGAATTATATCTTCTTTGGCCTTCATTTGTAATCACCTTTCACCTTGCTGCAAGCTCCCCAAACCTTCTTTTCGGAGGGTTGTTTTTAATAGCAAAAAATGTTTAAACATAAATTTATAAGCAATCCTGTATTAAATTACAGTAAAAAAAATTGAAACTTAAGTTAAACTAAAATTCTATGCCAAAAAATATGCATGGAAAACATAAAGTTTCGCAGGTTAGGTTTCACAAGGTACCCAGTAAAACAGAACGTGACAAAATATAACATGGAGACAAAAAACAGAGCAAAGGAAATAACAGAACTATATTAAAGGACCAAGACAAATCCAATTACTGGGAAAAAAATGGTTTCTATTTTATTGTTATTTTCTTGCTAAAACTTTGAAAATATAGCCATTGCCTTTAAATTACTATAACTTAAATTACTGAAATTGGAAAGGTAAGTGCAAAAAATTCATATTCACTATTCTCATATCTGACCTCTCAGATGAGGTTTGGGATTTACAACCTACATAATGTATATGCAAATTCTGAGATTAATGATATAGATACTATTTAGATACATGTCTGAAAGTTCCCAATTGGAAGAATAAAGTGTGCCCAAAATTAGCAACATCAAAGATCAGAATGCAGAGTAGTGAGCAATTCGGACTTCATTGGGGGGAGACTTTCTTGATAGGCTTAGACTGAGACCAGACTTCAGCCACAAAGTTTCAATCAATAGAGGTAAGTATGTAAAGAAAAATAAAGCTGTAGAGGGTAGCTAGGTGTTATTTATGATGTGTTTTAGAAAACACATCAAAACCATGTAGTGTCACAAGATTTTTTTGTAAGTAGTGTAAGGTAAGAAGTAAAAAGATCTGTAAATGGCTTGTGATAACCTCCTTGGTAACATGCATGTACATTGTGTTTTTAGACAAAGTTCAGTCAACCATTTAACAATAAATATATGTCATTCACACATTCCTTCTAATTGCCACTTATGCCTTCTAAACAATACAACTCAATTAGATCTGTGTTCACATACACATAAAACAGTAAAAAAAATTAATAATTTTCCATCTGCTCCACATGCAAACAGTGACTATTTCTGCAAATCAAAGTACTTTATTAAAATTCTCTATGAGTGCTATCAGGGAAATGTATAAGTGGTTTCTCTAATCCGCCATTGCTTGTTACACTTGTTCTGGGATAGGCTTTGAGCAACTTAGTAGTAAAACATTCAACCTCTTTTAGCAGCTTGTAGTTCATGCATTGTACTAGGAGTTTTCATTTTAAATACTTCAGGAGCAACACTTTTTTCACCAAATGTAATTGGAATCACCAATTTTAAAAGTGCTAAGCAAATATATCTCTCATTATATATGCCAGTAACAAGAGGCTATTCCCAAATATACAATTGTTAATGGCATAGGTCAGGCATTTATTTATTTGTCTATTTACAGTACTAATCCCACTTGCTAAAGACTTAACTTAGCAGATCAATGAAGCCGCAGATAAGAATAAACAAAATTTGTTGCAGTCCTGCCTCAGAAAATACTTTGATTTTAACTAAAAATGGTAATGAAGCCTTGTTTACATCTGATGAAACATTGGACAAATTAGTGATAAAGTAAAGGAAACCACTTAATATAAATTGCTCAATGTAGCATAAGGCTAGGCATGTGCGTCTTATTTAATTTTGTCACACTAATTCTTTAAAACCTGCATCTTATATACAGTACTCATATTTCATGGTAAACAAGACCACTAAATACATATGCCTAAGAAGACTGTTTCTCTTGCTTAAGTTTTCATTTTCTTTTCAGCCCACATAAAAATAGTTGCAGAAAATCACCCCTCTTTCCAGTTAGAGTATGAAATGATTTTGACAGAAAACCCAAAACTAGTTGTTAGTCAATATCCTGTTTTACCATGAAACTGTATAGCAGCTCCCCAGCTTACCTGAACCTATAGTTTCTCTAAGATGATAGAGGCCTTTCAATTCTGGATACAGGGACATATTGAAAAATTTCCTTTCACGACTCTCCAGACCTTTTTAACAAAAATAAAATACATTTTATTGGGTTTATAACTAACATTGTTTTTGTTTAATTAGTTTTAATAATCTATTACTTAATTATAATTATTATTTCAAGCTGTTACCACTGCTGAATGAAATAGGTCCCATTCCCTAGAGCAGTGGTCCTCAACTCCCGGACCAGTACCAGTCCGTCTATCAAATGGTACCTGTCCGTCCAAGAAATATTACTTTATTTCCATTTTATTTACTGTGGTGTATTTCTCTCAGAATTGTGTGGATTTCCAAAGACAACACCGGGAGTATTTTGAAAGAAAAAAGGGAACACTATGGACAGAAGAAATTTCTGAGGGACACCACATCAATAAAGGAGAATGCATTGAGACCATCATATCTGGTGGCTAACCGTTTTTCTAAAGCTAACAAGCCATTCACTATCAGTGAAGAATTGATCTTGCCCTCCACGAAAGACATTTGCTGTGAACTAGGACAGACTGCTGTTGAAAAGATAGTTCATGTCTCTTTGTTGACTAGCACTGTGACTTGTCGCATTGAGGAAATAGCCAAAGATGCTGAGACACAGAGACGTAATAACGACTTGGCATCAGGGCAGTTGTCAAGGGCGCCGAGGGCTAATCCTTCAATAATCAATTTATTCTGTATAATTTAGTATTTTCCCTATTACTCAGGAGCCCAAAATGAATTAGCCAAGGGCGCAGAAAACCCAGTTACGCTTCTGCTGAGACAGGATTGAAGATTGATACATTGCCATGGTACGCACTCTGCAGATATCATCTACAAAGCAATACTACTTAATTGTGTGTGATAACTTTAGCAGGAGGATTTGCATAAGGATTTGTTATGTGCACTATCTTTGCAACCAACGCCACAGGACCAGAACTTTTCAAGTAACTAGATTTTTATATATCAGGGCAACTAAAACAGTCCTTTTGTGGCGACTTATGCGCAAATGCAGCTATTACCATGACCGGACGACTTCCTAGTTTAACTATTTTGATTAAGGAGGTTGCACCTGAAAGTTATTGATATCATTAAAGTCATTTACCAAATCAAAGCAAAAGCCCTTAACTCATGGCTGCTTGAGCAGCTTTGTAAGGAGATGGATGAAAAGCATAGATGTCTTCTCTTGTACACAAAATTAAGATGGCTACCCAGAATAAAATCCCTAACCAGAATATTTTTAATTACAAGAGCCATTGCAAAAAATTTTCTCTCGGGAAAGAAACACTTAACAAAACAATTATTTTAATATATTACAATTTATATCTCCTGGGTCATAGTTAACCGGGAGACAGGACATGAAAGCCGATTCCAGGGGACTCCCGGCAAAAAAGGGAGAGTTGGCAACCCTAATCAGAAATCATTTCTCTTTCCTGTCAAGCCTTCTAGCCAGTATGGCTGTTCCACCCCAATTAATATCAACAATTAATTTGCGCCTATAACGGATAACGCCATTTTCCTTAACTCAAAAACTCAGTAAGTCGTTTTTTTTTCTTCTGGTTCCTTTGAATTCAACTTAGGAGGTGCGACTGTACTACTTAGTTACTACTATAACTACTAAAAATTAAAAACTACGGTAATCCTGCAGTTTCTACACGTATATTATTTCACAGAGAAATTTAATTTTCTAGTGAGAACTTACGCTTTTATTTTATTAAATGCATTATTATATGTTGTATTTCAGCTATTACAGCGCTAATGTGTAAGTCTGTCTAATTTCTAAGGCATTTTTCGGCTCTCAAGAGTAAATAGTCTGATCGTGATGCAACCATTTTGTTTATATATTACTCTACTTGCCGGATGGTCCCAAGAAAATGCCAAATGGAAATTTCTCACTTACAAACAAACAAAATAATCAAACATCTAGTAATGAAATTAAAAATGAAATTGTCTTTAAAATATTTATTTATCTTCTGAGAACATTAAAATAGATGAAGCATACCTTTAAAAAAAATATTTTCAGTCAGTAAATTTAGTTTAGCATGGGTCGAGCCAGGTAAAAAACATCTGGCAAGCAGTTTACTAGGTAAACAAAATGGACGTGTCGTGACCAGATTATGTATTATATAGAATAGAGCCGATAAAATGCCTTAAAAATTAAAAAGGCTCACAAATTTGCGCTGTAATAGCTGAAATACAACATATAAATATGCATTTAATAAATTAAAAACGTACATTCTCACGAGAAAATTAAATTTGGCTGTGAAATAATATACGTGTAGAAACTGCAGGATTACCAAAACTACTATCAAAATTATAATTATAGTCCTATACACTTATACTTATTACTTATACAAGTATACAGACTTTTATAAGTTATAATTATACTACTTATGACTTTTACTTAACTTATACTTACTTAACTTATACTGTTGCCTGTGTTATAGTTATTGTTACTCACTGTTAGTACTGTTACTGTGTTACACTGATGATGTTACAGTAAGTTACACTGTGACTGTACTGAGTGTACTGTTACTGTTAGTTTACACTGTTAGTTAGACTGTTATCACTGTTATTTAAACTTATTTCTATTTTAAATATTTTAAACTTATAATAAAATTCAACTTATACCTTCAAATAAGCACTCTAAAATATTAGAATCTAATATTTACCTGGGTCTATATCAATAACTTTTTAAATGTACTTTTCCCCACAATTTTAAATAACTTCTGTAAACATTTCACTAAATAATAGTCTATAGACACTATAGTGAAAGGAAACTTGTTTTGAAATTACCTCTTCCTCTTCGAATAGGGCCGATTGCTTACAGATTTCATTGCATGCCCTTTAAGATTTTAAAAGCCAAATTTAAATATAAATTTAGTAATAGTACATCTAAAACAAATTATACGGCCCATTAGCTACTACATACAAAAGTGCCTGTAAAATTAAATCAACTAAATTTATACAGAATTAATCCTATAAAACGAATTGTGTTAATAGATATTAATTATTGGATAAGTGAATGAGATTATTATTATAGATAACTGGCGACCAGACATTTGTGGAAGGATGCAGACAGGTTAAAGAGGCTAAGTGGGCCAACCATAACAATTTTGTAGGACTAAGCATTATATGATCCTATCCCCCAACACAATCCCAAAGAGTACCCATTACATGATGGGGGTTTGTCAACTGTATGACAGTATGATACCGTTTATCCATTTCATGGTCACTGGTAGGATTTAATTCCAGTTGAAATCCTGCTTAGTTTCCGGCGAGATCCTGATCCAAATTATAATGAGGTTCTGTAAAAAATACATCAATAAAATGAGTAAGTGTTTGTCCATATATGACGTCACATGATTTTGACCAATTTTGACCCCCTCCCCCTCATCCTCGTCACACTTGGTCACAAAAACGTAGACCCCCAATATGACGTCACAAAGCTTTGACCCCCACCCCCCTCAAAGCCATATTTTCTAACTGAAAATTAGCATGTTGCAAATTACTTTTTTGCCATTTTGTATGTATTTAGTGTAAGGCTGTACTCTAATATCGTAACACGCTAGTGAAGCCATGTAATAAGTCATTACATAAATTGTAAGCAATGAAATATTTAATTAAAACTCGTATATAAAATTGCGCATTTTGATGTTCTTAACACCACCTCCCTCCTCGTCACACATCGTCACAAATGTGTGACCCCCTCCCTAGACCCCTCAGCCAACGCCGTGCGCCGAATACGCCGCCGAAATTTCGTCCGCCAAAACTCCGCCGGAAAATAAGCGGCGCGCCGCATTAGCCTAAAAGCTGATAAACTACTTCGCGTTTGTTTTATTCATGACAATTATAAACTGATATTCTAAGTGCCTATCAGGTATTGAGTGACAGAAACTGAATGAGTGGAATGTATTCATGCACTGTATTAGTTGGACAGCAAAGGGGCCGTCCATAAAGTACGTCACGCTATTTTTGATCATTTTTAACTCCCCCCCCTCCCCTTGTCACAAATCTTGGACCCCACCCCCCCCCCTCTCTAAAGTAAGTCACACTTTCGAACAATTTTTTTATTATTTGTTAACAAAATAATTAAAATTTAATATTTTAAAAATACGTGACGTCACACATGGCCGGAACCCCCGTCACAAACTCACACTTTCTTACCCCCCCCCTTTCTGGAGCGTGACGTACTTTATGGACGGACACTAAGTCTGGTGGTCAGGGCTTGTGTCTGACATCTATGTATCCTAGCTCAGTTGCGTCCTCAACTGAATAAGAAAACAGCAAATGCTGTAGTAATCTCTTTGGATTACTGTCTTTGGAGATTGCCTCAAAACAATCCAGAGACTCCAGATGGTACACGACACGGCAACGCATATTGTTGTGTGGATGAGGAAGTCAGACCACTTCAAACTCCACTGGCTTCCTGTAGATTGTAGATGAACGAATAAACCACATCATCCTATTATTCCTATCTATCCTGTTACTGGCATTATTTTTTTGTCCGTCGTGATCGACGAGGACCATTCTCATCACAGTAGCCATGTGCTTTGGCAGCCTTGCGTGTCACTTGTGGCTTATTAACCTATATTCTTGCCCGAAAAGTGCGTCCACGTGTCGGACAAGACTCGTCTTGTCTTATATTTACAGACGCTCCTTCTATACAGAAGATTATTGCGTCCACAGACCTTTCCGGTCTGTTGGTAAGTGACGCAGAGTTCGCACGTCACGGCTAAGAGGGTTCCTGCTGCCTTTGTTTCCCTAACTAGGGGCCGTCCATAAATGACGTCACGCACATATGGGGGAGGGGGGTCACACTTTTGTGACGATGCGTGACGAGGGGGAGGGAGGGGGGTTAAAGAAATGTGACGTCACATCAAAATGGTAACTTTAAATAAAACTTCCACTGAAATATTTGGTCGCTTACAATTTATTTAATGACTTTTTTTTTCTTTTTAAAATCAGTGCTTCTCAATGTGCCGGTGGTAGGCCATCAGACGCTGGTTGGCGTTAGCTATCAAGACACGAAAATTAAATCTAATTATAATCCTTAAGTTTGAGAATCCACAAGATAACATGAAATTGTTACCCTGCTTCGTTTGATGTAGATATCAAAGCATTTGTGATGTAACCGCAGCTCCGCTTGGTTCTCTCAAGGCAGGCGAATTTTTCCCTGTTACCACAAAATAACAACCAGCAACAAATGCAGGAAAAGACAAAAGACGTAGCCACCTTTTCGGCACAGCTTGGCCTCAACATAAATAAAAGTAAAACAAAAATCATGAAGATAAACCCATCCAACCATGAGCATGTCCATCTGGCAGGAAAGGCACTGGAAGAAGTGGAGTCCTTCACATACCTAGGCAGCACCATAGACGCAAATGGCGGATCCGATGCAGATGTAAGGGCTAGAATTGGAAAAGCTAGATCAGCATTTGTATTATTAAAGAAAATATGGGAGTCGAAGGAGCTGAAACTGCAGACCAAAGTCAAAATCTTTAATACAAATGTCAAAACAGTCCTCCTATATGGTGCAGAAACTTGGAAAACAACAGCGAGCCTTACGCAGAAAGTGCAGACATTCATAAACACATGCCTTCGAAAGATCCTGAAAATCAAATGGCCAAATACTATAAATAACCAAGAGTTACTAGAAAGGACACACCAGGTGCCTATTGATGAAGACATCATAAAAAAGAGGTGGAGATGGATAGGACATACGCTCCGAAAACCCCCAGGTAGCACCACCAGACAATGCCTAACATGGAACCCACAGGGAAAGAGAAAGAGAGGAAGGCCAAAAAATACATGGAGACGCGAGCTAGAGGCTGACATGCAAAATATGGGATACACCTGGAAGCAATTGGAGAGGAAAGCACAGGACCGTGAGGAGTGGAAAGTTCTTGTAGACGGCCTATGCCCCAGACGGGGTAGAAAGGCATAAGTAAGTAAGTACCACAAAATAAACAAGTTATGTGTGCGTTACGCCCCCCCCCCAACCCCGAGACTCTAGGTCCTGCTCACATGACTCGGGGATTTGGGGGATCGTTGTTAGCCCCCCCCCTCCCCCAAAATGCTACTGGTGAGTTTTACAAGCATGACAAGTGTCTAAAAATGATCTGAATAGGGTGATGTGTAGATATTTTAAGTCAAAATGACACGGAATATCATTTTTCTTTAAAGGGGGGTGGGGAGGGAATCTATTTGATAGAATTATAAACGTTTTTGTTTGATATAATTGTTCGATTGTTTTGTGGTCAAACGCCCCTGGCCATTCTAGATATAATGATAAATGAGCCCATTTAAAATAAATTAGTCAAGTATTCATTAACTTTATTGAATGCATCAAATTCTTGACATCGCAATTCGAGAGGAGCACAAAACAACTTTTCTTCTTAGCTCAGTTTTTAAGGCATTAATTTTAAATATCACAGGAAGTATACTTGATACAGTCAAGTCATGTGGATTAAGATTAGGTCTATTGTCACTCGTGTCAATATAAATGAAAGTAGGGTGGATTTAGGTGTCTTCGTATAGTACGTAGGTAAGAAATCTACATAGTTGTCAAATTTTAAAAAATGCATTTTCTGGAAGGAACCGGTTCAATAATGGGCATATGTTCCAAGCGTACACGTACACATGACGTATTTTAATATATCTAGTGGATTGTAGTGGATGTTATATGTCCCAAATGAGTCTGCATTACCCCCAATAATTCCTTTTTTACCCCAGATTAGGTTATTTACCCTGTTCGCGGACCTCTTTCTTACGGGATGCCCGTCAGTCCATTGAGGGATTTTTAAAAAAATACATTTTAAAAATATTATTTTTAAAGAATTTTTTTTCTAAGCTAAGACATTAACCGTTATGATTAATAGTCAATGTTTAATTTGTATGCATTAAAATAAAATGTAATCTAAGGATGTTAACACAGTTCGTTATCTTAAGGCCGGTTAAACGTTTTAAAAAACGCGGGTTACAATATTACAATGTAGACCTTCACTAAATAAATAATAAATGCTTAAATGACAATAAAGGTGATTTGAAACATAATTATTTTCATATAGAAAATAAGGTGTTTTTTGTGTGTGTGTGTGTGTGTGTGTTGTTGTTTTTTTTTGTTCAAAGATTTGTGACGTATTTTTAGAGGGGGGGGGGTCTAACTTTATGTGATGACGCGTGATGAGGGGGGGAGGGGGTAAAAATCGGCCAAAATCGCGTGACGTAATTTATGGACGGCCCCCTAGTGACGGGTACCCATTCGGATCTGGGTGGACTCAGCGACACCCTTGGCCCCAGTAACAAATCCCTGCCTTCACGGAGATTTGAATCCGTGACCATCGGTACGCCAGCCGAGCGCGCATACAACTCGATCGTGACTCAAGAGATTGTTGGGATGCCATCAGGAGGTTTTCGAGCACGATCCTTCCTGGGCTGTCATCTGGAATTGGCAACCTGTTTTCTGTTCGTCTCACAGACTGCTGCGCCGTTCTGTATCAGAAAAAGCGCCAGGAGGTTCGGTCGCTGGCTGCTGCTTCCCATGAGTCATGCTCAATATCGTAGGCTTTTAGTGCGGTCTTTGTCGCGCTTGATTTGAAAAATGGCATATGATAGCTCGGCACCGCATTACTTGAAAGAATTAACTTTAAAACATTTATCTCCAAAGTGTCTGTATTCCTCTACATAAAGCCTTCTGAAAATTACCCGAGTTGATGAACACAGAAAGAAGTCCCTTGGAGTGCGCACTTTTGAAGCAACTGACCAAACTTTTGAGGCAGACTTTCGAATCATTGATGGAATATGACAACAAAAATAAAATGTTTTTTTAAAAAATAACTAAATAACACTTTTACAGACTCAGTCAGTCAGAGAATAGAGAGCGATGAGCATACTAGACTAGAAAGGACATTAAATAGAGCTCTAAAAGAAACCATCATCATCACACTTTTTAGTTTCGCAGTAGCTGTAAAGACTATCGCTGTTACTGTTAAGGTCGAACATTGTTCATGCTTTGAGGATATTTATTCCTAGATTTCTGTCAGGATCTATTGTTGGTCATATGCACATTCTGATATAGCCTTAGCTATACTATTGAACATACTATAAAACAGGCGTTGTGTATATTCACAAATATAACTGAATCTGTATAGGCTTGCACATCGAATTTTTTGTTTGGTTTTTATCAGTTTTGTCCATAAAAATGATTAAGATTCAAGGCTGTTATTATTTGGGCACCCTCGGGATTCCACTTCCCACCCCCAGGATCTCCCAAATTTAGAAATCCCATTCATTTAGAGATAGCCTGGTGTGTGGTAGAATGTAAAGTTTATCGGATATCCTTCTTTGGAATTTAAATGATTGACCAGTGGTGCTTTCTCCTTGACCCTATTGACCCCATTCTTAAGGAAATGGATGCAGTTATAAGTTTCAATCAACATCACAGCAGTAAATATCTTGTAAACAAGCAAGAACATTGGGAAATATTAAATTTATTATTTTAATTTTTGTGCGTTCCTACTCGCTAGCCCTATGTCGGTATCGTATGTCTCTGACACAATGAATAGAATTTGTGTTCTTAATCAATTTAATGTATAGTCCCAGTTTGAGAAAAAAAACTTAGACTGAACATTCAGAACAAGCCCGAGGTAAATACAAAATCAAAATGGCGTCAGATCCAGAGGTGAGGGAACTCATAATGAAACCAATAAATGTTAAATATTAATGTTTAAAATTTTATGTTATGAATTCTGCCAGTATACAAATTTTTGGGAAATGTGACTTCGTCATAATATTATTTTATAACCTGGGCAGTGTGGTAGCGTCACTGAATTTGTGTAATGGGTTTAATAACACTTTAATAAAGCACATCCCTCCCTCCCACAATTACAAAAAAAAACTTTTTTTGGAGGTATTTTTGACTATTTTTAAAAATGGCAATAAATTGACGGCTAAAACTAAACTAATAATAAGTAAACATTGTGGGCTTAATTGAAAATAGGGCTTACAAGTACCATGAAAAGTAAAAGAATAGAGTATATTAAATTGCCTAAAGAAAGTAGTAGCCTAAGCCTAAGAACTAAGAAGTAGCCCAGTCCTAGACTAGGTAGTGGCAGTGGATCAGTGGTAATTTATTTTAAAAAGTAGTAAGTAGAGTAGAAAAGCAGCCTAGCCCTAGCAGTAGCAGACTATTCTTATTTGTGATTCATACTGATATTGTCAATGACAGCTTTATTCATTTAGGCTAGGCCTAATATTTTTTCAAGGTAATGGTAACCATGACCATAGAGTCATGGAGTAGAGCGTCCCAAATATATTTAATTTAATTTTAATCATTTAAATTTAATCAATTACTTTTTACTTTACTTCATGTTTCCTAAAGTCAAGTTGAGGTCCTGGAAGGTTTTCAAACTCGAATTAGGAATTTCGTTTTCACTTGTGGCGTGGCATTTCTATAATTATATATATGAATTCATCTTTATCACTTTATGAATATGAAAAGGGAATAGGGCACCACTAGTTCCACACTGTCATTTTAATTTTACTTTTTTTACCCTCATCCACATGATGTTGACATTTTGAGTAAGTTTGGTAAGGCCACTTGTTTTTGAGAACTGTTAAAAAAAAAGACTGCTTAACCGCCCATTAACGAATTTTGCCTGAATTTTTGAGGATCCACAAAAAAATTATCAAACTTAGTAATGCGTGAGGATTGTGTCATCCAGCGATGACATCAAACTCAACAGGGATAATAAATAAATTAGAGCAACATTATTTTTTGGGTTGTTTTTTTAAAAGTCATTCATTTGAAATTTTAAGACTGCTTGTCTTTGAGGACCACTAAACCCTTCTTAAAAAGAATGGTAAACCGTCCGATAGTGGTAGCGAGGTATTATCCCTTAGTACTTAAAACCCAGAAGAGTATTTAACAAATTAGCAACACTCTCTCTGGCCTGGCATCACCCGTTGGTGACATCATGTTTATCTCTCTTATGTTTTGTGCCTTCCAACTCAACAAATTCAAGAAAAAAAAATGCAAGCCAAACTAAGGAGTTATTAGTGATACCGAAATTTATTTAAATGCACTATTATGTTTCATTCATCAAATCACCAGAATTATATTTCAATTAAAATGTAATTGTTGTTTTTAAGATTTTACTGAGTTGAGTTGAAAAAAAATGAATCTGCTGTTATGGATGAATTGGAGTTATGGTTAACCAGTCCAGATGAAACAGGACCAGTCCTGGTGTAGGGAAATGCACCATTAGTCTGACTTCTTTCCTAACATTCATATTATGGCTTTGTATGAGCTCTTTGCTGCTTTTACTTTTTAGCGTTAATTGGAACATTCCAGTTGTTACAACATGTCAAAGTATATTCAATCAGTAACAGCAGAACTATATTAGAGGAGGATAAAAAATTTAGGTGTTGTATAGAGTGTTTGTCTTTTTGATAGCAACATACATTTTTGTTATGTTTCTTCTTCAGGCTTGATTCTAATCTTTATGCATTTCTTATTTCTTCAACCTGAGTGCTGTGGTCCTTATATTGCTGAGAAAGCCAGTAGCCAATGCATCATTTAAAAAAAAATATTTTCCGTTTCCTCAGGATGATGAGATAGACGCTCTTCGTAAAGCAGCCTTGGCAACACTAAAACCAGTGAGTACATTTTTCTATATTTTATATATTATCTATAAACATTTTTGTAAACATTGCTATTTTTTAAAGACCAGTTTAAATAATTTAAAAAAATGTCAGAAAATAAATATGTATGTATTATGTAAAGAATTTATGTGCAGAAGGGTGGCATAAGATGGTATAAGATTTGAATAAAAATGTAGTAATTGCTTAAATTGACTTAACTTTCATTGGTTTTTGACAAAATTTAGGTCTCTCCTGTTTTAGTACTTTGTATTTGAAATTGTATCTTACCTTTTTCTATTTTTCAATTTAGAAAACACAGCCCATTCAGCAAGTGATAACTAGTTTATCTGGCATCAATCGTGTGCTTCAAGATTCTCCTTGGCACGAGTTCCCAGTCAGTGTTGATGTAGTTCCTGAGGTACTGAACAATAAGTTTAGAGTTAAAGTTGTTCTAAAAGTTTTATAAAACATGTAAGATTTGTTCAGACATAAAATGTTTTTTTTAAAACAATTACTTGTCTATTTTTATCAAAATAAATTTTTTAATGAACTTTTAAAGCATCAATACCAACCTGAACCACTGCCAGAACCAGACCATCTACCATCCCTTGATGTTTCTCTCCCACCTCCTGGACATGGAGCACTTCCACTTGTTAATCGACACCCTGTTTGGCAACAGTCTTTCAATAATGGGGTAATTTAAACAAAAATTTCAGTGAATGCTGACTTTGTCAATTATTTAATTTTGAATTTAATTTCACAATTTTCTGTTTTTCTAATATGTAATAATATTAGGACTGTTATCGATTAATTTAAATTTAATCGTTAACTTTTGAAAAATTATCGATTAAGTAATCGATAATTTCGATTAAAGCCAAAAATAGAAATTTATGACGTCATTAAACTGAACATTTCGAGGTACGTAACAAAAACAGGTAATTAACTTTTTAATTTATTTTATTGAGTTATTTCCCGTTTCCCTGCGCTAATGCCGTCAGCCATGTTTAGTTTAAGTCTGCCAGTCCACATAAATCAATAAAATAAATTTTAATATTACGCGTGAGATGTGTGTACTTAAAAAAATACATAAATTATTATTAACTATTAATAATTAATTATTTATTAATAAAATTTAAAAAAAATATTACAAATATTTTCTTTAATTTTAATCGAATTATTATCGATTAAAATAATTTTTAGAGATAAAAATTTTTAACGATTAATTGAGAGATTAAACGATAATTTCCGCAGCCCTAAATAATATGCATTTAAATTTAAGATTTAATTTTTTTTTACATAGTTAACATGCTATCATTAAAACAATTTTTTTTTCCTGACTAATGAGGGGATTATTTATTTCCCAGTTTTCTGGAGATAAAATTTTTCATCCCAGAAGTTTCCCATCAGACAGAAGAGTTTATAGTACAAGAGCTCCCCACAGATCGTTTGGGGACAGAGGTCGCCCAATACACGATAGAGGAAGATACCCACGCAGAGGCTACATATCTGAGAGAGCTAGAGGTTTCTTTGGGGGTAACCGAGGAAGAGCATCAGGACAACAAGCTGTTCCTTATTCTGGTTTGGACTCAGAAGCTGCAGGTGGAAATTTAATTGTTATCAATCCAAAAACTGAAGAAAAACGGTTGAAAGATAGTGTAGGGAGTGCCACTGCTATCTCAAACAATGCATTATCTTCAAAACAACAGACACCTGCAAAATCCAAGTTGGTTTTGCCCCAGGATAAGTACCACTTATCTACTTCATCACCTGCTGCTGCCAATGAAACTTACAAAGAAAATTCTCCAACTTCAAAACCAAGAGGTAGATAATTTTTTTCCAGCAAAAAAATTATATACTAATTTAAATTTTTAAAGTTTCTTTGTTTGTTTAAATTCTAAATTATCGTCATGCATATCTGCATAAGATATAACTGAATTATAACAATTTGTAAATTTATTTATTTCTAAATCAAATAAAACTACAACTGTTAAATTGATAAAATTTTCATAATTTTACAAAACTTACAAAATTATGAATAACAAGTTTTTATAGACTAACTATTCATTCACCCTTTCTGTAAATTGGTCTTTACTAAAATGAGGAGAAGATTGATAAAGTAGTCAGTGAATTTTTCAACAACAAAAAATGTAATATCAAATGTTGAAAAGATGCATATCAAAAGCACTAGGTGTATTTGTTAACCAAAGACAGTAAATGTATGAGATTTAAGCCAAGTTTGTATGCATCTATGGAATATATTTCCTAACAGAATTTAGAAATTAATTTTTAAAAAGCATTTTCAGCTCTCAAGGAATGAAATGTAAGTCAAAGTTACCTATGTACAGAATATTAAGTAGTAAAGCCAGATGATTGTAAAAATTTGTTTTTAAAAACACTTTGTCCAGAAGAAAATTTTCTTAGTGGAGCATTTCATAGCTTTTGTAGAGTGATGTCAGGGTGTAATAATTTTAAGTAATCTCATACAGTTTATAATTTGATTATCAATAGGAAACAAAATATTTTGCATTTCAGACAAGTTCAGCCGCTATAATGACAGTGGGAGTGAAGAAGATGATGATGATGACTGGCTTGACACTGACCAAGAGGGAGATACCCGTGTTGTGGATATTGTGGAGCACCCGGAGATTAATGAAGATTTAACAGATGTTGATGCCCCTTTTGAAGTTGAAGTTCGGAAGCTGGAGTTCTCAGACAATGAAGAAGATGAAAATGAAAAAGTGCCAGTAGTGAATTCTGGTTTTGAAGCTGATTCTGTGATTAGTGATAATGAGAGTATAGATCTTGATGTCCTTGCTGAAGAACCTTTGTTAGAAGATAGTATTATTGAAAATAGTGTTTCTGTAGAGGATAAGACAAAGAGCCCTGATGACCATTTAAGTTTACCATTAGATATTACAGAAGAAAAGAATGAATTAAATAATGAGGAATTAGATAAAATTGATGAATCGGTAAGCACTGAGCCAACAACAGACTGTTTAAAAGAATCATCCTCTTCTTCCTCATCTTCATCATCATCCTCATCTTCCTCTGATTCTAGCGATTCCTCAAGCGACGATGAAGATGAGGAAAAGGTTTTGGAAATTAGAAATGCTTCAGATAAAATCTCTGATGACGTAGATATTTCTAGTCCAAGTCAATCTGTAAAAAAATCTCCACAATTAATGAAAGGACAGATAACACATTCTTTATCAAAAGAAACTGTACCACAAAGTACAAAGGTACTTGTTTCCTGTGATAAGTCTGATTTGCCACTTAAGTTATTATCCCCTCAAAGAACTTCATCAAACATGTCTCCAGGTACACAGACAATATCACCATATCCAGGTTCTCCGCTAAATAAATCGGCCTGGTCTCCTGTTCGATCGCAATCTCCAATTTCATACCAGCGAAGATCATTAACACCAAGCAGACAGCACTCGCCACACATGAAGTCAATATCTCCTAGCCGACTAAGATCTATAACACCTATTCATCATCTCTCCCCTAGACAAAGAACTTTATCACCCAGGTCACCCCGAAAAAGATCACTCTCTCCTAATAGACTATCACTCTCTCCAAAGCAGCGGTCCAGATCACCTTGGAAAAAATCTTTATCGCCATCCAGGGATAGACTGAGATCTACATCACCATCCCACAAAAATATCTCTCCAAGAAAAAGGTCAATATCCCCATACAGACAGATCTCTCCTAGACGCAGATCTATTTCTCCGCTATCTAGAGCATTATCTCCAAGACGTAGATCAGGCTCACCTTTTAAAAGAGCACTCTCACCTCCAAGAAGGGCTGTGTCACCAAGAAGAAGATCAGTTTCACCATCTCGTAGACCAGCATCCCCGAGGAGAAGATCAGATTTAGCCTTGCGCAGACCCATTTCTCCGCGACGAAGGTCAGTTTCCCCATCTCGTAGGCAGTTGTCCCCAAGAAGAAGATCGGTTTCATCTGCTCGAAGAGCTTTCTCTCCAAGGAGAAGATCTATCTCCCCAACTATTAGATATGGCTCCCCAAGGAGAAGGTCAGGTTCTCCTCTGCCATTTACATCCCAGAGACAAAGATCCATCACACCACCTAGAAGACCCTTGTCCTCTAACAAGAGATCAGTTTCACCACGTAGACATGCTAACTCGCCCATAAGAGATGAGAGAAGGGGTGATAGAGGAAGGGACTACAGAGGCACAAAGAGGGAGGATAATAGAAGGATTGATAGAAATTGGCGCGATCGAGATGCAGATAAACCTTTCTTAGCTAAAATTCAAAATGATAAGAACAGAAATATTCGTAAGGATCATGAGTCAAGAATTAGACGTTCAAGGTCCCATGACAAGAAATTTTCAGAAAATTCTGTCCCTTCTAAAGATAGTCCTGGAAGACATAAAAAAGTAAGTTCTAGATTTGAGAGGTCAAAGTCTAAAGAAGCAAAGCCAGACAAGCTATCCTTGCCTCAGGTTGATTTAGATAAAATACCTGCAGAGGAAAGAGCTAAAATTGAAGCTCGTATGAAAAAGTTTAGTACCACTGAAGTCAAAATTGACCCAGCAAAGAAAGTTTCATTGAAGAGTATCAAAGAACGTTCCAAAAAGCGTAAAAAATCTAAAGACCAAGAAGGTGCCGATATTTCAAATGCCAAACATGCAAAGAAGAGGAGAGAAACTGGAGATAATATTTCTCAGTTGAAAAAAAGAAAAGAATCTACAGAAAAGAAGGAGGAAACAAGCTCTGATGATGGAAACAAAAAGCTTGCTGAGTTGGAAGATGAGAGTGATGAATCTGATAGTGGTAGAGCTTGGAGGCAAGAGGGCAACAAATCTACCAAAGCTATCCATGTGAACAGCTCTGGTAAATCAAATGCTGCGCTGATTAGCCTTGACCGAATTCAAGTGATTTCAGATGATCTTAGAACTGGTCATGGAAGGGGTGATGATTGGCAAAGCCGTAGGAGAAACCTGAACAAAAGGCCAGTTGAAAGACGACAATTTGCACTTGCTGGTACTCGTAGAGAAAAGTTTGTTTCAGATGAAGAGGAGGAGAGCAATAAAACTGTGCAGAATAGATTAACTAGTAGCATTGCTACTGCTTCAAGTTTCATGGGAAATAAAATTCATGAAAAATTACGTATTGAATTACAAGTGACTCCTAAAGAAAAGAAACAGAAAAAGAAAGTAAAGTCCAAGCCAGACTTCTCACATGTATACTCAGTACCTGCAAAGCGTCAGATTGAAGAGGAGGTGGGTGATGATAAGATTCATTTGCCAGACAAAAAGTTGAAGAAAAAGGATAAGGAGAAGAGGAAAAAGAATGTGAAAGAAATACCAGACAAGCGAGCACTTCCTTCCTCTGTAGCAGTAAGCGGTGATCAGCAGACAGATGTGCCGATAGAGCTAAAAACTACACGGCCTTCAGTGTTAGAGAGGCTTGGGAAAAAAGTGCCACTGAAACTGCACAAAGAGAAGAAAAAGAAGAAGAAGAAAAAGAAGTTTCAGTCTGATGATGGTGAGCATATCAGTTAAATATTTTTTGACGGTAAAATTGGTCTCTCCTGGTGAGATAAGACGTAAGTTTTAGAAGAAGCATTTAAGTATTTATTATTAGTCAAGATTAAAAATGGTTTTCTGCTTATGATTATTTTTTTTAACAGTAGTAATAGTAAGAATATAAAAATATGGTTGATTCAAGCTAGATTCAGATGATGATGCTACTGTTATTTTTTTCTGTGTTTTAGAAAATATTTTATAACACACACGTTTTTGGGATAGTAATAACTTAATCAACAAACAGATGTAAGGAATTTAATTTTTCATTTGAAAAATAGATCTATCATTTTTCTTTTTTTTTAATTTAAAAATTATTTTTCTATACACAGCTTTAAGTGTAACAGGTTGTGTTCAATTTTATAATTATAAATTATATTTCCTTATAAATTTGGGAGGAAGTCACCCACAATTACTATTTTCTTCTTTGCCGTATTAGGAAGGAAAAAATTGTTACAATTTTGTGTTATTTATAAATGATAACTAGGTCTGCATCTCATTTATTAAGTAGAAAGTTTTTAATGTCTTGAGTGAACAAATCTATCTTCATCTATGATTATACAAACATCTGTTATGCTTTAGATGGATTTTTACAATGTCACATCTGGTGGGGATTCAATTTTTGAACTACAGAATAGTCTGCTCAAAATAAGAGAAAGTGTGTAAGATTTGTTTCTTATGTTTATTTAGTTGCTATAAAAAATATTAATTTTGTATTTGTTCATATAAAAAACTTATTTTCAACAGCCTCTTGAAATATAAATGCACACACTTTTCAAATATTACTGTTCTATATATTTTCTATAATGGTTTTAGGTATTTGGTCAAAATATCTTTGTCTATCTGTGGAAAGAAACATTTAACTGGCAACTGTTCTATTAATATATAATACAGTAGAACCCACTTAAATCGAGCCCGGTTAACTCATCAGCTCTATTAAGTCGACGTTTTTTATTGGAACCGCCAAATTCTCTCTTTGTCTTTGCATTTTCTCATCGGTTAATTCGATTATTTTAACTCGCCGAACCCTAATACCTCGAGTACAAAAGAGGGCCAAATTTGCATCTTAGCGTTGGTTATCTCGATCCCCATGACCAATCGCAAGCTTTTGAAAATGTTAGATGTGATTTTTATGACCAAGGGAAGGCATTGAATTTCTTCCTCGCCAGGTCTGCTGGTGACATCACAGCCCGTTTGCGTTCAGCTCTCAGCGCTGTGTTGCTTCTGGTACTACATGTATACCAATCACCATTTTGAACATGTTACTTATCGATAGGGCTGAACCGATCGGTTCGGCTACTCGGAATCTGCCGATTTTCGTATACTTGGACATACTCGGCAATCGGCCGCGTAAGTGATGCCGATGCCGAGTATTACGTAATTGCTCCAATAGCAAAGATGCGCGCAGAATCACATGTCTAAAACATTTAGTTTCATATGGAATAACATAATGTACCGTGTGCAGACTTGTTGTCATTGGCAACCATTCATCCTTCAACCTCATTTTGACTCTATTACTAATGCTTTGCTCTCATTGTTTCATTCATAAGAAGTGGCCATGTTCAAAAGCCATTTAACTATTGGTTAGAATTAACTAAAATGTGTCAAAGTTGAAGGTTCAAAAGTTCAAAAGGAGTTCCTAATTTATTTGTGTACATTTTTATAGAGAAGAGTTTGCTTTGTCATGAGTCATATATAGGTCATGATAGACAACCAAATAACGGCAACGCCTTTGTGTAAAAAAAAACTCCAAAAACACATGCATGTACATTCTCATTTATTAACGCTAGTGATGGGACGATACCAAAATCATAGGGTGCTTACTGTAAACAAGGCTCCCCAGATTTTAAAATGTATAATATAACAGACTACAGAAAGTTTACACACCCCCACTCTCAATCTCCCACACCATTGTTGTTGGTTAGTCCAATTAGCATCAAGTTTCAAAGGAATTCTGAGTCCATTGTAAGCTGAGGGGATGGACCCAAGGAAGATGATTTGGAAGAGAATGGTTCGGGGACAATGAGGGGATGTGTAAGTTACACTGGCGGGTTATTATTTGTGTAGCTTGTAAGGAAAGTCACGCAAATGCCTTCCAAGGCACAGTATCGCTCAATCTGGGAATCACCGCAAGACAAAAATACCATGTCACTAGCGGACCCGCGCACGCGGCGTGGCGGGCAGGAGTAGATGAATTCCTTATAGTTATGTACTAGGGAAAAAAAAACTGCGCTAACGCAGCAAAGGATTATATTTAAACTTAAATGGTCCTTAAAAACGAACGGTCTTAACCTTAGGAAAGAGTGCAGAAATAGGGTCCCGATATTCCGATACGATTCCGATTAATCGTCCCATTACTAATTAACGCACATCATGTACATAAAGAAATTTCAAGCGCATGTTAATATTTTGCCGCCATATTGGTTTTTGTTTAACTCGATCGGTTATCTCGGCGCCTTTTTTCATACCCTGAGGCCGTTGACTTAACCGGGTTCCTATGTATATAGAATACAGATGAGCTGATCAACTTTTTGTGTTCCACCAAAGCTTGAAGTAAATTATCAAAATACAATTATTTTGTTAATTCACTGCACCAATTTAATTTAAACAAATTATTGTAATGGTATTTTTTTTAAAGGAATTTTTTAGTTTTTTAATATAATGTAATAATGGATAATCCACGTGTCATTTCTATATAAATAACATTAGGAACATATTTATCAGTTGGCAATAGTTAATATTTTACTTTCCATTGCTTTGCTTAAAGATATTTTGTCTATAACTTTTATTATACCTATACATGTGAACTTTTAAACTAGTCCATGATCTAATTATTGCAAAGAGCTTAACAGATAATAATAGATATATATTTTTTTTTAAATATACACGGAATTCTATAGTCAGAGCTGTCCAATTATATACATAATTTTTTTAAATACTTAATGCTTTAATACATTTTTAATTTTTAAAAAATAGTGTTCAACTGGATTTTTGCTGGCACATCCAAAGAAAAGATTTGTATTTTAATAATTTAATATCTGTATAAGACTTATTTAATTTTTAAAAAAAAAGTGTATTAGTATTGCTTTAAAATTTTGCTGAAGTGCTTTCAGTCTGCTTTTTAAAGACAATGTGTAGGCTTGAAATAAGTTTTATTGAAACTCTCCTATTATAGGGGAGTGAAATTTATGTTTAATTCCAGATTGAACATTTTTAAAATCATAATTTATTTTTCAATTTATATATTTTTTCCAGCTAGCATCCCAAACATTGATATATATTGCTTTATATATATATATATATATATATATATATATATATATATATATATATATATATATATATATATATATATATATATATACACACACATACATACATATATACATACATACATACATGTACACACACAGTGTGTCTCACACACATATAAATGTATATATACATACATGCATGTACACACACATATAAATGTATATATACATACATACATGTACACACACACATAATATACATACATTAATTTATTTTTTAAACCTTTTGATACATATAAACTTACTGGAAATACAAAGATCTCATATTGGTCATAGTAAGATTTATTAATTGTTTAAAGGCAGCCAACTATTCTGTGATATTAATTGTAATTAATTAATTAGAAGCAACATTTTTCATCAAACCAGTATTTTTTAAACATGCATATTTTTATACTAATGCATACAGAATAATTTGTTACATTTTATTATATCTTTTTTACAATGCGATAGTATTTATTTTGACTTGAACTATAAGAAAATAAGTAACTAAGCTTAGCTAGTTTTTAACATGAATTTAACATAGGCCGAATTCATTGTTATTGTTATCAGGGAGTTGTTTTATCCAGTTTTTTGGTTTTTAAATCTCAACAATTAAAGAACTGGGACTTAAAAAAAAATTCTGACATGGCCTTTTCCATAGTGTTTCATCAATGATTATTGTATGCACTCCCAATCATGTTGCTCTTATTCGTTATTATATTCCGTAACAGCATTGTTCATTCATTCCAGCCCTCATTGAAATCTGTTGTTAATTTGTTGTGATTTTGCCTCTGGCAGAAATTCTTTTTAGATTTGGTGCTATTTTTTGTGTATATTTATAACATTCCTGATGATTGTTGTGTAAATACTGTAGAGTTCTTACTTAAAATTTTATGTAAAGAAACCGCCCAATATATTTTGATTTTTCACATGTTATTTTCTTGAAATTAACTATTGAAAATTATCATTCCTTGTCATGTTCTATCAAGCAGAAGATTCATCTGAACTTGATGTCAAGATTCAAAAGATCAAGGAAAAGAATGCAGCCATTGCTCGCCGACAGCAAGAGATAGAGCTGGATAAAGTAAAGTATGGATGATGAACCAGATGAACACCTAAGATACATTAAAAAAAAAGAAATATGTCTTGCACAATTATACTACATGTACTTTGCCTTGTTCAATAAAAAAAATACATTTTAATTTTGTATCTGAGCCTATTGTATATTTGATCATGTTCAATGTTATACATTTGTTTGGTACCTTATTATAGAATATGTTAAAATGCCTCCATATAAAAAAAAATTACTGTTATTCTTGGACAGGTTTGAAAGAAATTTAATTTTTAAAAAATATATATAAATGGGAGAATATATTTTTGGGAATATATATATTTTCCTTTTGGTGTTATTTTTTAATAATTTTTTTTGCATGAGCTAGTGTCCTTTAAAAAACCGAGTGTGCCATTTGCAGTAAAAAGAAAAAAAAAGTTGAAAATAAAAGACAATATTGTTCCCTTGAAAGAACATTCCTTTTTTTTATTTCTATTTAAATGCGTGAACATTAAACTGTTTTTAAGTTTAAGAAAATATATTTTTATGGTTTTCACTTGATAACAATGATCTAAACAGGATTTTTACTAAGCTTGTTATTATAAATTCCTAATAATATTTTTAAAAGTTAAGTTTTATTAATATGCATTGATCTTTTTGTTTTTTAAAAACAAGGCTATTTCATGTTGTTAGATGTATAGCAGTTACATCTTTGCAGCAACGTCTCTCAATACCTTGAAAAGTGATCTACACTGCGTTATCAATTTGCTTTTTTAATTAAATTAGTGCTCAATTTTAGATAAAGAAGTCTTTTTATGTGCAATAGTCTTTATAAATGGAGCGGGGTGTTCATCTGAAATTGTATGGAGTTACTAATTATGCATCTATTAAATTTTTAAATGAATTATAAGTATACCTGGTTTCAAAGCTAATGGGTTGTATTCATTGATAAAAGGGATTTTGGGTTTTGAAAACACAGTAGTCCTTTTGACGTAAAAATGAAGAACTTAATATAATCATGCTTACTCTCCATGATTAACATTTAAATATGTGAATAGAATTTACAAATATTGTCATCCTACTAAGGTAGACACGTCCATAATTTGAGGTATTGGAATAGTTAAGTCCCCTGGCCTTGCCAAAATAAAATAGCTCCATATTGTTATGGTAAAATTTGCATGTATTTATATTTGCCCCATAAAAAGGATGGTCTAAAAATTAATAATTAACATTTCATTATGCTTGGATTTGGTCAAAAATAAAAATTAATGGGGTCTCTATAATATTTCTTATTAACTGAGTGAAGAGAAAATGTCTCAAACAGCTGGAATAGGCATATAATTGCTCAACAAAAGCGCATGTTAGGCAAATTAGAACATTAAAAAGTGGTCAGAATAATAATTTTTGGTCTCCTGAAATTTTCAATTGTAAATTAAATGTACCATTATAATGTATATACATAAAAAAAATAAAGTCACTTTGAAAATATTAAATGTTAAGTTACTTTTTTTTGTATGAAAACTTAAAATAATTTTCTAATCTTGATGCACTGCAATACATTCAATGTTTTTATCTCAACTTCTAAATTTGGGCTAGACCAAACTGTTAAATTTATTTGTATGTCAATAAATGTGCTGAAATAATATTATAGATGTTGCTTTAACATTGCTTCATTTTAGAAAATTCTTTAGTTCCGTGTAAAATTTTGAAAAACACTACCTCTTATATAATTCTAACTAAAAAAATTTTTTTCCTTCATGGTAATACTGTGTTTGCATTGAGAGTTGCTATGTGTAAAGATAAAATTACCTACTACTCTTGGCATTTGGATAGTATTCAGTTATGCATCTGTCATTGGACAACAATGATATTTAGTAAAGATATTTTTTTATATTTACTGGGGGGGGGTGCCCGTTAATGTATATTTATTTTTCTTCAAAAGAATTTAATTTTGTATGTTTTATCTAGAGTTTACATGCAGAGCATTGCCATGGATTCATTCCTTACAAAATTTCTCATGCTGAGCTGATGATTTTTTTAAAACAAAGTAAATATGGTTTAATTTTCATCACTGCGTAAACCTATAGCTTTTAATAGCCCGTAAAAGGTTGCTAAAGAAAATGTTGTATGGTGTACCAATTCAATGTCAGATCTGATAAGTTCTCACAGCAATTTTCTTCTTACCTGTGGATGACTTTGTTGATAGTTCTATAACCATATTAAGTTATTTGCAGTACAGAGGATGATATTCTTACGACACTAATATACAACACAATAACTGTTTGCGTATTGCACGTACATGTTTTATTAAAAACTGGATGATTTTATATTTTTGAAAAAAAAGTCATAAAAAGAATTACATATTCATTATTATTAATATTAAACAATACAATGACATGCAAATATGTAACATTGCATATTAATTAATGATCATTGATATTTCGAAGTGCACAACAAAGCTGAATTAACTGGAGCAAATATGAGTACTACTTACTTTAAGCTCAACAAACACATTTCTGGACAGATGAAGTAAAGAGTTATGAGGATGAGAAGAAATGCTACTCCTTAACTTGAATACATTTCATTTAAAAAATTCACATTTTTGGTATCAGGACAAAACACTGAACATTAAAACTACAACCATTGTTTATATTACAACAATCATCTACTGGTCATTTATTGATTAAATTAATGAAGAGATGGAATAAAAGTAATTTTGAAATTAATGTAATAATAACAAAGTCCTCATACTTAAATTAAGGCATCATATACATGACTATTTACTACACATTAAAAAAAGAAAACAATTAACCATGTTACATTAATTTGATGTCTTAAAAGTTATTTAAATTCTAAGACTAAATTCTAATAAGTGATAACACGAAACTGTTCACATTTACAGTATTTTACAGAATAACTAGCTGATTTTAACTTTAAAAATAAAATAAACATTTCTGATAATCACTGACATCACACTAATTGATGTAGGTTTTAGATTTAATATTGAGGGTTATTCCAGTATAATTTAAACTATATTTATTAAGACCAAATACAACTGGTAGTGTGTCTTAATCAACAAGCAGCTATTTAAAATCATCATCTAAAATAACTTTCAAGAAACTGAATATTTCTTTTATAGTTTCTTTACTTTATGTTGATTTGAAAGAAATGCAACAAATAATATTTACACAACTCATATATTAATAAAAACTATATTTATCCAGTGTTATAATTTATATATTTGGCACTTTATTAGTAACATTCTCAATGAAAGATAAACACTAGAACATTAGCATTTTAAAATGCAGGTAAAAATACCCTAACCCCCCTTCCCTCCCTAAGTTAAAAAAAAACAATCTGCATAAGTACTTTGCAAACCTAACCTCAATTCATTTTGTTACAAAAGACACCCCACCACCTTAAAACGATCTCGTTGCAGATCAATTTTAAATGCACTTGCTAAATAGCTATTATTTACAAAACCATCTATGAAACGGTTACTATAAAACATACAAATCAATTTTACAAAAATAATTATTACAAGAAAAAATGGTATGAGATGCGATGCTTAGAAAACTGTGTATTTTAAATTTTAACACATAAGAAAAGAGCAATTTGGGTTGTTCTGTTTTCTCCACAAAGGTCAAGGCGGTAGGTTTGGGCTTAGTAAGCATAGATGGAATTACTATACTGAAAGAATATAATTCAGATTGACAGCTTCTTTAAAAAAAATGTATCAATTTTTTTTTAATAAGTGGTTAACTTACTGAAAGTTTACAACATGAAACAAGAATAAGAACTACATGGCAGTGGAAGGTTCTCAAGGGGTAGGACTTTATTTGGAGGAAACCCATAGTCTAAGTTGTATATCAGCATCATTACTATTGTTTACTGAAATTTATTATTAATTTTGTCATTGTAGACTGAACTGAAACTTCATACAACTTGAACTTGCAATAAAACCACAAACTTCATTGCCTTTATTTTGAATACATATTTGACACTTCTATTGAAAATAGGGGAAAACACTAAATACATGGCATTCTCTTTTGGGGTTGAGGTCTATGCTCTCAGGACCCGGCTCAATTTATCACTGGCAAGCCTCATCAGACGGGCATCACCATATAGATATTTTTCGACAGGTATTGGGGTTTCTCTATCCTATTCCCCGTCAAGCGTGGGGCATTTTTATCAGTTAAAGGCTGGACTGGGGGAAAACACTAAAAAAATTATGTTAAAAGATCAATCAAGAACATACTGCATATGAGATCTTAATAAAAACATCAATATTAATTTAAATACATTACCATTCAGATAATAATTGGTCCCATATCATTTGTTGTCATTATGTTTATGGTAAAGAATACTAGATTTTAGTGGAAAATTTAAAAAAAAAGAAAAAAAGTTAGTTGCATAGAAATTAGTTTTTAAAACAAAATTTACATAGCTATTATATAACTGTGTAAAAAATTTAAGAGATAAACAGATTTTAAAAAAAGTGTATTTGGGAAAAAAGGGGCACCTAAAATATTAATAAAATTTTATGATATATAACAAAAGTTATAAGTTATTTGAAAAAGACTTTAGAAGAGGTAAAATCCTGATATGAAATTTAAATATTATCATATACAAGAAAAAACAGCTAAAAATTCATTGAGTGTCAACTTTGCTTTATTTAGTTCACAACTTCATTATTCAATTTTCTTGTGAATGCAGGTTTCAATAAGATATTGCAATTTCAAAAGCCAGTGTTTTAAATTTAGTCTCTTTCAAATAATTTGCACAATGATATTTTTGAAAAAAGTAGTTTCATCATTTTTTCCTGGTTAGAACAAATATTCTTTTTAAAAATAGGAGCTTTCAGTTGTATTTGGCTTCGTTGACAACATTTCAAATCAGAGATATTATTTAAATTAATTTTATTAAGTGGGGATAAACATAATGTGTATATTATGACTTTTGTCTCTGAGTAGCATAAGTCAATATAAAGCAAATACATTAAAAGAAAGGCACACAAAAAATTAGCAGTTTGCTTAATGTTGATCCCAAAGTTCTTTTGTAATATTAAAAATACATTAAAAAATTAAATAGGAAATAAAAGAGAAATGTTTAGATAATATCTTCCTATCTAAATATAAACATTGCAATAAAGTCATTTCTGACAGGTAATAGTTGTAACAGAGTTAACTACTGGGCACATTTTAAGACTAAATCGATGAAGTGGTTTCAGAATTTTAAATCAAAGTTGGTGTTCACTTTAAAATTTAAAAATACAAGACATAAGCCGTTAACTTCCCATCTAAAACATTTACTTGGCAAAAATATACATTAAAATGACATATTTAATATAAAATTGCAATTGATTCTAGCTTCCAGGAATTCTATGTTGTGCATCCATATAACACACATTGTTACAGGCATGTAACGTAAACTAAGAGAATTACAATTTATGAGATTATCCTTTGTTACGAACGATTGTGCCCATTCAACACAAAAGTTGCCTTGTCATGACAAACTGAAATCCATTTATCATAATTCCATCCCATCACCTTCAATACAGCACCTAAATTTGCATTCAGACCACAACCCACCCTGTGCAAATTTATAATTTTGATTGCTGTAGATAAGGCTTCTTAAATCTTCCTCCAAGTCTTATACAATTTTCTTTCAACCTCATGAATTTTGCCCTCAACTTTCCTAAAATAAAAAATTATTCTTCCATTAATATTCCTATACAACATTAAATTATACAATATTGTGTTCCCTAAAAAAAAATATTATCTTTAGCTCCAAGAAAGTTAACTTTTAAAATAAACATGAAGCGGGGAGAGATTTCAGGGAGAGGGTGAGGGGGCGGCAGTGATGGGATGAAGACTGAAACATGTCTAGTTGGTTGTAATTTGATTCAAGAACAAAATAAGTTGTGAAGCCTGACATATAAACAGTCACAATTCACTTAATGGTCTTTATAGCATAAGTGAAATCTTATCATAAAGACCAACATCCTCTTTGAAAAACATACTTTTTAACCCTTCAAGCTTTATTCTCATGTAATCCCAAAGGATACTTGGAAATGTCTGAAATGCCTCTCATTACATCATCAAGGTCAAAATTAAATTCTGCCTTCTTGGTGCCCCTGAAAGATGCGTCTACTTTTCCTTATAGTTACTCTGACATGAACAACAGTCCTTGGACTGAAAAGTTTAGCATATGTCTTTCCCGCTGATGTGTATTATTTTACTTTTTTTTAAAGAATAGAAATAATGACTAATCACTATGAGTTAATCTATGGAACAAAATTTAAAATATGATAAAACAACTATAAAAAGAAAGCTGATACCTTTTTTTCGGTAAAACAAATTGTAATGTAGAAGAAAAAAAATGAGCAAAGGCAAAAAATGTAAACTTTTATGGACTGATGCTTTGCAGATGTAAAAATGTCTCAATTCTGACAATTCTACATTTACAGTATAATTATAAATCAAGGCAGTTTTTAAAACAATGAAATATATTACATACATTGAAAACAGAATTTTAATAAATAAGAGATTAATTAAAATGCACCATGTTCATCACAACTTGTGCAACACTAATACATTATCAACAAAATTAATACTGTTCAATATAACATTACACAGTACAGCTGCTCTGCGTATTACAATGAGGCACATCACTTAAGGCACAAAAAATTCTCAAAATTGATCACTATAAAAACTTATCTTTTAAAAATGTATTTTAAAATAACACATTTTTAAAATTAAAAAAATGAACGACAACCTGGAAAGACTTTATCCACATACTGCTTCTTGTATCGTGGTAAATAAATAAAAATATGAAGAAATTTCAGCAATCAAATTTCTTCACAAATTCCAACAGTAAAAAAAGAATTAAAAAAAAACCACATGCTCTAGAATTCCCTCTTCCCCCAAAAAATTTAAAAAATCAACAACAAAAAAACTGGATTCAAAATAAAATTTTGATCATGAAACTTGAGAGCTCATTTATTGAACTGTATTATAATTTTTCAAGAAATCATGTTTAACCAAAGACACTGTAATCATTATTGTAATAGTGTATACCTTTTCCTGTTGCATGAATGGAAAGTATTTTACTGTTGGTTTAAGTTCAAAACAAAACAAAAAACGAAAAGATACAAGAAGCTATGGATGCAGCAGTAACATAAAAATACCCTTCTTTAAAGAAAATGGCTGTTCCTGTGTATTTTCATACATAGGATAGAGCAATCTACTCCAAAACAAATGAATAAAATGAAGCTTTTTTATTTTAGCATAGAACCTATAATATTTTCATTGTTTGTTATTGTGAGTTTGAAATTTGAATGTTTCATTGTTCTTTCCTCAGAAATGATAAAATGTAATTTAAAAATATCTTTTTAATAATATTACGATTTCAGCTTACCTTTACACTTAACATGCACATGATAAATGATAAACAGTGAAATTGAAGATAAACAGTCATATTGAAAACACTCACTCTTCTAATTAAATTACCTTTTTCTGCCAAGTTTGAGATCTAACGACAGCAACAGCCAAAACAAAATAATTTTTTGTGCTTTGTCCAAGTTTGAAAAAGTTTCAATTAAAATAATAATAAAAAAAGTAATGTATCATCCACTGAACAAAAAAGAATCAGGAATTTGGAAATAAGATAAACAGTATTATTTACATGCGCCTCATAAATACATGTATGTGATATATGTACATGTTTTGCAATGTTATGCAAATAATGCACTATTGTCAGCATAAAAAAAAAGGTTTAATATTGAGTAGTTCAGGGGGAATACAAAGAGAGATTTAGGAATGAACATTAAATTTATAAAATCCTCAAATTATTGTTAGGCACTTGATTATTGCTAGTCTTGGTGGTATATCATTTATAAACTTAAATAAGATACAGGTCAGCACAAAAGGTAAGGAAGTCATGAAATACTAGGTTTAAAGTACCAGTAAAGAATATAAGTAGGCATTTGTTTTAAACTAAGTAAACAGTTACATTTTCATACTTTTAAGATCTTTAGAGATATTACGATGTTTTAACAGAATGAGTTGAGTTATACTGTGAGGACCTATATTCCCATCACTTAGTTTTCTATTGTAAAGAAAATAGTTGAGATTCTATTTATTTCTTAAACAACATGTTACTTGTTCTAATCAAGTCACAACCATTGCTATTAAACTCAGGACTTCATCAAATGCAATAGGAAAAGGGTTAAATAAAAAATCTAATTACGCCTGAAGGAAATTAACATGATTCCACTGAGCCAGAACTAAGCTTTCTCTCCCTTGGCTCCTTTGTTGTAAAAGTAAAGTGTTTCCTCTTGGATGACGCTGGGGCTGAGTTGATTCTGTTGAGTTGGGTTGAAGATTTGGCTTGGGTTCCATCCCTTGCCTGGACATGCTCCTGCCTGGCATCCATCAAGGCCCTGGTGGCACTGTGGTCGATGAGCACATAACGTAACTTGGCATAGTCCTGCTCTTTCTGTTGCTGTACACGCTTGCTCCTGCGAACATAGGCTGGGGGCCGTGGGGGGGCTGCTACTGGCCGAGTTTTCGTCATGTCCACCTCGATGTAGTTCAGCTCTTGCTCTTCGTCGGACAGGACTATGACCTCATCAGTGTCGGATGCAGAAGAGGGAAGAGCTGGGGAGGGCAGAGGTATCGGTGGTATAAGAGGCTCTCTAGGTGGAAGGGCAGGCAGCCTGGCAGGTGGGGAGGGAGCATAGTAGGAGGGTGGTGAGTCTGAAATATCCGTACTGGAAGAACTCCTCGAAGACAGAGGTGAGGAAGATGAGGTACGTCTTCTTGGTATAGGAGGTGGAGGTGGATAACTGTTGCTGCCATAGCTGTGAGAGTCTAATGGAGATTTCACTCCTGGGGAATGTAGATTCGCATCAGCTGAAGGCACTTCATTTGATGGAATTAGAATTTCTGAAATATTAGGTAAGAGGGACAGGTGACCTGTCAGTGGAGTATAAGACACTGTGGTAACATGAGCTGATGAGGAAGCCACAGCAGCTGCAGCATTAAATGTGTCAATATTCTTGTATCCACTTGATTTGGCTTGAGGAATTTGTAGCGTGTACCCTTTAGAATCACTGGCTATAGTTTCAGGTAACCGACTAGAATTTACAACTGAATTCGCACTCTGTCCAACTTTCACCTCTGGGCACTGAAGCCTTCTTCTGGAGATTATACTTGAATTAGCAAACTTATCATACTCTTGTTTATGCACTTTACTAGAATTCCCTGTGACGCATTGTTCGGGCACGGGCCCAGGAGTGGGCTGTTCTGGCAGCAAACTTAACACTGGCTTCTCTCCCTTCTCCAGTCTCTTGGGATCAGAGTGAGATCTGTGAACATTTACAGGTAGTGACAGCACCTGAGAGCTCCTCCTTGGCGGGAGGCTAAATGAATGCTTCTCAAACTTGACAGCATCAGATTCTGAATGCCTGGAGCTACGACTACTTCTGTTGTTGGGCCGACTAGCGTGAGGGTCACTGGAAGAGGTACTTTTTGGGGAGAAAAACAGGGTCATCAGAGAATGTACTCCAGCCTTTATGGGTGAGGCGCTGGAGTGACTGCTACCTGTGCTGGATGACCTATTGCTTGGAGAGGTACTGTGCAGTTTGGGGATAAACTCTTGGTTAACATAAATTGGATAATGAAGATGACTGCCTGGAGAGGTTTGATGAAATGGTGATGGGGGAAGGGATGTCTCTGAACGGTCCCTTGGAAAGAATATGCTCTCCTCTGCAGCGTTAGAATGTGATGATATTTGTTCATCTGCTTGGTAAAGCTGGGGCATCACAATGTGAGGAGAGGAACAAGGGGATGACGATGCCGTCGTGACATGCTTTGCAGGTTTGTGCCTCTGCAGGGAGTTTCGGCCACTGTGGTCTCTGTCCCAGGCGTCACTGTGAAAACTGTTGCAGGATCTCGTGGTGTCTGCCATGCTGGAGAAGTTGGGCGAGTGCTGGGGCGAGGACTGCAAGGATGAGAAATGAGAGAGGGTTTCATTGAGGTGGGGATCAAAAGTAAACACTTTACTGAGAGGTGAGGGTATCTCCTGGTTTGTGTGCGGGAGCCTGAGTATCCGTTGTATGAGCACATATTCTTGCCCCGAACGAGGGCGTAGCACTGTTTTAGCTGGACTAGAACAATGGCCACTACAGTCTGACATGTACTGAGAAGTTGCCAGCCCCTGTGACCAAGATAAAGGGCGGGTTGTGCACCTTTCTGTAGTAGCTACATTCCCTCCACTAGGTGTAACTTCTATGGGTAATGTAACTGTTGTGTAACTGAGCTGGTCCATATTCTCGTTGTCTACATCTGATGAGAATCTCCCTGAAACAAGTAATGAGAAAGGAGATTATATTTTTGAATGAACTAAAATAAATTTATAAAAACGAGTTCCTTTTAGAAAAAATGTCTACTTACAGTAAGAGATGTTTTATTGTCAAGTTAAATAAACTTTATATTGAGTGTGCATGATTTTTTAAAAAAAATACACATAAAAATAATAAAACTGTATAATTTATTAGGTGGAATAAAATGAATATCTGTAGTTGAATAAGGGTAGACAGCTCAAAGCATCAGGGCTCTTGAAATTATCAATTTTAAAAGCTAATCCTGCACACAGGTATCCATTAAATGCTTTGTAAATATAAAAACTATTGAATAAGCAGTTCCTAGATTCACAGTAAGCACAATGCATACACCAACTCAAAATATAAAAATAAAGTAACTCATAGAAATAATATTTTAAAAGCATTCCAACTGGAAAATAAAATCCTTAAAATATGTAATTTGGTAGTTTGTTTTTAAAATCATGCAAATGTTTGTCTCATTGGCATAAACAAGAACATCTACATAAAATATACATTTTGTTCAGAACTATAATTTTACTACTTTGGTAACTAAAAAACCATACTAAGGAGGATTTTGCTTTTTCAAATTTTTTTTCTTCCCACCCAAGAGCTTTTAAAAACAATTCATGATTCTTTAAAATGTTTAACACATGCTCATGAAAACACCTTCACAGTTAATTAAGCTACGAGCCTTCAGCCGTAATCCCCCCCCCCGGCCTCTAAAAAAAGATAAACATTGTAAACACAGCAAATAATCCCTTCTTGTTTTAGTTCTCAGCACTAATCTCATGAGCTTATCTGGGTGTGGTTCAGCTCAAACTTATCATATTTCCCTGCTGCATGGGTAAACTGACATGCTTTAACATAATAAAGAAACTTGTGGTGTGTAATAAAGTTGATTAAAATATAACTGAGATGAAAAGAAAGCCTGGCTATTTACCCAACACCCACATAAATATAAAATGTGAAATCCAACCTGCTAGACTGGAGAAAAATTATCCAAGCCAAATATATTTAGTTTTTTTTTAAAGCTACACCTTTATTCTATGCTTAAAATATTCTTGCTAACACAACTCAAAAATTGTTTCTATAAAAACTGTATTTAAGTATAGAAAATTAAGAATTTTTATTTATAACAATTTTTTTCTTCTTTCGATTTGAACCCTTCATTAAAGAATCTAAAATCCAAACACTGAACCATTTAACAATTAATACTAATTTTAACTTTGGCCAAAACCTCAATAAAACTTATTAAAAGGGATTTTTAAAAATAATAAATGTATGCTTGAGCTTAATTCCTTCAATTATGCTCACAAGATTTCATAAAGGTAGGTTATGTTCAACTTTCAAAAATCATGAATGACTGCTTTCCAGAGATGGTTAAGAACTTTTTTTTTAAAGTTGAAAAAAGGTGTATAAATAATTATTCTTCCACGACTAAATTATTCAATAAATCCAAACATTTTAACCAACTTTATAAAAAGAAAAGGGCAAACGAGAAAAAAAAAGAGTTGCCAGTTGCAAATAAAGATAATAAATGAAAAAAACAACCTCCAAGCATTTTAGTAAGTAAAAACTGAATACACCAACATTTCCGATAAAACATATGCAATTAATTAAAATATTTTCTTCAGTTAAGATGCTAATGTAATAAAATCATTTTAAAAAGAAAAATTGCACTGTAAGTATTGGGGATGAAAACCATTAATAATTTTATAATTAATGTATTGCAAGGTAAGTAAAATCTATAAAAATCTAGTGCTTGTCAGAAAACATATAATGATGAGCATATTATGTATATGAAATATGAAATTATTTAATGTATTAACACTCCCACCTCAACTGTATACGTACAAGAAAAAGGGTTTGATAACAAAAGTCTGCAGAGTCATTCTACAAATATCTAGGTACTCATTCATGTCATAGACACACACATTTATCAATAACCATGCATTTAAGCATAATGCAACATAAAAGAAAAAAACAAAGCAACTAAACATGAAATTATGTAGATGGCATTTTGTATTTAAAAGTGCAATTGTTAGTACATTATGAAATGAAGAGAAAACAAAACAAAAACCAAACAAAAAGTTGAATTGTTAATAAAAATGGCACAATAATGCAAATGAAATGTGAGAATGATAAGGTGGAATTGGTAACAACATAGACACACTAGATAGTGTAGATTAACTTGGCAGAATTGCCATAATGATCAGCTTTTGATTATGAAGTTTAAAAAACAAAACAAACATGCGTTTAATTCATTAATTTTTTTGAGCCAGGGGATATTTAACCATTCAATTATTTTAAATACGGATCATCCTCATTGTCATGATGCTTTAAAAAAACTGAAATATACCTTCTTCCCTGCACCTGCCTTCCTTGGAAACCAAATAAGTTCACCATCAATCTCATGGTTATTCTGAAGACCATCAGCATTCTCCATCTGCTGGCTGGCAGATCTTTCAGAGCTAGGAACACGCACTATTTCATCAAGCTCAACATACAAGGGCTCACTCGTTGATGGAAGTGGAGGGGCTGTTTCTATGACCGGCGACAATGGGCCTTGGTAGGATTTAGTTTTAGGTGGTAAGGCAGGAGGAGCACTGTCTACTAGATTGCTGAGTGAGGCTGAGGAAGATGGTAGTGAGCTGTGTGTGGAGGAGTTTGGCCCTTCGTTGTAAGGTGACTCTTGGCATTTTGAACTGGAAGACTCAGTAGAGTTGGAGCAAACAACGAGCTTTTCAAAACTGAACCGCCTCTCTGTGCGGTGAGAGGGTTTGGGCAGTTTCAAGTAAAAACCTTGTTCGCAGTCTTTGCTGGGTTTTTTAAGATCGAGTGATGATGACCTTTGGTAAACTACTGGTTTCTTCTGGCTGTGTTTCAACTGAATCATTTCAATCAATTTCTCATCATCTGTTTTGGATGAATCTACCGGCTTAGATGGTGTCTTGCAAATCTGCATGTAGGGATTTATGGGGGTTGCACTGTCGTGATGGACATGCAGCACTGTGATGGCTCTGCTGTCAAACCTCTTCTCGCCTCTCTTCAACAGAGGAGACATGTCAGAATCATCAGAGAAATCTTGAATGGAAGAGGAGCTTTCACTCTGATCAGTACACTTCATTGTAGGCTTGGGCCTGGAGGAGCCAGAGGAAAAACTGCTGGATGAAGATCCCACTTGGCTGGTGACAGGCCCCCCATTTCCATCCAGTGATTCTTGATAGCTCAGTCTGTTTGGGAAACTGGATGACCTTCTCCTGCCCAGCTTTAATTTAGATGTCTTCTCATCTTTTGCTGCTTTTGAGGTTTCATGTTCCGACATGCTTCTTTCCAGAACACTGTTTCTGTTTTTACTGGATTTGTCAATTGGTAGGGCAGCATTTTTGTCTTTGGAGCTTCGCCTTTTGAATCTTGCCAGGAACCCTTCCTTTGAAGGCTCTGGCAGGGGAACATCTCTACTGGTGAGATATGGTTCTTGTGACCCCGAGGATTTGTCATATTCTGTCAATGTGTTGACATAAGTTGACCTGCTCTCAGACATTTTCTTGGTAAATTCTATCAAGTTTGGGAATGGTGTTGATGCCCCTTGGCTGGTGTCCTTAGCCTTCTTAGCTTTAGTGTAAACTTTGGTCGGGCTCTTCAGAGGCTTGGGCTTGTTTTGCTCCGTTCCGTTTTCCCTTGGCGACTCACTAGCTTGAGGGGCCATAACTCTGCTATCAGAACTGTTTCTTATCTTCAGTGAAGTGGGGTGAGGTGGATGAGGGGGCGGAGGTGGGGGAGCGTCCCTTGGTCGGACGGATGGCTTGGTAACATCCCACCCAGGTGTTTTACAGACATAGGTCTGCAGTGTCTCTAAATTTTGCATAACAACACTCTTCCTGTTGGTGACACTGGCCATTTCCATGTAGGTACTCTCTACTGAAACCTTAGGATCATTACAGGAGGAGGGCAGTTTCAGGTCAGCTTCGGAGATGTACAAGTCTTTGTTTTGGTGGTTCTGTGCAGCATCCACATCTAAATAGATATCATCTTCGCCACCCTCTGAGCCGATGGTGCCCATGTCCATGTAGTCACTTCTAGCAGACAGATTCATCACAGCAACATGTTGAGCTTTTGGGCCATGTGTTGTTGTGCTCCTGTTGGTGTAAGCCTTGAATGGGGATTGAGTGACAGTCGACAGTTTGTGCTGTACTTTTGGACTGCCCATCATACAGTAGTTGTCCTCTTTTGTGTCCAGCTTCTTTTCTTTTTCAAAATCACTGCAGTTTTGCCTGGGATGGTTATTGTACCCGAAGTGGTTCTTGACAGATGAATCTTGAATGTTTTTTTCAGGGTATTGTCTCGCACACACAAAGGGAGGGGATTGAGCCAGGTCGTGGTGATTAGAAGTGGACTGTTTGACAGCAGTGTATGAATTTTTGGAGGCTGCTGCTTTCAGTTTTTTAAGCAGAGCAGGACCCTTGGGGGGCAGCTCTGGAGGAGGTACATCATCTCTTCTAACTGGTAAATTCTCATACAATTCTTCTTGATTGATCATTTTCCCTTCATTGGACGGTCTTGCAGAATCAGAAGTTAAGATACTGATGAGAGCTGAACTGGACCTGCTGGGTCCCTCTGGCATCATGCACTGCAAAGAGGCATATATAACAGGCTCAGAGGAGTGCGATTCATCCAAGTTAACAAAGAGGATCTCTTGGTGTTCATTCTGCAGAGAGTTCCCAGATCCAGCATCTTGTGGCAGCCTGGGCAGGGCCCTTTCTGCCATCCTTTGTCCTAATGAGTACTGATGCTCATTGAGTGAATGGTTGAGATTAATCAAACTGGACGCTGCAGCTGGACAGTTAAGGCTGGTCAAGCTGCTGTGACCACGCAGATTTACATTTTTCTCCTTGACACCAAGCAAACTCTGACCACAGGCTACAGGAATACAATCTGCACTTCCCGGGAGGTATATGTGGCTGTTGGATTCATCATCATATTTACTCAAATTAACATACGGCAGTGGTGCATTGAGACGTGAATTAAGGGGGATGTTATTCAACTTGGCTTGAAATAAAGGACTTAAGGGTGTCCCCTCAGGCATACTCGTGTTGAGCCGCAGCGCAGTTGCTCTATCCATTTTTTTGGGAGTGCTGGCCTGGTCAAGCCTGAGTTTTAAGGGGGAGATGTTCCCAGATATGATAGTCAGATTCTGGTCAAGCCCCGCTAGAAATGATCTGTCTGTATTTTTAGTTTCATTGCCACTCTTGGGGGCTTCTTTATTTTCTGGTTCCTTCCTCTGTTCCCCAGAATCAAGCTCCTGACTTTTGGCTGAACAATTTTGTAAAATTTCGTCCAACAGAACCATTTCTCTCTGCAAATCTGACTCTTGCATTTTCAAACGTTGAAGTGATTCCTCGTGTGAGTCATGAGTGCTTGAATAGTTATGCTGTTGCCAACTTTTAGCTATCATCTCCTCCACACTGCTCACTTTAAGATCAAAGAACTCAGCACTTGCACTCTGACGTTTCTGGAACACAATCTGCCTGTGCTCCTCTTTATTGCCATACTCATTTTCTTTTTTCCTTGGGACAATTTTCTTGTAGTTACCGTTTTCATTACTTGAGTTTTTGCAGCCGCCTGATGGTCCTGGACCTGGGTCATTCCTTGGAACTGCATAATTTGGTTCTTCGGGTGGAACTTGATAACAGTGCTCCAACATCCGTCCATGGTTGGGGGGCACATCGTAGATGCCGATGAACTGATCTTTGTTGTCCAGGTAGCCCTTGTCCCTAAGCACAGCGATGCGGTGGTGGTCCATGACACTGACAGAGTGTCTCTTGTACCAACTCCAATCTTCAGATTCAGAACTCCCAGTCTGGTTGTCATGACAACAGTTAAGGGTGACAGGAAGCGGCCCTGCAGGAGGGCTCCTCACAACAATGTTTTTAGGAGGATGATGGATAGATAAGGATGAAGGAGAAGGTGACATGTTGGTTATGAGGTGAGTACTGAAGTCAATCTGCGAGCCTGCAATGTGGAAACAGGCACAAAAAAAAACTAAGGATAAATAATAATCTTAATAATTATTGGAAGCCATCGATTCTGTATATTGATTAATTACATGAAGTTCATTAATAAAATAATAGTAAATGATGTGACCATATAGTAATTATATTTATATTTAAAATAAAAGATTAGCACAACTGTTTCTTTTTGCTTTAAGCCTGAAAATACCATAATTTGTTAACAAAGATTGTGCTTGAATCATTATACTGTCACTTTAAATGTATGCATTATATGATATCAATGAAAAGTAATTGTAAATAGAAAAAGAAATTTGTCATTGAATTAGGGATTAGGAATAAATGGTATACATCAAGATTGGACAACCTTTTTTCATTGAGTGCAGATTGAGAATTATTTTTTATCGGACTGGCTGCATGAAAGTTTTTTTTTGTCGAGTCAAATCCTGATTTTGTTTAGACTTATTGATAGCCATGAGCCACAAAGACTGCTTCATTCAAATTAGTTGTGATTATTAAGTAAACAATTTCACATTCAGATTATTTATCATCTTTTTTAATAAGATAATAAATCATGTTTGTACATTTTACAAAAAAAAATCAATCTAGTTCTCATAAAGTTTGGCCAACAGAATAAAATGTATTTGAAAGCCACATGAAGTTTGAGGATCATGGGTTCCCAACCCCTGATCTACACCCCTCTGTGTGGGAAATTTTCCGTCTATGAATGATGATAATATTAGGATATTTCTGTTTTTTTAAAAAGGGCTCAACTTATCAATAGATGAAAAAAAAGCAATGACATGGGTCACTCTGTTCTAAATTGTATAATAAATTTCATAAATATTTTTAATAACATTTTTTTTAAAATTTAGAAAATTTAAAAAAAATGAATTTAAAGACACTACAAGCTCTGCTTGGATGATGTTAATTTTGACACCCACTCACTCATATTCACAGTCAAAATCACATGCTAACAGCTTTTTCACATCCCATGCACCACCAACATGCCCTGAACGCACTCATCAAACATAGGAAGAATGACCATTATGGGTATATGTTGATGTTCTTATTCATAAAAATGAATTCACCGTTTAGAAAAATTCTGAGCAAACAAGTATGTATTTTATAGGGTCAGATAATTATGATCTGGCTTATGACTTTGCAAACTTCCTACTGTCAGACAACAAATTACAGGCCTGATAAAGATTACCATGAAATGTGTATACATGAAACAGGCAAAGTTTGTAATCCAGGTATTCTTATAAAATGCTTGTCATTCTGCAGAATGACTGATAAGTCTATTCAAGTTGTAAAATACTGAATACTTAAAACTATTTATTATTTTGTGTTGCTTCATATCATTAATATTTTTAAATCAATAACTAAGTAACATCATTAAAACAAAGTATGAAAAAGTTTCCGGACTTTTTAGCAATGAACTTTCCAAAATATTAAAGATTATTTATTCATTAATCAACAGTTAATTTTAAAAAATCCTTTACAAAAATAGAAACAAACGAAGGGACTAAATCAATATATTTTCTTTGTAGATATCACATGTTAATTTGGAATGTCTTTAATATTTAGGAGTATTTCAGTGAAATGTATCTAAAAAAATAATGCTTATTATTTGAAGAGTTAATCTCCCTTAGTTTTCTTTATAAAAAAGCAAACAGTAACAAACTTAGAAATAGCAGCTTTTATCAATTTATATTAAATCCCTTGAAAAAATACAAAAAAATTTGTTTAATAGTTTTTCAAAAATAATAATCAATAAATGCTAAATTTAATGAGTTTTCATTAATTTTTTTTTCTTTCAAAAAATAAACAGCTAAATAATTTTACTCACATTGTATAGCAACTATATTTTTTTAAAAAACAGGAACATCCTTTATAATATAGATTCGGTAGGCATATTATAATAAATTAGATGTCCTGGGTTCTAGATTAATTTGTTTGATAATGTTTTCAACCCAAACGATATAGCTTGATTTTAAATAACATCAAGTTAAAATAGATAAATACTTATCTTTTCATTGAAGTAATCACTAGTGTATTATACTTAATTACTAAATCAAACTTTTAAACATAAAAAGACACATTATTTGCAATTATAAGTCATTTGAAAATTAAATTAACAGATTTTCAATAAATCTGGGCAGTAGGATATTAGTATAAAGGATCTATCAACTTACTTCGATTCTTAAACTTTCTGTGGCAGTTGGACATTTTGCCTGTTGAGGCTAATTTGACAATATCGGCAATGTCTTCGGCTTGCTCCGAATGCAGTGCAAAAACACCAGTTCCTGAAATAATAAAATAAAAAATTCATTGGTATACATTACAAACTGCTTGCTAGCATCGGGTAACAAGCCCCATATTGTTATTTTGATCATATAAGATGCAAGTTTTGATGATTTGTGTAAAATATATTTTATATAAGATGCACCTTAGGTGCAGAGAATGTAAAATTTTGTATAAGAAACGTCTCAGGTACATAAAAATACATAACCCAATACAGGAGCTGTTATTCCTGCCAAGGACTAAGTTGAGGCGACAACTGACACATTTGAGTACATTGTTTTCTATTCCCCAAACTCAAGTCACTAATACCCTGATTACCAGATCTATTAAGTATTGTGGTCACAGACAAATTAACAAAACCTCAACTTTATACAGGAGCCATACTGATCAGAGTATTGATCATGGGCCCTTCATAAATAGACAAAGAAAAAGTCTTACCATTTGATATATTTTCTAAGAAACAGATTTTTTTAATAAAGCCAAATGGCAAGATAGTAAAAAAATTAAAAAAACATTCACCTTTCCCACAACGTGTGCCACCTTCAAAGCAAAACTTTCCATCAGTAGCACCAAACCTTCGCAAATCTTCTATATTCCAAGACAGGAGTATTTTTGGTGGTGCTTGAGCAATCAGACAGAACCTCAAGTCATGAATCACCATTCTAACTTGATCTTTTGGTAGTCTACTAATTGATGGTGCCTTTACAACCGTAACAGGAAACTGGTGTTCTGATAAAGTAATAAATAGTATACTTATTGATCACATATCTGAATAAAAACGGACCTGTACCAATGTAATGGAGCTAAGAATGATTTTTTGGTTACTTTTTTTAAGATCTGACGTGCTATCCTTTTTTTCTTAAATAATTTAATCAAATATTCAAGACTTTTACTGAAATGCAACCATATATTTGCATACAATATAACCAAAAAATTAAAAAGCATCCAGGTAATATTTAGCACTTTTGTTTTTATATGCCACCTAGAGGCCAAGATTGCAAAGCACCAAGTCTGACAAACTAGCACTGTGCAGTTATAAGCTGTTTATTCAATTAACCCTTTACTAGGCAGAATTTTTACCATTTTCATCCTCCAAACGGGCAAGATTTTTTAAAATACAATTTTAGAGATATTTAGTGGCACGTCAGTAAAAACACTATATCTTAGGTGTTAGTGCAAATATTTAAAAATAAACAGAAATGAATTCTCTTTTGATTATTTACCTTTTTATTCTTGTCATATCTTGTTTTTTATTAATTCATGTCTTCCCAAAAAAAGTTCGAAAAATGGTGTTAAAAAGTCCAAACAAGCACTATTTATACTTTTTACAAGCAAAAATGTCCAATCGGACTGAAATATTGGATGTTTTCACGACACTAATAATAATGTCAATACCCATCTTTTCATCCAACTCAAAGCAACTTGCTACAGTCGAACCCACTTAACTTGAGCCCGGTTAACTCGCCAACCCTATTAAGTCGACGTTTTTTATTGGAACCGTCAAATTCTCCCTTTGTCTTAGCATTTTCTCATCAGTTAATTTGATTCTTTTAAGTCGCCAAATCCTAATAACACGAGCACAAAAAATGGCCAAATTTGCCACTTAATGTTCGTTATCTCGATCCCCATGACCAATTGCCAGCTTTTGAAAATGTTAGCTATCGATTTTTTATAATCAACAAGGCCACGCATCAAATTTTGGCCTTCCAAGGTCTGCTGGTGACGTTACAGCCCGCTTGGCTTTTGAAAATGTTACTTATCGATGCCACTCACCATCTCACTACCGTATTTTTGCGCGCGTCTTATAAAAAGTTTTACGATTGGTTACTTTTATGCTAGCTAACCAATAAAATTGATCGTTCAATAACAGTTCACACACTCTTGTTGATCTTGTCTGATAAAGGTTTGTATCGATAATCAACGGTTTTTATTTTATATTTGTAAATTTCTGCTGTTAGTTGGTGCACATATACCTTTTGTTGTTAGCAAACATGTATGTACATTTTTATAGCATGCCGATGGCTTCATCAAACAAATAACGGCAACGCTGTTGTGTAAAAATAAACCTCCAAATACACGTGCATGTACATTCTCATTTATTAACGCTAGTGATGGGACGATAAAAAAATCATAGGGTGCTTACTGTAAACAAGGCTCCCCAGATTTTATAATATAACAGACTACAGACAGTTTACCCAGCCCCACTCTCAATCTCCCACACCATTGTTGTTGGTTAGTCCCATAAGCATCAAGTTACTGAAGGAATTCTGAGTCCATTTGTAAGCTATGGGGATGGACCAAGGAAGATGGTTTGGAACAGAATGGTTCGGGGACAATGAGGGGATGTGTAGGTTACATGGGGCGGGTTATTTATTTGTGTAGCTTGTAAGGAAAGTCACGCAAGTGCCTTCCAAAAAACGGCACAGTATCGCTCAATCTGGGAATCACAGCAAGAGAGAAAAATACATCACTAGCGGACCCGCCGCGCGCGCCATGGCGGACAGGAGTAGATAAATTCATTATAGTTATATACTAGAGGAAAAAAAACTGCGCTAACGCAACAAAGGGTTATATTTTAACAAGAAATAGGGTCCCGATATTCCGATTAATCGTCCCATTACTAATTAACGCACATCATGTACATAAAGAAATTTAAAGCGCATGTTAATATTTTGCTGCCATATTGGTTTTCGTTTAACTCTATCATCAGTTATTTCGACGCCATTTTTCATACCCCAAGGCCGTCGACTTAAGCAGAATCATAAAAATTAATGTTGACTATAATGATGAGTCTTTTATGCAGTGTGTTTCTATTAATACATTGTACATATTTAAACATTTGTTGATTGTGTAACTTAAATGCATATATTTCTTCAAAGTATGTTTGAAAATTTTAAACCATTAAATTCGAATAAAAATATTTTTTAAAAATAAATCACAAAAGGATTTTTTCATTGGGAGTGGGGTTGTGACCCATAGGGCTTAAATGCCGCTCTCAACACATTAATTTTTTTTAAAATGGCTCTCATTTACTACAGGTCTGGCTACCGTTATTTTATACTAAAAAAATAAATATTTAAATAATTCTACCAACCAAATCATAATTTGCAACATATATAAAAAAAAGATGAAACTCACCTTCTCCTAGGCTTTGTCGTATTCTAATTTCAAATTCAATCATTTTTTCACTAAGGTCAAATGCCATAAGATGAACTTGCTTTTGGCATATAATAGCCAATACATTTGGCTCTCTGTCAAATGGAAAACCAGAATCCAAGCCAAAGAAGGAATCCAAGGCAAATATAGATTTTGGCTTTGGGTCATCTTTTACTACCTCATTTACATCTTTGTACAAAACTACTTGGAGTTGATCTAGGGAAAAAATCATTACCAGCAATTAGATGTAAAATTGTCAAGATTTCATTTTATAATATGTTAATTACCAGAATGCAAACACTTAACAGTGTTTTAAATTTATTTAGTTTGTTATAATTGAAAAACCAATTTACAGAGAAATGGCTTTTAAAGAAGAAAAGGACATAGATAAAAAATTATGCTTCCTAGTACCTAAAATTGATGGAGGAATACAAAATTTAGAAACTTAAATTTTTACTATTAATAAATTGTTGAGAAGTTATTTAATTTAATTATAACTTTGCAGGTAGTTGATAGATAAAAAAAATTTGAATGACATTTTAAAATTAAAATACAAGATTACTAAAAAAAATGTTTTTTAACGCAATCTCCCTTGGAAAAATTGCGTTTATAGATTCGAAATGTCTGTAACGCTTGCACATGCAACTCCTCCTGAACCATACCAGATAGAGGGTTCGGGTCTTTTGCAAATATGCTAAGGAGGTCCCAAGGATGTGCTACGGCCAAAAAAATACCGAAAGGTTTCCTGGATTATCCAAAAAACCTTTAAAAATATCAGTATTTCGTCAATTTCTCGCCAATCTATGGGGTTGAAACAAACGTCAAACAATAGCTAATAATATTTAGAACAATGATGGAGAAGGAATTTTTTAAAAATATCGTTTCCCGTAAAAAATCTTGACTCCCGTAATTTTAGAAGCAATTTTTGAAAGCAATTGTTTTGTTTGGCTTAATAACAAATTTCCTGTCGATTAAACGAACATTTTGGTTTTAAACTATTTAATGACTGGCTGTCATTCTTTGCCAAGCCCGTTTCGTGCATACCAGTTACCTCAGTTCAATGTGAATGATTGTTCAGCTCGGCTGGTTGTATTGTCAATAAGACAGGCTCATCACTTGAACCAAATAATGTCAACACACTTATCTTTTTTTGCATAGTTGGTTAAAAGATGACATATAATGGAGACATTCCAGTGTTATTAAGATTTTCAACAAGAAAGTTTAATAAATGTTACTTATGCCTTCTGACCAAGGGGCGGATTAAGACTGCACGGGCCCCTGGCTGCAATTCAAACTGGGGCCCTATCCAGCCAGTGTACCTTTAGATAAAATGATTGCTAGCAGCTAATATAAGACTGTAACTTGTAAATATTCATCCAAAATGATTATGCATGAAAAAACCGAATTCGAAGAAATAACCTTTTGCTGGTATCCTAAAATTGAGTGTAAAAGACAATTTATAAAATTAAAAAACACATGAGAAAAAAAATTCATACCCCACCCGGGGACCGAACCCGTCACCGATGCACCATAAGCCTTAGTACTTCACATTCGGCCACGAGAGCTCATTTAGAGTTGTCAATTTAAAATATATATATAATATTCTTTAATAATTTCTGTTATTGAGACTATGAAATCAGGTTTTTTGACTGCTAAGACTATCGTGTGGGAAAAGAGATCATTTTAATAGATGAGATTTTATTAATTTATCATATTTTCAGCAATTCATGTATACATTTGTCCACAATTATTATAAAATATGTTAAGTTTGGGGGCCCTAAATCATCGGGGGCCCCTGGCTTTAGCCCGTTCAGCCCCCCCCCTTAATCCGCCATAGTTTATGACATCATAAATTTTAATTTTTTAGCTTTAATTGAAATTAACTATTTAATTAATCATTAATTTTTCAAAAGTTAACGATTAAATTTAAATTAATCATGAACAGCCCTAATTTAATATATAAATAATATGTATGTATATAATATAAGATATATTTTTGTTGTGCTAATATTAACTATGACAGCTGAAAGAGCCATGCTAATTACAATACTGGAGACGTTTTAAATTAAGTTTCAAAAGAGAAAATTAAGGATGGAATTATAAAGTTATTAACCAGAAAATTCAGAGAAGTAATACTTTTTTTAAAATTAGATTCTTAGAAGTCTTAGGGGTTAAAAAGTAAAATAATGTAAAGAAAATAAGGGCCAGGTATTCAAACAAGGTCACTATAACTGAATAACTGCAGGCATAGATTTATTAGGGAGTGACTAAGTCAACACTTAAAAATTCTTTAATATTTAATAGTGGCTGACTCACTCAATGATTGGAGTAAATAACAGTAAATGACTCACTCAGGGCAAGGGGATTGACATTAGGAGGCTTAGCACTAACTAATTAAAACTGAATGTAACCTGAATGTATACTTTTTTTATTTATTCATTCAATGATTAATTAAGATATTTTTTAAACTCTTTCATTAGAAATAATAATTAAGACAATCACAATTATGACTATACTATGACAATAATTTATCACTGAAACTGATTAATTTATTGAAAGGTTAATCAGTAATTTGTAAATTTGTGAGTGTCCTGGAATTATGGATAATTACTCACTATTTTAGTATTTAATAATGATAATGTAATTCAAATTTTAATTAAATATTAGTTTTTTAGTTATTATTACTTAATTACTATTTATATTTTAATAAGTTTAACTTTAATACATGCCACATTATTATATTATTAATATGAATTATTTACATTTAAAATATACTTTTATTTTTAAGTTTTAAGACATAAGACTTTTATTATTAATTGTTTTCATATAATTTATTATCCAAATTGCCATTTCAATATCTGCATGAAATTGCATTGATATGTTAAAATTAAAATAGAAAAAATGATATTATTAACTTATCAAGAAGTTTCTGCAAAAGGAGCAGTTAGTCTATAAAAAAAAACCAAAAAAATTCATAACAAGGAAACAACTAAACAAGTCCAACTTTTTATTTGACTCACCTGCAACTGGAGATGGTTTCTTTAGTACACACCATCGAGGTTTCCACTGCAATATTTAAAAAAAATCGTCATTACTTATATCCTATTTCAAAATTTTAATAATTAAAACAAACTCAAGTATAATCAACTAATTCATACTTTTTTGCCTTCGCGAAACTTTATTTTTCCCTCTACGACTGTTGTTGGAGCGGCCATGTTGGTCCCATGTTCAGCTAATCGTAACAAATTCACCCAGTGTGTTGATTGGCTCAAAAGCTATGCAAGCACTCGCCCTCATACATTCCTAGGTTCCAAACCTGGCATATAGATGGCGCGATTTATGCACCTAAAGACCCAATGGTGCCTACAAAAGTAATTTTGGTTAATATTTTTTTAATGGGATCTGCGAGTTAGCCTTTGTGGGAAATTGCTCAAAACTAAAAAGAGAACGGTCGTTAATATAAGACTCAGAAATATGTGGCTAATTTTTTAATGATTTACAGTAATTATAATCCTATAGTCTATAGTTTATAGCGGAACTAATTGTTGCAACTCAACTGCATGATTCTAGGAAATTAAATTGCAGATGCAATGACTATTGCAATGCTTTGATGCATCCATACTCCATAGTCATCCATTCAATTTCATACTATTACTAAAACACATTTTTTTAAACCCTTAACTTTTAACTTATATTACTGCTATCATATAACATGTTTAATCCCTTTGAACCGGGGTTTGGTTGTGGTGGTTGTCGACAATTTTGAAAAGAAATTCAATTGAAATCGACTGGTTAGGTTACATTTAATTAAAGTGCCCATCAACACTTTTTGAAATTCTTTCTTTGCGTAAAACAATGTAATTTTGTTTTAAAAAAACCTTTGATCAGTTACAGAGGCTGTTTATATTCAAACATTTTGTTTTTGTTTCATAAGGGATTTTTGTTCTACTCTAGGGGGTTTCAATTACATTTCCGAAACTGAACTCAACATGACATAAATATAGTCTACAATCTAGAATGAAAACCTGACATTGTCAATATTAAAACTATATTATTTTCTCAATGACGTCACGCAATTTAGACCGATTTTTCACCCCCTCCCCCCCTCGTCACGCGTCGTCCCAAAAAGACCCCCCCCCCTCCAAAAATACGCCACAAAGCTTTGACCACCCCCCCCCCAAAAAAAAACCCACCTTATTTTCTATTTGAAAATGAGTATGTTTCAAATCATTTTTTTGTCATTTAATTATTAATTTATTGTATGTCTACATTGTAATATCGTAATACGCGTGAAGCTATGTAAAACGGCATTAAATAAATTGTAACCCAGTGCTTCTTAAACTTGTTCGTATTAGACGACCGGCAGGTTTTTTTTTAATGCATTTCACCAGGTACCGGTGCATTCTTTTCCCGTTTTGACGTGATGTTCCCTGTACTGACGTGATAGCAAAATGAACCCCTACATGGCTTAAAGCCCTATCCGAATGGGTACCTAAAACTACTTGTAGTTAGGCGGCTGAGTAATGCGTGGAACCCACAAAGCCGTGGCCTGTGAACGATGCATCACTTGCCAACAGATCATCTGTCATGGTCTGTGGACGCAACTATCTTCTGCATAGAAGGAGCGTCTGTATAGATAAGACAACATTAAGTATGATTTCGGCTTATTGTTTTATATAATATATATATATATTAAATTTGTCTAGTTGCCAAGGCATAGCAAGACAGCTAACGAACAATGCAACGGTAATGTAAAAAACCATTTGATGTGATTAACCTTCGTGATTAAGCTCGCGAATAATAATAATAATAATTAATTGATAATTTATATAGCGCTGTATCCGAGTAAGGAACTGACTATGTGACTATTGATATTACAAGGATCATTTCATTGTTGATAAACCAATAATATATAGATACAAGACGATTCCTCAAATTGATTTCGATCTTATAATGGCAGTTTTGCTGCTATGTATATGCACATCAAAGGCATTGGATCTAAAATTACCACATTGATATCAAATCTCATGTTTTCTAAATAAAAAAAATTGGTATGCGCTGGAAGAGGAATGTGGCGAGTACTGTACGAACCCCACATTTGTGCAGGAAAGAAGGGTGTCATCTTGTGCGTCGCAAAATACAGTAATTCCTGCAAGTTGAAGACTGAAAAATGCTATAACATTAATAAAATATCCAATATTATCATAACTTTTTACTCCAAAGCTCACGAGTTTGTTTTTGTTTTTGTTTTTTGTATGGACGAGGAGGCGTGTTTAAATTGTTGCATTCTCTTGTGGAATTTATAAACTAATGAAAAATACATGGCTACCGCTATCGGGCGGTTTAACTGAGGGGTCTGTGAACAGCGGTAAATCATCTCATTTGGGGTAAAAAGGGAACTCTTGGCGTTTGACAAAAAACAATCTAACAATTATATCAAACTTAAAATGTTTATAATTGTATCAAATAGATTCCCCCCGCCCCAAAAAAAAATATTAAAAAAATTGATATTCCGTGTCGTTTTGACTTAAAATATCTTTACATAATCCTATTCAGATAAATTTTAGACACTTGTCCTGCTTGTAAAACTCACCATTTGCATTTTCGGGGTTGGTAACGACGCTCCCCCATGTCCCCGAGTCATTTGAACAGGACCTCGAATCTGGGGGGGGGGCGGTTATGCACACAGAAACTTGTATATTTTGGGATAACGGGCAAAAAAGTTCGTCACTACTGCTTTGAGAGAACCAAATGGAGCGGCGGTCACATCACAAATGCTTTGATGTCAACATCACACGACGCATGGTAATAATTTCATACATTCTCATGAGTTCTCGAACTTAAGGATTATAATTAGATTTAATTTTAATTTCTTGATAACTTACGCCGACCGGCGTCTGATGGCCTACCGACCGATACTTTGAGAAGCACTGATTAAAAAAATATATTTAAAAATCATTAAATAAATTGTAAGTGACCAAATATTTCAGTGGAAGTTTTATTTTAATTTACCCTTTTGATGTGACGTCACATTTCTTCAACCCCCTCCCTCCCACTCCCCCTCGTCACGCATCGTCACAAAAGTGTGACCACCCTCATAGGTGCGTGACGTCATTTATCATGGACGGCCCCAATGTAGACCGTTGAAATTCGCCTGTCGATGAATGTCCATTACAACCCAATTGGCGTTCTAAATTTGAACAAACCTATTATAGTTATTTTATTCGCACGGGTAAGTAACGATGGCGCGAAATACTAACGATATATATATTCAGTCAAACCTCTCATAACGAGCACTCCCATAATGAGTTTTTTGCATAACGAATGGGAAAATTAGTATTTTTTTCTTCATGGAGCGGATTATCGTATTTTACATTTATTTGTATGGGAAAAATTGTTTCTTATAACGAGTGTTTCGCTTAACGAGTAAGACTGTAAATAATTAAACTCGTTATGAGAGGTTTGACTGTACTTTATATGGGAGATAATGATGTAACCATATGTTGAATCCGACGTAGGGCCTAACGGGCTAACCCCAGGACCCTCTTCCCGCCTCCTCCGGTTGTTTTGTTTAGGTGCACAAGGCCGTACCCAGACTTTTTTAAGGGGGGTTCGTAAACTTGTCGCGAAGGCATTTCATGTTATGATACAGCCAAACCTCTCATAACGAGCACCTCTCATAACGAGATTTTCGCTTAAAGAGCAACATTTTTATGGAAAAAGTTGCTCCCTTAACGAGCGAAGATTCGCATAACGAGTGACGTAGAAAGGGAAACTCTCCTTTTCCTGGAAATTCATTAATGAGCCGGCATTTCCGCTCTGATGTATTATTTCTTTGTTAAGCACTCGATCTGTTAGCGTATTGTTTTCGTGTGTGATCAACCGATTTTACAAATTTTGTATTAAGACAGTATTTGTAATTTTTTTATGTGAAAAGTTTAATAAACTGATAAATTATCTTCGGAAAAAAACAAACACAAGAAGACAATCATAAGAGAGGGAAAAAACTGTTGAAATAAAACGAAAAACCATTTAAAAGCGATAACAAAGTTGCGAATCTAGCGCGCAATTACAATCGGCCAACATCGACGATCTGCACTATTCCCAAGAACAATTAAGGAGATAGATGCTTCAAGAATGTCTACAAAACGGTTACATCACATTTTCGACACGTTTTGAAGCGTCTGCTAAAATAAATGTCTTTAACAGTTTTCTAGTTTTTAAAGCATTAATTATTTGTCATAAATTCAAATTTTTGTTTACGTTTTTTTTTGGTTTCAAATCTAAATTGTAATTTTTATTCGTTGTAATGTTTTATAGCTTCCGCGCAATTTTTTTAGTAGCTTTGACTCTTTCAATTGGCTGAACCTCAATTTCCACCCGGTAAACTCTTCGGGAAGTACTTCTAGCGAAGGCAGATCTTGCTCATATAAATCCACATCACCTTTCAGTTCTTAAAACATACAATTTCTAACAGCACTTGGCACAAGAGATAACAGTTATGCGGATGTCCTGGTTAAGCCAGAGAACCGCATATCTACTTCAGCAATGATGTGCTCCAGAAATGGATTAATTAAGTTCCGCAGATAATGTTGCATTGGCGTTTCTACGCACACATTGCTTCGGTAGATTTGCTGCTTAGCAATTCTGGGCATTGAAGCTTCAGCTCCTATAGACTTCGCCATGATAATGATATGATCATAAATGTTTTGAAAATAAGAATCTACATTTGTCCTAATCTCTCTAAACTCTTCCTTTACGTTTGCGATAAGTGACATAGCCTGAATTATGTCTATCGCTTCTTTCTGAAGTTCGACTGTTATTCTTTCCAGCATAGATAACAGTTTGTACGTTACAACAAATGTCACAATAAATGTGAAGTTACACAAGGAATGAAGAAGCGACGTTGCTCGAGATTTACTGCCCGTGTCACAATCACCATTTGTAGTCAAACTTGGATCAAATCCTTGGTCGTTGTATTTTCATCGCGGCAGTGAAATTATCTCAAGAATGGAGAAAATGTAAATATGCGATTAATAGAAATGTTTGTGTGCTTCGTGGTGCTCAACCCAGTCTGCTTTGCACAAATCTGTAAGTGCCTTCCGTTTAGCACTGTCAAAGACTTGTTTGTATGTTGTTTTTCAACAAGGCTTTTGTTTTTTTGTGCTGTTGTTAAAAAAACATGCAGGTTTCTTTTAATACATTTTCAATCATGTTACGTATATAGGGAAGTCTTCACGAAAGCGTGATCACTAGGTTTAAAGCGTGTTTGCTGCAGTGTGTGTATACCGCCAAAAGGGTCTCTCGCAGAGTACGCGCTTGAACTCCTGAGACAGCGCCCGACATAGATGCAGCGCCATCATAACACTGGCCCCTTATTTTCTGTAGTGGGTTCCTCAAATCTCTCAAAAATGTCAAGATCTATTAGTTACAAAAAAAGGCACACATTCGAAAGCACGACCCCCCCCCCTGCGTACGGCCATGGTGCATATAAGTAAATCATATAAGTTACGAAGACAACTGTATTGAGCTGAATCAAGACCCACACAACCTCTGTACACCGGTTACGACTTGTCGGACCGAAAACTCAAGTGCCAAATGTCAGGACCGAAGCCGAATAGTTCCAGGCCGAATTAATAATTAACGAGACAGCGCGGACCTGGGATTTGGATTTTTATAATAAAGGGTCCAAAGTTGTAGTTTGAACTAAAATAGCTATCAACTTTAAGTGTAGGAGTAACGTACAGTAAAAATGGCATGGGCTGAAAGGGACATAGAGCCCTGAAAATTATTTTCTATTATTATTTACCATTAAAAAATAAAAATTTAGAATTCGCTCAAAAAATTAATTGGAAGACGCAACAATATTGACACCGTAGTTACAACCGGATGTTACGGTTAGTTTACAATATGGCGGGGGTATTGACTGGAAAATCTTGGAGAGAATTTTTTGAGAAAAATACACACTTACCGGCTGCATTTGACAGAGAACACGCAGCTCACGATATAAGTACACCTATTTGCATTTCTATTAAGTCACTAACAGGTCTTCAAAATCCGGTAAGTACATATAATATTTCTATATTCTTTTCATTTTAATCGTGTTCATTTTAATTCATGTTAAAACCTGACTTTCCCCTCTTAATCTGATTAGTCTTGTTGTTTTTTTCCATCCGATTCCTTCTATAAGCTCTAGTCTATAGGATTCCATATTCTCATCAGTGAGTATCTATCATTTTAGATATTTATTTTATTATTTGAAAAATCTAGTTAGAAAAATACCATTGACCATTGAGTCCATTGTTATTGTTTGAAGTTAAATAATATTAATGAATGTTCTAGTTCTAGTGTTCTAGTAATGCAAATATCCTATATTTTACTGTTATCTCTCCTTGGCCATACCTCAGCTGTTTCTTTTTAAAGTTTTTATTTTGTGTGTGATTAAAACAATCAATAATAATAGTTTTTTTGGTTTTTTTTGCAACAAAAACGAATGATGGAGTTTATATATTATTAGTAATATTAGTGAAAATAAATTCTAATTACTCATGTGCATGGTCCATGAACTCCAGGCAAGGAGCATGATAATAAAATCTCAATTGAATAAATGTTAACTAATCAGGGTTTGAGTTACCATACAATAAATGAATTTAAAACACCGAAATATAAGATCAAATCAGGGTATCAGCTTATATGTGCAATGTGCATAAACACCTGGGAAAGCATTTCCCATAATCGCATTATTACTGATAATAAACAATCTGTCTAACATTTTCTAAAAAAATCATTCCACATATAAATTCATTCCACACAATCTACATCTGATATTTATTAATTATTTTAACTGTAATACTGATATAATTAATGTATCACATTCACGCTCTTATTTCAAAATTGAGAATTTCCGGTATCAGGCGCTATTGACACATATTATGTTCTATTATCACTTTAAAAAAAAATCTATTGACTATTGCTATGATAAAATTATCTTTTAATAATGTCTATATTATTATTAGGGTATATCACCACTAATTTAATTATTTCAGCTCACATTCAAATATAACATCTTAAAAATTAACAACAGAAAATGTTTAAACAAGAGGTTAATACTTTAGAGTTATTGCTCATCAATTTGCCAAATTAACACCAAAAAAACCAACAACAATAATTTGTCATTCATAAGCCAAATTAAAACTGAAAGAAAATCATGACGAAAACTACAAATCATCTGTCTATATTATGTAGGAGTTAAGTTAGAATATTTTTAAAAATTAATTAATTTTTGTGTGTGTGTTTTGAATTGTTAAATTCCATTATGTCCACGTCCCCACAAAATAGGCAACATAGTGGTAATTGTCTCTGTTTCTTATATAGTGTATACAGAAAGCTATATCAGCATATGACCCTGTGACCTATTTACCCCGCATCCAAAAAATTGATTTTTTGTTATTATTACTTGCACACAATTTTCAGGCAAATTTACAAACAATATAATTTATAGGGACCAACTGGAAATCGCTCAGACATTCGTCCCGGCCGGATATCGGGTTTTTCTGAACTATTCGCCTCGGCAAATAGTGCCCACGCAAATAGCCAAATATCTAAAAAAATACCTAAAAAAATATAGTTTTGGAATTCGATAAATATCAAGGTTAGTATACTTACAAATTGTTAAAAATATAAAAAATGTAACCTAATTATAGAAATTAATAATTTGAAATTATAAAGATATAAAGTTAATAAACGAATTTTCTACGACAATTTCGTGTTTACTTCTAGCGACTAGCGCCACGCCGCCATATTTACTAATGTTGACGGTGGTAAAGTAAACAATAAAAAATACAGTCAATAATAATTTAATAAACCAAATTGAATGCAATAATAATTTAATAAACCAAATTGAATGCCTGAAATTAAATTTTATTGGTAGAAAACGTGAAAGCTAAATACAAGGTGGTTATGGTTTTGTGAAATAAAGCAACCGCTAATCGTTTTCAAAACAGAAATTAATTCGGGTTTCCAATTTTCGTTTAACAACCCTAGTACCCGGTTCGTACCCGGATCCAGCAAATAGCACATTTAACTATTCGGATTTGGTACCCGGTAGAAAATGTCTACCCGGTTGGTTCCCTAATAATTTACAAATCAATAAACAAAAATGTTTTTAAAAAAAACAGTAAAATTAATAATTACTTTGTATCTTATAATTATATGTAATTATCTCATGGGCTTTATATCAAAAGTAAATTTTTTAAAAAATTGTGAAATACACAAACTGTGTCAAAAGCATATGAAACTATAGATTTTCGCAATGTGGTACATTACCATATAATTAAGGTTGTTAGCAGTTCAAGAGTCCTAACATCAGGACCAGTCAAGTTTAATCTGAATTGGTTAACAATACATGTAACTTCCTTTTGTCTGTATTAGCATATTACCCAAGATGTTCATATTTTGGTTTGTCAAAAATGTTAAATCTTTAAAAAACCCATTAAATTTAAATTAAATATAATTTCAGCGAGTTGACAATTGAAAATACATGTAATACAGCACTTAAAAAAAAATTCCCTTATCATCATGGTTTACTCCTTAGTTTGGCTAACCAATTAACAACCTTAGATATAATGTAAAAAAATATGTCTGTACTGAGTTTTGCAACTAACATTTAGTCCAGCTATTGAGTATTTTGTATTTGATATCATTGCTAATGCTAAATCTAAGCTAATGAGAATGGCTGTAAGAAAATAGCTGAGTATATATCTGTACACAACATTGAATGTTTCTTTAGTAAACCTATTCATGTTCTACCATAAATAATACTTTTACACTGTTGAGAAAATTTTAATGTAAACAGCATTAACAAGATAATCTTTAAATACACTTTTTTATGCACTCTGCAGAACTAAAAGAGTTTACCATGTAAAAAGTATAAATAAATGATTGGTTTTGAAAGTTATTATACACACTTGTCAGAAAAACATGGCAAGTAGGTGAATGAGTTACCATTACTCAGGGGCAACTCTGGGGGTAAGTAATGGGTGAGTTCTCGTAACTTATAACTTTTTGGTGGTTATTTTTAACATATACATGATGTGTGCTTGAAAAATTCATTAGAAATAGCATTAAATCCACATGTACCCATTAAATGATCTTGTCATTGCTCTTTCAAGTATGTTGGATGTATGTTATATCTTTTTGCCACTTTATGTGATGAATTTATCAATTTAGAATCTCAAGTATTTAAACTGATGATTCTTGACAGCAAAAATGCTTAATATTATGGAATCAGTATTGAATCAGTTCCTGACATCAGTCGTGTGCATCACGTATTGTGTGCATAAATTTATTCCAATTGAACAGCAATGAGGAACACATTCTTAATCATAATCTTCTGCTTTTTACTCTTACACTTCATGGTATACATATTGCAAATAGCAGGCCAAAATCTTATGATAATGCCAGCATTATACGTGGCATTTATTCTTGCATACACTAATTTGTTATTGTTCAGTCAGTCTACAAGTTTTTTCTCAGTCTCAGCTTCACTACAGCAATGGTTGTAAAATTTACAGAATGCTTGAAAGACTTCACTCTTGTGCTTCAAGGGTTAGTTTACAGGGACACTACCTGAGCTTTTCATGCCAATTGTAAGGAGGGTCCACAAACATTGTCGGATATTAATAGAAGTGAACGTCAACTACTAGCTGCTGTTCACGAAATAATATCAATCACTAAAACAAAATCTGACAATTTTGTGACAGAGGTCATGTGTGTGATTTGGAAATATTTACTGAAAAAATATTGTCATAAAGCCCTTCAGCCATTTGGAAGTGAGTTGGGTACCATCACCATATGATAGTCTTGTACCACAATTAAATGATACACGTAATAATTTATGAAGGGATGGCAAGAGATCTGACACAATCAGATTACAAAAGGAAAACAAAATCAGGTGAAATGCCCCATTCAATACTGTTTTTCTGGCTTTTGCAGACCCCCCAAAAAGTTAGTAGGCCCCTGGAAAAAAAGGTACGTTGGTCTTAGGCTCAGTGCCTAGGATAAGACGGCCGTGAGTGCAACACTTTTCACCAAAATTTCAGGCAAATTTATTAATGGCTGTCTTTTTAAAAATATTTTAATGGAATTTTAAATAATGCTCCAAAAATTTTGAGAATTCAATGGGAATATATTACTAACAAGAATCTTGCCACTTTTATCAATCATATCCCCTGTTAAGTACAGTCTTGAAAGTAATGTCAATATTATACCACTTAGAACAGTGATGAGTGATGATTAACTAGAGCAGGCGAAACTGTAATTCTTTGAAACGAAATACTTGAGTTTGAATAAATATTGTTTAAAAATTCATTGATGTTGTTGAATCCTGCTATTAAAGAAACTATTATAGAAATAACTAAAATCATCCTGAAACTGTGACTGTCCATGCATACATAGCATATCTATATATCAAATGCTCTGAAAATATCTCGTGTCTTTTAAAAGTTGTCAATGTTTCCTTGTATTCTCCCAATTACGCTCGTTAGATATATTTATTATTAATATAACTGAGACAAGTAGGAGTATTACAGTTATACTGAGCCCACCGTTTTTAAAAGCATTTGGTACAAAATGACTTATGCATCATTTTCGCAGCATCGCCTCTAGCGCCCCCACCCCCCGTGGTTATGGATTCGAGATCCTTTGTTTGTTTCCCCCCTCCTTGCTGCACCCCCCCCACACACACACTTTGGAAAAAGCCACGTGGGCGTAGCGGTTGTAAAGTTTGCCCTTTTGTCACCCAGACAGCACATTCCCTTCACGTGGATAATTACCAACGTGGGAAGATTTCCTATTCACTAGAAGAAATGTTTGTTACCGACGTCATATGGCTTACCTAGGACGAGAAGGGTCGGCGTATTTCAGACCGATCCACTGATCGCCTTGATTGTTTGAAAAAAATGTTCTATAGATTATACAATCATCAGCAAATAACCTAACTTTTGTTCCTGTTGAGATGTTGTTGGGTAAATCATTTATATAAATTAAAAAGAGTAAGGGACCTAGCACAGTTCCTTGTGGAACTTCTGAATTAACCGTTATCGGTGCAGATTTAGATCCATTAGTTATTACAGTTTGCGCTCTACCCTAAAGGAAGTCTTGGACCCAGTGATGTAAGGCAGTGCTTCTCAAACTTTTTAGATTTTGCGGACTGGCAGGCATTTTTCTATTGCTCCAGGGACTGGTTCAAAATTTTACCTATCCGGTCCGTGGACAACCACTTTGAGAAGCACTGATGTAAGGGACCTGAGGTTTCAAAGAAGTTAAGGTTTTTTTTAGTTCAATCATATTGCAAAGAAGTCTTAACTTTGTTTAGGAATCTGAACATTAATAAAAAAAGAATTTCGTGGGGCTCTCAAGTTTTTCTTGGGAAAATTAAAAATAACTCTGGCTTTATCCGACGCTGAAATAGAACTTTGCTTTGTGTGATCCATTCATAAAATAAAAAATTCTCCATTGATATATATGATGATTCACGAAGACGCTGTTTTGGATTTAATGGGTACATTTTTATAAGGACACTAGTATGATCATACATAAACTTTCCAACCTGAGTTTACTTGCCGTTTCTTGCTTTTCACTTTCGAAAATACGTCCGAGTTTCTATTGGTCCGTGACGTATGGGTTGACAAGTTGGGTTCCCCATCATTCCGATGGTCCGGTCGGGCATGCACGTCACGAAAGATCTTTCAACACACGCGCGCAAAATGTGTCATGAATAAATTTATAAAGATTACAGGCAAACACGCTTAGAAAGAAAATTTCAATTTGGAAACATCCAAGGGGAATAAGGCCCCGATTTACAGTAGGAGTGATCGATTCCTGATCACAATGGGCTAAAAGTGCACGTCGTATTCACGGGTGGGCTGATTCTTGCAGTGACGTGAAGTCGTGAATTTACTCAGCTGTGTGGTCGTGGTGTGTGTGCACTTATAAACGTCTATTTGTGCAGTCGTGTGTTGTTCCTGTGTGTTGTTCTACGTGAAGATGTGCGGTGGCGAATTCTTAGTGATGTTTTGATTCAGATGGAAATGTTTCAGTACATATAAAGAAGTGTCTTTTTTTTTGCCGGACATTCATGCAATTCTTCTTTACCGGGTATAAGTGGGACAATAACTAAAAAAATTTGTTACTTGTAAGATTTCTTCTTAGTGAGGATTAGCTGTAAAACTTGATAGCGAATCGGTTGGCGTCGCTTGGAATATAGCCAAGCCCTGGGATTGATTAGTTCAACCTCTTAAAGTTAGAGCAATCGCCGAATCCAGTTTTGAACTCCCACCCCCACCCCTTTTTGCCAACCATGTTACTCAAGGCTTAGAAAAACACATGTATTTTAAGAAAATGCTTACTATTTTTAAGAGTAAGTATATTGTAATTTACATTTTCATATTGTTCTTTTTATTCGCGTTGAATACACCACGCCATGAAAAAAAAATTGGAAGGGGGGGGGGAATGAAATCATCTGTTGCCTCCCTCATAACGCCCTGCTGTGAAGATGATCTTATTTTAGTTCATGAATTTTTTTTTAGCATCCGCGTTGTCGACAGAAAGAGTGACAACAACAGGTTCCTTAATTGTAAAGATGCGGGAACCGAACGGCTTCCTTAATTGTAACGATGCGGGGACCGAACGGCTTCCTTGATTGTAAAGATGCGGGGACCGAACGGCTTCCTTAATTGTAACGATGCGGGGACCGAACGGCTTCCTTAATTGTAAAGATACGGGGACCGAACGTCTTCAACGCCACCGCGTTTTATCGTAAAGGAAAGTTCTAATCGTGACCTAACTTTGTTCAGTCCATTGCTTGTCCTTACCACACTGAAGGGTCAGTTCAAGCTGTTTTGTCTATCAAATCACGGGGCCAGATCGAGGGCATCAGCTTTAAGAGCAGTGAAAACTTCAGAATTCACAGGATGACGAACTTGCCTCGGTTCTTTACCAGTCAACAACTAAAACTAAAACAATTGCCATGTCAAAAAGTCAAAAAAATTTTTTTTTGATTCGTTGCACAAAGGTTTGGGTTTTTTTTCTTTCAGAACGCTATGTGTAGCTGTCTCTTCCCGAGGAAATCTTCATAAAATTGTAAATTATATACGTGTATCGCCATTTCAAAAATATCAAAATGCGAGTATCAATATACATAATTTGTAATGTATGTCATGTCCCGTCTGTCCTGTCCGTGACGCTACTAATTTTAGAAAGCAGCGCACCAAATTACTGCACCAAACAATAACTCTTTTCGAACGTTCGCAAAAAATTGATCAATATGGAAATAAATGAATAAAATAAAAATAAATGAAAGTTCTGTATTACATTATTTTTTAATCTGATGTGTATTTATTTTGAAAACTTCCGTCATTTTTGACGGGTGATACACTAGTAATTAATATTTTACGTCAATTTCCACAATTTGTCTATGTCTAAAATATATATTTATATTTGTAAATTACCTTTTTTCTAGATATGTTTCAGACGGGCCGCTCCGTTCCACATGTCTCATATCTTCACAGTTCTTCAGAAAACTTTAATTAAATAGCATCAAATGTCAAATCGACATTTTGAACCATGTTAATTTCATAACGGGAAATCCGTATTTTTTTATCCCCATTGGTTTTATGTTATTTTTGTTGTTGTTTACTTCATAGGCATCGATCGCAATGAGTCACTCCCAACTTTGTGTCACGCCAAAGGACTTAACATGTTTTGTTTTGTTGTGTTTTGGTTTGAACGAGAGCAGAGGACGTTAAACAGCTATAGGGAACTCTGGTAGTGCCAAGCTGCAGCACATTAGGCTCAGTGCCAAAAGCTGCGTTTGCATTTTTACGTGTATTGAATTTTGGAGTTTAAGCCTTCATATGGTATTTTGTGTTGAGTTATAAACTGGGCAGTTGGGAAACTGTGTGGTCAGTCTGCTATATGGTGTAATTTGTTGGGTTATAAACGTGATCTGCCGGGCTTAAAGCATAACTTTTCCTGATTTTTAATTTGGTCTGCCTGGAGGGATAGTATAAATTTAGGGGTTATAAATCTGGTCTGCCATGATGCAGGCATTTATAATTTTAAAAAAATACACTTTGCTGATTTATAAACCTATTCTTCCGGGCAAATAACATCCTGTGCTAATCTTCTCAGATGTTATGCTGTGCTTCTAAACGTCTACGCTTCCTATAAGTTATAAACTTGAAAAGAAAGTATACTGTCATATAAGCTCTAAATTGTGACAGATAGCATACTGTCCAAAGTTCTAAATGTGATAGATAGGTATACTGTCATAAGTTCTAAATTTGACAGTTAGTATACTATCCTAATTTCTAAATTTAACAGATAGTGTGCTGTCCTGAGTTCTAACTTTGTCCTGTGTTCTAAAGTTGCCACATGAGTTACTAAAATGAATAAATGATATCTTAAAGCACTTTGAAGATGGAATACTGTGTCGGAGTTTTAAATCCCGATAAATAAATAAATAAATAAATATATGAAAAGTAGAGGGTAATATAAAGAATGCGACAAGGGTCGTAACAAGAAAAGTCGGCGCCAGGGTGGGTGAACCGCCCCTGTGGTGTACCAGAGACCGGCAGATTTTGTCGCTTCTTGCTTTTGTGAACGGTGGTTTATCTTCACGCTTAATTCATTAAATACTTATTTAAAGAAGATTTGGTGGCCTCACAGCCCTCTTTTTTTCCCCGGCCATGTTAATACGCCATTCTTTAAATAAGAAACACTTTTTTTCTTTCTACGGCTACGGCATGCACCGTTATAATTTTAGGTCATTTGTTCATTGATCAATTATAAATTATTGCACAGCTCATCAAAACGTGCTGAATCGAATCGTGGGCGAATCGTGGCGTGTTTGTTTCTTTAACAAGAAGCGTAAAACAATCGAGGTTATAAGCTATAGGTCCTATGCATGGCCCCACCCCCCTTTCTTACACCCAATATACCGACGGTTTCAACAACACCCTTGGCTGTTTGAACTAAATTATCTGTTGGCGGTTCTACTATAGCCCACAGCGCCTAAGTTTTACATTTGAAACATGCCATGTTGTTTTATAACATCGAAGTGGCCCTTCTGTTCATACAGGAAATATGAGATACATTACTTCTTTACGCCAACCGCGGATCTTACTACCATGTTAAAATCGGCAACCGAGGGTCTTTTTCAATCTCAATACTAGAGGATTACGAGGGAAAGAGGGATGAATAAATAGAAGTAAAAAAAAAGATTTTTAAAAACCACGTTTTTATAAGCGGACTAAAAAGAAGAAAATAATTTAAAACTTATTAGTTCAAGTACTTCGATTTAATATGACTAAAAACGTGGGGCGGGCGCTTATGAGGTTTAACATATGCGGTTCACTCATTCTCTCACTTATAGATCTCTCTTTTGCCTTCTACATTAGAAATCTTTAATTTTTATACCAAACACCCACCCCACGTTTTTAGTCATATTAAATCGAAGTACTTGAACTAATAAGTTTTAAATTATTTTTTTCTTTTTAGTCCGCTTATAAAAACGTGGTTTTTAAAAATCTTTTTTTTTACTTCTATTTATTTTATTCTTTTTAGTCCACTTCTAACAACCTGGTTTTTTAAAATATTTTTTTACCTCTATTTATTTTACCAAACACCTCACAAGCGCCCGCCCAACGTTTTAAAAACATTGTGATGTGGTCACGGGGCGAACTCACAGATGTCAACAAAAGCCGACGGTACAGATGCTTTTATATAGACTATAGATAAACTTAAAAGTTCAATAATTTAATAACAGTACATTTGATCAATCTGAAATTTTTATACAATGCATTGTCATCCAAGATCTATCTGTGGTAAAATTTTCAGATCTCTAGGACCATCAGAAGTGGTTCAATTTTACGTTGGCAGATTTGAAAAAATCTTGGACAATGCCTCACCAACGAAAGCGAGCTAATAAAAACGTAGTAAAAAAAGAGCTCGAAAAGAGAATTGACAAACATGTTTAATATAACACAATGTCCGAGGACATGGCACTGTTCATTATAGGTCTACGGAAGAGTCACCTTCGTTACAGTGTACGATGAAACATTCTCCTTAAGCAAATTTCTGAATTTTGCCTTCACAAGTTAAGTTTCTTCTCTTTTCTTACGCTCAGTGTGAGTTACGAATTTGACCTGTTTTGTATATTCCACTTTATGATTATGACCCAAGTCGATTGTTTTTACCACCCCCTCCCCCTTTTTTTCACCCTCAAAAATTGTTTGAAACTTGTCATCGCTTCTAGTTTTGGCAGCGCAAGTAGTATTTAGGCTGACGACACGTTCGCATTTAATTTGAATGGGCATTCTTAATCTCAACGTTGTTGACTTTATTTATTTATTTTTATTATTATTTGTGTATGTGTGTGAGTGGGGGGTCCTTTTGTCTCTATTTAAAACTTATTTGCACAGAAGTCTTCTATCTATAATCCGCAGTTTATGAAGGTAGTGAGTTTATTGTTTTTGTGTGTGTAGCGGAGTAGCCGTATGGATTATTACAGCCCCCCCCCTCCGGAAAGAAAAATATGCCATTAGTCGAAATCTCAGAAGAGAAAAGGTGATGAAGGGGGGATCTTCGTACGCCACTGTGTTTTTGAATGCGCGTTTTTGTGATTATTTCAGTCAATGCGCGATTTCCATTGACATCAGTATCTTCTGACTTGCATGTGCAGATTTGCATAGAGGAAATTTTTAATTAGATTTGAATTGAACAAAAACAAAAAAATTGTTTTAAAAAAACCAATAACAACAACAATGGAACCCAAAAGACAGTCACATATAGATATATCCTCTAACGAGATGATCAAAACACTCCAGTCTAACGCCCGCATTCCACACTGCGACCTCGGGCTTAGCTTAACTGGCAAGAAACGGAGTCCGATATTCAAAGGGTTTCGCATTGTTATACGGGCATTGTCAGGGATAGATCATGTCAAAGAGAGGACCAGCATGGAACTGCAGGTAAAATACTCTTAGTGTTGAGCTTACTGAAATTTACTATTATCTTCATCGGCATAAGGGGAAAAAACATTTCCGTGATGACAAAGAACTTTAGCATTCTCGTATTATAATAAATAGAAGTTTAAAAAAAAAGATTAAAAAAAACACGTTTTTATAAGCGGACTAAAAAGAACAAAATACATTTTTAAAATTTAAAATAAGTACTATGATGTAATATGACTAAATACGTGGGGCGGGCGCTTCTCAGGCTTAACTAATTATATTCACTCATTTTCTTACTCGTCATTTGTAAACCCTAATAATTTTAGCCAAAGTCATTTGTAAACCCTAATCATTTTAGCCAAAGTCATTTGTAAACCCTAATCATTTTAGCCAAAGTCATTTGTAAACCCTAATCATTTTAGCCAAAGTCATTTGTAAACCCTAATCATTTTAGCCAAACGCCTAATTTTCTACATCAGTGTTTCTGTATTAAACCTCCTGTTATTTATTCAACTCTTTAATAAAAATCCATTCTTTGTTTCTTCATCTTCTGTTTAATAAGGCCCCACGATCAACGTTCTGATTATGTTAAGATTTTTATTACAATTTCAATAGTCTAAAATCGATACTTAATCATATTGTTCAAGAATGAAGTGATTCACAATTGTGTAAGCCAGGGGTCAGTTAACTTTTTTGCCCATTACCCCAAAATACTAAATTTCATTTTGCCGTTACGAAGGCGCGAGGCGCTGCACACGAGGCGCTGCACACACGACTCGGGGGTTTAGGGGGGGGGGCGTTGTAACCGCCCCCCACCCTAAAGGGTCTAGGGATAAGCCCTAGCCTAAAATGAATCTGGCGAGTTTTAGAAGCCTGACAATAAGTGTCTAAAAATGAATTTGAACTGGATTATACTTAGATATTTTTAATCAAATCGACACCTAGGGATCATACTCATATTTCGGGGAATTTATTAATATTGATTAGGTCTGCGGAAATTAACGATTAATTTCTCGATTAATAGTTTAAAATATTTTATCGATTAAAATTATTTTAATCGATAAAAATTGGATTATAATTTGAGAAAATATTTATAATATTTTAATTTTTTTATATTAATAAATAATTAATTATTGTTAATTAATAATAATTTATATGTTTTTTTACGTACAAACTTCTCCAGCGTAATATTGTAATTTATTTTATTAATTTATGTGGACTGGCAAACGTCAACTAAAAAATGGTTGACAGCATCAGCGCAGTTAAATTTAAACATATAACTGGAAAGTGGAGCAAATATTTTGTTTTTAAGCTAACTGCGGATGGCAAAGTCAAAGATGGTGAAAATTTTTACTGTGTTGACTGCCATAAACAATTCTCTTTTAAAGGATCAAATACATCCCTAACATACCACCTTCAGTACAAACATCCGATCAAGTATCAACACATTGTCATAAAATTTAGTTCAAAATATTCTTAATTTTCAATGTCTGTGAGACAGGGGAAATAACTTAATAAAATAAAAAAGTCAATTACCTGTTTTTGTTACTTCCCTTGATATGTTCAGTTTAATGACGTCATAAATTTCTAATTTTGGCTTTAATCGAAATTAACGATTAATTAATCGTTAATTTTTCAAATTTAAATTTAAATTAATCGATAACAGCCCTAATTTTGATACAATTATTAAAGTTTACAGTCACATATAATAGTTATAAGCCTAACGGCACTGCCTATTCTCATATAATGATAAATCTGACATAAAAGGATAAAGTCTAATAAACACAAAAATACTTAAAAAACAAACTGAAATTATACATTAATATAACTCATTTAATATTATAAAACACAGAGGTTTCTTCTTTAAATCTCTTTACCGTTCATTTCTGTGAGAAAAGATGTTGCTTCATTTTTGACACAATTACATCGAAATTGGGGTCTTTGATGCTAGAGCAAGTTGGATGCTTTCTTCAGCGTCCAATCGATTTTGCAGCTTTATTTTTATGTTCACCAGAGTGGAAAATCCTTGTTGACAAAGTTAAGTTGTTGCAAAAGGCAACAATGCTTTTGAGGGCCTCCTCACGTTCAATGTTTACAGCTTTTGCAGCATTTGATATACAATTTAAAAAAACGTAAAAAACCAAGTTTTTTTAATACTATAAATCCTTTATGTACGAGACATAACTAAAAGAATATTCATTATAATACGCAGTGCAAGACAATACAAAAATTCAAAATTGTAGTTATGTGTCGTAAAACATGTTTAATATAATGCTCACCGATCAGGAATATGTTTATAAAAAGTATTGTCAATAAAATACGCACCTTATTGCGTGACAGGAAAGGTTGTTCAATATAATACGCACCACGACACTATAGCAAAAAAAGTTAACATGTTACATAGAGATAAATAAAGATAATCTAAAAATTCATTAATTTAATTACGGTACATTCGATTTATCTGAAATTTTGATACATCATTTTTATCATCGGCACGAGTCTGCCTGCAAAATGTAAGCTCGCTAGCTTACGAGGAAGTGGGTTAAAAATCGATCCAAAGTTTTTTCGGCATCGCCCGCCTCAAGCAAGCAGACACCACTAGTTAATATAAAGGATTTTAAAATGTGTAAGAAGTGCTTTGTTTGCAAATTCAATACGCGCCTCATTATTGGATTGAAGTTCAAAAATTGCCTCTGCTAACCCTTGAGGCTCATCTGGTACATCCGCAATGTCACATCGAAAGGGATCTACAATCCAACTGACATTATACGAATCAATCACTGGAAAGTAAATAGTTAACCGCTCTTTGAGCTTGGTAAGATGTCTTATAACTATATCATTGATGTGGTCAGGCATAGGGTTATATTCCCACAATCTTCCAAGTACAAGGCCCACTTTGAAAAGGACGCTAACTTGTTTCATTCTGCTTTTTATTTCCAATATGAAAGCTTTAATATAAATGCTGCAATCATTTCTCTGGCTGAGATTATACTGATATTTTTTCACTGCAATTCTTTCTTCAACGCATTCACATGCTCAAAAATATCAGCTAAATATTCGAGATGTGCAACCTAATAATAGTTGGTAAACTTCTCTGCTAGAGCATGCTTTTGACCAGCTAGAAATGTTTGAAGTTCCGCTTTCCTAGCCCACACTCTGTTCAGAACATTGCCGAGTGAAAGCCACCGTACCACGGTGTGATAAAGTAGGTCTGTATATTCAGCCTTACCATCTTTACATAAATCACGAAGCAGTCGCGTTTGCGCTGCATGTCCTTTAATGAAATTTACAATCTGGATAACATCGTGCATGACGACCCCAGTTCAGGTTCCAAATGTTTCACTAGCAGAGCTTGACCATGCATGGATCATATAGTGGTAACTTCAATTGTTGGGATTCCTCTCTCTTGCGAAAGCGGGGAAAAAAAACCAAGTACACGACCCAACATAGCTGGAGCTCTTAACAGACAAAGCAAAACAGTCTCTCTGTTTTAAATTAACTTTATCAAAGTATTCATTAACTTTATTGGATACAACAATTTCTTGACATCGCAATGCGAGAAGAGCACAAAACAACATAATTTCCTCTTCAATTATTTGAAAACCTTTGTTGTGAACACATACTATCATCATTACTAATTACATCAGTGGTCTCATCAAGATGAATAGGAAAGAATTTTCCTTGCGTACACGTACACATGACTGATTTTGAATAAATATAGCGAATTTTATGTACCCAATGTGCTACTCCGGAAAATTCCGTTTTTACCCCAAATTGCGTAATTTACGAGTGTTCGGCGACCACTGGTGTAAGATAAAGATTTAAATCCATTTTCCTGTGTTTTTGAACCATGATGGATGCCTCCATTGAACTGAAGGAATCAGCATGAGTCATTTAAGGTTTTAATGGATATACAATGAATATAATAAACTACCTAGGGAGACATTAACAATAATTTGTAAACATTTCGTTTGGATATCTGAAGACATGATTATTATTGCCTGGTTTCCGTGAAAAGTTTAAATAACTCTTACAACACGATCGTTCTATATATCTCTTGGCTTGTTGTTCTGTACATGTCTCTTGGTCTGTTTTTTCTGTACATATCTCTTGGCCTATTGTTTTTGTACATATCTCTTGGCCTATTGTTGTACATGTCTCTTGGACTATTGTTTTTGTATATATCTCTTAGCCTATTGTTGTACATGTCTCTTGGCCTATTGTTTTTGTATATATCTCTTAGCCTATTGTTGTACATGTCTCTTGGCCTATTGTTTTTGTACATGTCTAATGGCCTATTGTTGTACATGTCTCTTGGCCTATTGTTTTTGTACATGTCTAATGGCCTATTGTTGTACATGTCTCTTGGCCTATTGTTTTTGTACATGTCTAATGGCCTATTGTTGTACATGTCTCTTGGCCTATTGTTGTACATGTCTCTTGGCCTATTGTTTTTGTACATATCTCTCTCTCCATGTTGTTTCTGTATACGTCTCTCTGTCCGTTGGTCTCTCCGTCTGTTGTTTCTGTACATCTCCTGGCCTGTTTATTTTGTACATGTCTCTCTCTCTCTCTCCATGTTGTTTCTTTCCATTCTCTTGGCCTGTTTGTTTTAAAGATAAAGCCTTCAATACCTACTGTGTCCACAGCTTGAGCAGGGCAATGTCCAGTATCAAGTGTTGGTCTGTCTCTATGACATCACATACAGACAGTTTTTTGGCAGGCAGTGGAAAGGGCCAGTGGTGGCACCCAGGGGAAACAAATTGCAGTACAACAAGGTGCATCTCAGCTTGTATGTTTTATAATGTACCTTTCAAGAGTCGTATCATCTTCTTTTAGAGACTTGCATTGTCGTGTTAGCGCAAACAAATTATCATGTTAATTTTTTTTTGCTATTAGCCAAAATATTTAGCATGCTTTCAACATAACTATTTTCTTTCATTGATTAGTTCCAAATAAATGATGCTCAAAATGGTTTTAACATTTATATCATGTTTTATTGTCAACATTATCCCCAAAAATCCTAGGGATGAAAAAAATTACAAAGTGTTAAAGAATACAACTAACTTATTTTCTGAAGAGTGTTAATGGATGACTTAACTGTAAATAATAATGCTTTGTCACAAGTTGTTTTTATTTTCTTTATATTAATATGACATGTATTGCTTTAATTATTTTTTTCCCAATGCTTTTTTAGAGCCTGTATTTCCACACAAGTATAAACAACATCAATGTCATAGCTGTCATAGAGGTGGTAGCTCATACCATAGGCACAGATGGCCGACCGCATAGAGTTTCTTGTGGATGGGGGTTCGTGCGCCCTTTCAGTCATGAAGGAGACTTGCCAGACAGCTCCAGGGGAGTTCAACCAACCACTCAAAAGTAGAATTGTTATCAAATTATCTTTGAATTTAATTTATTTTGATGGACTAAAGACTTTAATTTTTATTTATCTTAATTTTTAAAAGCAATTTTTACTATTTAAGTCTTACTAAGCTTTAGGGGTTAAAAAATGGATTTCATTTTATTTGAATGGAAATTTTAAGCTGTCATTTAATTATTTTCCCCTGGAAATTTTAAGCTGTCATTTAATTATTTTCCCCCAGAATTCCTTTATATCATGGGACGCCACGTGCATTGTATTTCCTTGAGGATCCCATAGAAAGTAAGAAATTCATTCTCTTAATTATACATTTTATTTATCTACAAAAATCATTTAAAATCTTTTTTCTTCATGTGATCACTAAATTATAGTCTTCACAATTTTAAAAAAAAATTATATGTAGGAGTAATTGTCAATTAAATTTTTTTAAAAGAAGGTAATTTATTTTAACTATTAAGTTTTATTGAAACTGTTCCTTATATATCCAAACCATTGTGCTATATAATGAAAACGGCTCTGCTTTGTCACAACTGATCTCAATGAATAACTCAAACAGACAATCCTTTGCTGAGCTCCATTGAAGAATGTCAGCTGAGCTGTGCGGTCATGTCCCAGAAGTCATTGTTGGGGATCATGCATCTATTACCAGACAACACCCTTGTTGACTCCAACGATATTGTTCCTGGAATGTTGGATGCACCCGGTTTGTAATTTTCCCTCCTTATTTAAAAATAATGAAATGTAGTTTTTAATTATAGCTGTAGTTTGTTGTTGCTATTTTTCCTTACCTGTTTGTTTTGCTTCTTCGAAAATCATATTTGTTGTTTCTAACTTGATTATTAAGCTGAATAGGGCTAATAAAAACAAAGCCACTAATGTAGTTTAGAATCCATCTATGCTTAGAGAGCCAATAATTGATGATCACATATCATATGAAAGTGGTAATGGAATGAAACAACCCATTTTCTCTTTTGTGTCCTGAAATTATTTTCTTCCTCCATTTTCATACAGAGTATACATAAAATTTTATCAACATAAAAATAAATAAAATAAGCACTTAATTGCACTGATGCAAAGTTTGTAATATAAAATATTTAAGTTTGTTTAAGAGTTTTTATTTATTGTTTCTTATAATTTGAGCAATAAGTCATGTATAATCATTGCCCAATGTATAACAAATATTAAAACAAGAATATATATAATATTTACGCTCAATTATCACTGATGCCTAACACTAAGGGACATCATTCTGCTTTTTTAAAATTTTGTGTTGTAAGCAGTGCTGATTGACTCAAATAGTTATTTTTTGGTGCTGTAATTTGGTGCGCTGCTTTCTAAAATTAGTTAAAAAATCGTGTGGTGATTAGCACTGTAAAAATTATTATATAAATATTTCGTATTTATCAGACAAGGATAAGTTACTTGGGATTTTAACCAAATAAAAAAAAGTGGGCGCCTTAGGCGCCCTACAACCTCTATTTTAAATAACTTTGTGTACATTTAAGGTAGTTTAATATTACGTATCTATCATACAAGGACAAGTTTGTTGGGCTTTTGAAAAAAGTAGGCGCCGTAGGCGCCCTAAATAAAAGTGGGCACCCAGCACAACCTATATTATATACAGACTTTGTGTACATTTCAGGAATATTTCGTATTTATCATACAAGGATAAGTTTCTTGGGCTTTTGACATAACATTTTTTTAAACAAAGCAAGCAAAAAAAAACACCTATTATAAAATACTTTGTGTACATTTAAGAAATTTTAATATTACGTATTTATCATACAAGGACAAGTTAGTGGGCTTTTGAAAAAGGTGGGCGCCGTAGGCACCCTTAAAAAAGGGGGGCGCAGCGCCACGCGCCGCAGCACAACCTAGTCTTTAATATTTAAATATTTTAAATTATAAAATATCCATTCATTGGATTAGTATTTCATTAGCTGAGCCTATGTAAGGTTGATGCTGTGTTATTTAATATATCATATAGACTAGGAATGCGATAAAGCTTTTAAATAAAATACAAAAATACTAAATTTTTCACTGTTACTTTTGATACTTGCTCCCTCTTCTTATATCCTTTGTCATTGTTTTTTTTTCTTGTTTTTTTTTCTTTCTCTTTATCTTTACGTCTTCATAAAGAATGTCTTAGATAATTTAAATATAACTTTAATACTTCTGTAAGTGTATTTATCTGTACAGACGAATCATTAGTCGAAATATATACTTTTGTATTAGTTAATTAATAAAGCTTTCATTTATTGTTTGATTACACAATTTGTGTATTTTCTATTGTGTTAAACACTAGTCAAACATAACTGGATTTTAAATTAAAAGGGACCCAAAGTCCTTAGTAACCAATTTATAAATTTCCCATGTTTTTTTTTGCAGGGTCTGACAGATTTAAAACACCTGGTCTTCTAAACCAGGTCCCAATAGTCATTGATGGCTTAAATTTCCGCCTGCATCCAAATGTGGACAAGTTCGAGGCTGAGCTGTGTGAGCTGATGAACGAGGATAAGTCTTTGAGAGAAAACCGCCAACTGGACACGGGTCAAGTGTGCATCGTTGAGAGAAGACTTCAAGTGAGTTGTTGACATGTACAGTCGAACCCACTTACCTCGAGCTCGGTTAGCTCGACCACCCCACTAACTCGACGTTTTTTATTGGAACCGCTAAATTCTCTCTTTGTCTTTGCATTTTTTCATCGGCTAATTCGATTTTTCTAAGTCGCCGAAACCTAATACCTCGAGCACAAAAGAGGGCCCGAATTTGCAACTTAACTTGGTTAGCTCGATTCTCGTCAGTTCGCCTAGCAATACATTTTTAGTTCAAAATAGTGTTGACATCTCGCATCATCTTCGAGACTTCCGGCTATTGTGTGATTCTACGAGATTTCAATAAAAATTACCGGATGTTATTATCTTCTTTCACTTTCGATCCATGTGTGAATTAGATGTATTCACCGAGTCCGAGGTGCCCGTAAATCGGCATTTTTTCGCAGTGCATGTTATATTATTATTAAACTTAATTCATTTTCTGATGCATTGATCATTTTATTATTTAAGATAAACGAATATCTTTAGAAATGAAAATAAAGGTTTGTATCGAGAATCGAAGGTGGTTTTTATATAATTAAATAAAAAAATTATTATTCTTTTAAAAGTTTGTTGTAGCTTTGTTCATTGTTACATTAACAGTATGATACGTGACTGTGACACTAACACGCGCGTGACGATGAAATCAAATCATTTTCTTAATATTCCTGTACATGTATTTAATATCGTTTTATATATACACGTCATCACTTTTGTAGTTCGAATTCTGATAAGGAATGATTTTTTAAAAAATTCGCTTAGACTTGTTGCCGGCTGAGGTCTAACACTAACACAGCCCACAGCATGCTGTGATCAACGGTCAAGGCCGCAATAGTTTTATTTATATTATTACAAGACTGAGGAAATTCGAGAGCGTTCTGATGGTAACAGATATCCTGCACGTCAAAAGCATTAAACTTAAAATTACCATATTGATATGTTATATTTTTTTTTATTCGCTGATTCGACGGGCATTGCAAACGCTAGCGGCTGCTAATGATAATGAGACTAGGCGAGGCGTAAACTTTTGACCTTTTAACGCATGCGCAGACAATTGTAAACTGGTAACTTATTTTTAATTTAAATGGAATTGAAACATGACAGAGACGTAATCAAAGACCTTTACTTCGGCATAAATATATATATATATATATTCCCGATTAGTCATAACTTTTCCCGAATTTCAAGGCCGAGAATTTTTTTTTAAAGAATTCCCGACTTTTTCCCGTTTTCCTGAGTGGGAACCATGGTTATATTTAAATTTTAAACGGTCCTTAAAAACTAACGGTCATTACAACCTTAGGAAAGAGCGAAGAAATTTTAGGGTTCCGATACGATTCGAATTAATCGTCCCATCACTAATTAACGCTAACTAATTAATCACGTACATAAAGAAATTTCAAGCACATGTTAATATATTGCCACCATATTGATTTTCGTTTTAACTCGATCATCGGTTATGTCGACGCCATTTTTCATACCCCAACGCCGTCGACTTAACCGGTTTCGACTGTAGTTAGTCAACTGCAGCCATTTATGTTTAATAATCATATGTGATTGATCTACAGTATACAATTGATGAGGCAATTCAGTGGTAAATTCTATTTTAAAGTGAGAGAAAATTTGAATTGAAGTTGTTTATTAAATGGTGCTCAATTAATTTAAGTGTAAGTAAAATTAATGAATTTTATTTTAAAAAACTATAAACAATCCAATATCTACTTTTGCTGCTGGAGGACAATAACTCCAGTTAGATAGAATAAAAATAACTGGTCAGTTTTTATTGTGAAAGTTAAATGAAAAAATAAAGTGAATTTTTATACCTCTGTATACTGGCATAAACTTTATGTATTTAAAACACATAAAAACACGAGAGATTTTTAAAAACCTAATAATTTTATCCACAGTAGGGTAGTTTATATTTTATTTGTTTTAAGCTACTTATCTCAACACCGTTTCCATCTTGCTTTAGGTTGGTGTACACAATGGCTGGTGCTATATTGAAAAGCCAAGTGTTTTCCAGCTTGAAAAGGTTTCAGGCAATGAGAGCAAGAAGCCAGCAGCCAGTCCAACAATCAGGCGGAGCAGTCGATATCATATCAGGAGGAACAGCACAGGGTCATCAGTGTGAGTTTACTCAATGAAATCATTAAAATGGTTCTAACATGATGCATTGCACACCCCAAAAATATGTCCGCTCTAAGTGTGCTCAGAAACAAAAAGCTTCATTAGCTCGGGAATATACTTTTAAAAAAAAATTTATTTTTAAAAACCTCATTAAAATAAAATAAAATTCTGAAAATTTACATAAGTATAAGTCATTTAAATAATATTCGATTCTCAGTAATTGCCTGAAGGGAAAAGATTATTTTCTTTATTCACCACTGTATCAAATATCTTTTTCTTATCCAGCACCTTGAACAATGGTCATGCTATCTTAGTATTAAAGAATAAGATTGAAATCCGTGAACTGCTTGAGGATCCTTTGTGTTCAGTTGTTTTCACTCTGGAATATGTCATTGGAGAGCCATTATCAGTACAAGAAAGAAAGGTCAGAGGTCATATGCTTTACTTATCAACAAGGTTTTGCTAATAATAACATGTTTTTTTTATTTTTAAAAAGAAAAGTTTGTAAACATTAACATATTTATACTTGATGCTTGCCCATGAAATTTCTTTGGAAATTCAAATTTGAGCAGAAAAAAACTGTCAAGCACAGAATATAATAAAAAATTGAGATTAGTTAAATCAATGTTTGAGGGCTTTCACTTAAACTTTTAAAATCCTAAATAAGTTAAACAATGTTGCTTTGTGATTTTCTTTGTTTTGAAAGGGCTCCTCTGGATGGGTGAAATGTCATTATTGCTTACCTCTATAATCACAAACAGAAATAGAAATATTATCCTGATCCCTGAAAGAAGGATAAGTTCATTAAATCCCGACATTTTCATGGTTACAACTGCTTCAAGAAAGTTTGCCGTTCCTAGTTAAAACATTTTCACTAAATGTTGAAATTTGTTGGGATTAAGAAGGATGGGCGTGTTTGCATACATTATAATTTTAAAAGAAATTTATTCTTGAGAGAAGTGACCATAGTTTGATGTATTTGTTTCAAATTAATGTACCATTTATAGCATTGTGTTATAGATATTTCTGATGGAGCGGTTGATTTGTAGATAGGTTCATTATTTTGTTCACCAGCAAACACACAGCCTGACTCGTGCCTACACTCGTACTGTGCACGTGCGCTGGGCCACATGGACACCTTTCCTACACCCCAACACACAGGATGTGACCATGGCTCTGGTGGGTGGACCAGTGAGATCCCCAGACGACGCTCTTGTTTACAAGATCCCAACCACCTCCATGCAGGATGAGAACTCTGCTGTCGCTGCTGGGGGACTCTTGGCGTTTCGATGGGCAAGAGATGGGGTACATTTTTTAACATCATCTCAGACTCAAATGACAACTTGTTAATATGCTTTGAGTAAAAATGTCTTAAACAATCATCAGAATAAAGCATACAATATTGCTCTAAACGTATTTAAAAAAATTAAAATGTGTACAATTATTTACATTATTTTGTAACAGAGAAAATTGGCAAAACATACTGAAGTTAAAAAAGGTTGAAATTATAAGTTTAAAAAATTTACATTTGTGCAATCATTGGAATACTATATGGAATTGGAAGGATTTTTTGATCTTTTGAAATAAGTATTGTGCGAGATCTGTATCTTTCTTCTGCCATTGCAAATTGTGAATATAATTAATAAATAAATATGTAATTTCTTAGGAGTCCATAAGCGCTGGTCCGATGACTCTTGCTGTACCTGCATATCCAGCTGTTGGCTCAGCCATCTCATTGCGCAGTGATGCAAGTGAAGGCGTTATGTATGAGACAGGTGCATCCGGTGACCCAGCTCATAGGAAACCTCCTCAATGGAAAAATAGGTGTGTATCTTCTATACTAAATTACAGATTTACCAGCCCAAGAAAATTTTAGATCCATTAAAATATTGAATTTATGTTACGAATAGTTTTCTTTTATGCAATAGTAGGACATTAATAAAATTATTAAATGTATATGCCTAAAATAGTCTAGAAATAGGTGACATGGTATCCTTATTTCATGAACAGTTCTGTATTTATGTTATATTATATATTCACTGCGTTTAAGTGTACACAGATTTAGATTTAATCAAGTAACTCATCATGAAACCACGAAATGCTTATTGTTATTTTATATTTTGGCTAAAGGGTTTGTCTTAGATTAGATTTAGGATAAACATTGTGTCTTTGAAACAGAGCATGCATACATGCAGCCTATTTCAACAGATAATGCCTAGATTTTAGAAAGAGTTGTTTTCAAAATGTCAGCTTTTACAAAAATTTATCAATGGTTTGTGCAGAAAGGGGGCAATAGCAATATAGCAAAATAATCCTTTTTAGACAGCTGATTAAGTTTTTAATTTAAATTTAAAAAAATCTTAACAATTAAAAATTAAATTTTTGTTGTTGTTGCTACAACTAAATGTTTTAATGCTTAAACTATTCTTTTAATGACAATGCCTACTCTTATTAGATTTGTACCATTGAGTTTCTGAGAATCTTTAGAATGTAAATATGACATATTTCAGCCAACATCGTCAAAGTGTTTTTTCGACTAGAAGTCGTCACAGTTTAGTACCAGGATTTTCAGATGTTCCTGTTTTTTTACCTAATGGGTTAGCCAGTACAATAGTTAAATGATTGCTGTGGTGTGAATCTAATTTAGAAGTGAATTTATTTTTACACTCTTTGTTTTCTTCATTATGATTTGCCATTTTTCTCTGTTACAAAATGGAATAAGAAATTAAGATGTTTTTATTCACAAAGTGCTTAACTTCAACAATTCAGAAACCCTTTGATAAATTGGAGATTAACCATTGCAATCTTTGTTCTCTTTTAAAGTTCTTGTGATGCACATTTACTCCATCCTTGTCTTTATTTGAATGTTCTTGTGATCTAAAGGTTTATCAATCTGTTAAGTTTTTTAAATCTGTGTTGTTTTAATGTCCTGAAAAGCTGCATAAACATACATTGAGCTGTTTGTCCTTTAATAATAACTAACAACATTTTAGTATGCACCTTTAACTGTGCACATAAGTAATTGTGGATGCAAACTTTTCACTATTCTTTAGGTAAAAAAAACAACATATTGTGATATTACTGTATATAGTCCAGATCACTATATGCTGTTGTATATCCTGTCCACGTTGTTAAAACACAGTCTTCTTTCTCACAGCATTCATAGTCAGTTGTACAATTGCAACCAGACTCATGCAGGAGTTACCACTCCTGATAAAGACCCAGAATTCTCCAGCTCTAATGATCACATGACTTGTTGCTCCTCATCAAGCTCATTACAATACACAATGTGTGACTAGCTTAGAATTTATTTCATTGGTGGATTTATTTTAACTTGTTATTTCTTATTGTGTTTGCTCTTCCTTTATTGAAGAGAATTGTGAGGGTGTTTGGGGGGGGATGCAAATTTGAGCCTGTTGCATTGAAATTGAGTAGAAATTAAAAAAAAACTAGTGTATCATTTTAACAACCATCTTGGCAAAAAGAAAAAATTGAATTTGGTAGAAAATTTAAACAAGTATCAGTTATTTCTGTAATCATGGAAATGAAAGAACTAACAACCAAAGACCTTGTCTAATTGATTCAAAAATTGTTAAATGTGATTTTCAAAAATTTCTTCTCATGTCATGTTTAGTTTTGTTGCTTATTGCTTTTAAAATAACTTAAATTATTTTTTTTTGCCTTTGAAAAAGTTTAATTTGTGTGATTGTTTTGGACCACCATTAATTAATTTAAGTAGAAACGTAAAATTATATATTTCTTTTAAATGTGTATAACATTTGTTACCTTAAAAAATTCTTGTAATTTAAAATCTGTTCAACTATCATTAATGTTTATTGAAATAAGAACAATTTTAAAAATATGAGCATAAGGCAGTTAAATTTGATTGACTAATAATTAGTTACGTTCATATATGGAGTTTTTGGTAAAATTTCTAACAAACAGTTATGAAAATGTTACTAAAATAACATAATTATTCCTGTTGATATTGATTAGAAAATATCAAACACAGTTTTGAAAATGTTACTAACATAACACACTTATTCCTGTTGAAATTGATTTGAAAATATCCAACAGGCAACCATCCATGGCAGGTCCTGCAGCAGTCAGTGCCACCACAGCCTACCCGGTGCCCCAGTACGCCTATCAGGTGCAACAGCCCATGACAATCCCTCAACACATGATGCCTATGGGAAACATGTATCCTTATATGTCCACACCGATCAATGGCTTACAGCCTGTGGATATCATGCACATGCATGAGGTCAGTACAGCTTAGTTCCCTGTTGACTTATAAATAAATTATTACAACACTTATGGGAAGTGATAAATAATCTTTGTAAAACAGCTGGACTGAAAAGATTTTTTTAAAAAAAATTAATTAAAAAAGCACTTTTGAAATAAAATTTTCACTTTAACAAAATCTCTATTTATGCTTTCATGTGTTATTTCATTTCTGATCCCCTTGTAGACGTCAGCTGCTGCTGAGTTACGGGAACTTCCATTCACTCCAGTTCATGCCCTTGTTCTAGCTCCAGGTCAACAACCAAAAGGGTAAGTATTTAAAATACTTTTTTAATCCTAAGAACGTCTATAATTATTCCTGTGTCAAGTTTGTCTATTATTTATCTCAAGTAATATTTCCAAAACCCATGCTATTGTATAGTGTATTATTTCACACCAACTAGTTTCTATAGGTAGAGAAATGTTTCTATTTACAATAAATCCATTATAAATATGAACTTAATTTCTCAGTTTTTTAAAGTCAAGGTATCTATAGGTTTAAACATCTACTCCTTCTGTTTCTCCATTCCAGTGGTCGAGGTCTCTCAAGAGCGGCGTATGCACGACTCTATGCAGCAGGGTTTCCTCCTCTGTTAGACCGTAATGGTGATCCGCCTGAGGTGGTTGACCCTCATGGTCAGCACCTGGTCAACTTGACCAAAGAGCAGTTGGATCCACTTCAAGCCAATGAGGTCATCTTTCAGTTCTTGGCTTTTACAAGGTCAGTTATCCAATGAAGTCATCATTCAGTTCTTGGCTGTTACAATGTCAGTTACATGAAGTTCACATGTAATTTAAAAATAATGTCCTAAGTGATGATCTTATAACCTTTGTTCTTTATTTCCTTATTCCTAGGTTTTGGCAACTCACTTATGACCATTTGTGTGTACATTTTTTAATGTAATTACTCATAATTTGCTTTGCTTCATAACTGATCTAATAATGAAGTAAATGGGCTTAAATGTCCAGTGAAGAGAAATTTCTACTGCAAAATTTTATCTTGCTTAAAATATTATTTTAAAAAAAAAGAAATTCAATAGTTGCATTGGAAATAAAAACAATATTCATACATCTTATCTTTACTTCTATTGTGTAACTAAAGGTTGGTTTAGAAATCAATTCTAATAAATTTCAATGTCATCTGTAGTATTGAAAAATATTATTAAAATCTATAAGAAATACTGGCATAAAAAACAATTTCCAATTTGTGCTCATTGATGAAAGCACAGATATTCATTCTTACCCAACCTCTGATTATTAATCTTATGATTTTGATTGTTCAGATTAAGGCTTCTGAAGAATTTTTCTTTTAAAAAAAAACATTTAATTTTCCATCATTTTTCAGGGAGCCACTTCTAGACATATCAGGGGCCCAAGGAAGTGTCCATCCTGCCACTGTTTTTTTTACCTTCCAATTCTATCGCTTCCCACAGGTCACCACAGAGAGGTCAGTTGTATTTTTATGATCCTGTTGTATAAACGCCCACTGTTTATGTGACTTGTGTTTATGGCCTTAAACCTTTTTTTTTATCTTGAAAAGCATATTCTGAAACGTAAATCAGTGCCAACATTATTTGTTTGTTTATAAAAATAAAAAATAAAACAATTTTTTTTGGCACTTGATTTGTAGGAAATTGTGAGGTATTCGAATTCTTAGGAGAGTCTGTTATTTAAGGATGTTCCTGATATGAGTACCAGCATTGAAGGTTAATATGTTGAATGCAAACTGAACCATGAGCTTAGAAACGCTCTTAAATAGTGATGGTGTGTACTTTAAGGCTTGTGTACCAGTAGTACAGAACCTGAGAGGCAGTAGTGCAGTAGTCAGTAGTACAGTAGTTCAGTAGTCAGTAGTACAGTAGTCAGTAGTACAGTAGTCAGTAGTTCAGTAGTAAAGTAGTCAGTAGTACAGTAGTCAGTAGTACAGTAGTACAGTAGTACAGTAGTCAGTAGTACAGTAGTCAGTAGTACAGTAGTCAGTAGTGCAGTAGTGCACGGGGCTGGGATTAGGAAAGCTGAATATAGAATAGCTTGTTTTAATAGAGTTACCAGCTGAATGTAGAATAGCTTGTTTTAATAGAGTTACCAGCTGAATGTAGAATAGCTTGTTTTAATAGAGTTACCAGCTGAATGTAGAATAGCTTGTTTTAATAGAGTTACCAGCTGAATGTAGAATAGCTTGTTTTAATAGAGTTACCAGCTGAATGTAGAATAGCTTGTTTTAATAGAGTTACCAGCTGAATATAGAATAGCTTGTTTTAATAGAGTTACCAGCTGAATGTAGAATAGCTTGTTTTAATAGAGTTACCAGCTGAATATAGAATAGCTTATTTTAATAGAGTTACCAGCTGAATATAGAATAGCTTGTTTTAATAGAGTTACCAGCTGAATGTAGAATAGCTTGTTTTAATAGAGTTACCAGCTGAATGTAGAATAGCTTGTTTTAATAGAGTTACCAGTGATGCCATTGGTATCTATAGTTCCTTGGCTAAGTTGTTTTAGGAGGAGCTCATTTTACTCACGGAGCCACCCGACAGGAATTCATTAAACACTTTATTCAAATGTCAAGTGTTTGTTGTTCTCGTGCGAAGGCTCCATAACTCACATCCTGAATAAGGAAAGAACAAACTAAATTCATGACAAATAACTTCCGACAATACCAAGCTCTTTTAAGATACATGACCTATGTTACAGTGAAAGGCAAAAGTTGTAGAAATATACCCCGGGGAAAAAAAAAGAAGAAGAAGAAAAAAAAACTGTGATAATTATTGGGCTACAATTTCTTAAAGAAATAACTTACAATTTTATGAAAAATTATTTTTTCCAAATGATGCTTTACTTCAGAACGCTTTTAGCCAAAGCCCAGAATGATTTATCCTCGCATCCACAAGCTGTGCCATTTATCCTCCAGAGACTTAATTCTGATGGTTCAGTTATGGAAGGTCCACCTGGTCTTGAGGTATGGATCTGACATGTCAATGATAATACCTGTTAGATGTTAGATGCTTCTTATCCGAGAATCTACAAAATAAACATTATTATTAAAAAAACTTACTGCCGATTGCTTAAAGTATGTGTGTGTTTTATTTTATGTTACATTTTCAATCAAAAAAATGTATTAATTTATCTAGGTCAAATATCCAATTGATCCAACATACCTGAAGCCAGGGGAGGTTAATCTGTTTTGGCAACACTTAGCCAGACAGACAATGCATATAGATGTGTGGGATGGAGATTCGTTGCTGCTCCTTGGTTCAGCTGCTGTAGAGCTCAAGGTAATTTCTGCATTTTTATAGCATACATCTCATTGGTTCAAACCAATTAGAGTTTTTTTTCTTTTAATATTCTGAATCCTTAAAATTATTTTTTGTCTAACTTGAAACACAGCATGAATAAGTGCGTTAAAAATTATATTGGTCCTGGTAAGTCATTTTATAAGTTGTTGATACTTTTTAATACTAAAATAAATAATTATTAGCCTTAATAATATTATATTTTCAGTATTTGTTTCGTGGAGGAAATGAAGCTATACAGACCACATTTGAATTAGACGTACTAGCCACTGAGTACCAGGAGGATTCTGGGGCTCTTACAGGAGAAATGGTGAGAGGAGGCAGCATACGTCCTGTTGGAGTCAACTGTTTGAATCGAGGACGTCTTCATTTTAGGATGGCTAATATTGGATACGTTGTGGACAAGAAGAAAATTGGTCAGTGGTGTTTTTAAGAAATATTTGTTCAATGAGGTATTAAAATTCAATTTAATGTTTGTAAATATTTTGAAATAAATAAATTTTGCTCTAACCATAATTTATTTTATTTATACAAACCATGACAAGGATGTGTATGTGCTTATTAAATTTTAGTTCAAAAGGAAAATTACAAATTTAACTCTCATACTTCTGCTTATGACAGAAGGATTTTAACATGCTGTGATTTTTAGTCTTCAGTACTTTTAGTGCAAGTATCATTTAGTGTTATTATATTTTTCCTCTCGAGAAAAGGTTTTGTATTTAATCAATTAGTATGTTCACATTTGTTAAAACTGATCCGCAGACCTCCAACCAGTCCCCAGTAAAACCCAGGTTATAGTGTCTCAGACTGCTGGGAACTCCTCCTACAAAGGTGGAAGTTTGACTACGGCTATTCCTCCTGCAGGTCAGTATCAAAATGGGTATTTGAGCCCTGAGATGAAAACACAGTGTGTCTTCCAATTATTTAAAAGGAGGCTCCTGATTTATATTTAAATATAGCACAGGGCTTAATAGTAGGATGGACAGAAAGGATTTATTACATGATCATACATTTTTTTCCCCTAAAAGGCACCAAAAAGGTCAGGGTTGCCAGGGCCAAGCATTTAGCAGAGAACACAGAAGTGGCTTCCTTGCTGTTCTCTGACCAGAAAAAACTCGAGGCCCTAACACTTAATGATGATGACATGCTTGTGCCTAAGGAGGGAGATGCTGAGAGGCAGAGGAAGCTGGCACGACTTCAAGCTGTCAAAGCAAAAGAAGCCACAGAGGAAGACAACAAAAACATTACAACAATTATAGTAAGTTAACGCATCATTTTTAAATCCCTTATATTAACTTTGCGGCCGTCTCATCATCTCATCATCTCATGGGCTGGGCGGGCGGGCGGAAAAACAAAAGTCGAAAATGACCCACTTCCTGTGATCGGATCGAGCTGAAATTTGGCACACGGACCCGTCTAACCTAACAATGCATTGTATCAAAATTTCAGATCGATCGAACGTACCGTAATTAAATTAATGCATTTTTAGTTTATCCTTATATGAGGTATGTAATTCAAATTCACGGTTTGTTATTGTTTTTTTCTTCCACTTCCACGTGAGTTTGAGTTGACGCCGACCGTCGTGCCGACACCCCCTCACGTCCCACCCCCATTTATTAAAGACAAGGGACATCACTTGGTGTCAGTCTGTCAATGTTTGTAGCGTTTGAAAATAATCAATACTGTTAGTTATGTCTCATATATAAGGGATTTATACTCAAAAACTTTGTTTTTACGGGTTTGTTTGATTAAATCTAAGCCCTCTTCCTCTCAGGGAAAACTGACATGATTATCTAAGATAAAGATTCCTAACAAATATAGTAGTGTTTTTAACTAATAAAAATTAATGCAATTAAAAACAACTCTTCTTTAACTTGAAAAATGTTATCAAATTCAATAATGAAAAGTTTTTAACCAATATTTACCTGTTGCTGATTACATGAATTTTAACTTTTTAAACACAAAAGGGTTACAGAAAGGAAAAAACAGAGCGAGCCCGAGACTTCAAGACCATGGATATCTACCGCCATCAGACAAAACGTGAGGGGATAATCACCATGTTAAATACATCCATCACGACAGAGCACACCATTTTCCCATCATTTGGGACAGCCGAATTTTTTGAATTTGTTTTAAGAAACCCGTTCAACCAAGAGGAGACCTTGACCATAGAGATAAATGATCCAGAGTTGTTGTGAGCACACTTTGCAAACTTTCTTTTATGGGATTTCATCTTTATAGTTAATGAATAGATTTAGACATTGTTGAGTACTGATGTCTATATGGTAATTAGACACCGAGTACTTAGGCTCTAGTTGTCTAGGGTAATATTAATTAATGGCTCTAGCCCCCAGTGTTAAGTATTAATACCTATCTTGAACTGCAATACTTAAACACATATAAATGACACTTAACACCTCTGTGTACAACAGAGAGAAATATTTATTTACATAAATAAATATATATATACAAAATGAAAAGGGTATAAAATATGTAGAATGTAGACAATAATAATTCAGGTACAAAATATCTAAAATAGAGGTACGTTCACAATTGGATACTACATCCCTTGATTCGGCTCAGCTCCGCTATATACCTGCCGACCTCACACACTGTCTCAGGTAACGGGATCAGTCAGTGTTCCGCCTCACTGGTCAGCGATGCTTAACCCACACATCGTCTGATAGGCCGATCAACACCACGCCCCTCAGTTACTCAATGACTGACAGCTGGCTCCAATGTTACTAACAGTATCTTCTCGTCCGGCTCAGGGTCGTCTTCCCACTTTTGCCTGTAGAGCACATCTGGTGCTCACCTCAACACTATGTTGCACTTGGCTTTTCTAGCCCTAAGTTACTTCCTTCACTGTAGGCAGGTAACACTACCTACAGTATCCTTCACGTAGGCAGGTACACTACCCTACCGTACTTGCTGAAAATACAAATGCACATACATATATCGACTAACAATATATCAATACATCAATCAATCAATACATAAAAGAATAATAACATCTAACTCTAACATACATTTGACTATCCTTATAAGTCTAACAAACCTGAACCCCTTCAGCAAGGCTCTGTTCCCCACAGTCTAGCCCCTAGAACCAAATTCTCAGAGTGACCTGTGATATCTGGGAAAGAGAATGCCTCATGGTTTCTCCCCAGTATATAAAGGACCGCTCACCCACGCCATCATAGCATCTGCCCTACATTGCTAACAATTCTATTGGGCGAACCTTTGCCCCATGGCTGGTGCATGTGACAACTTTCTCCTGGTTGGTCAAACCCTACGTCTCATCCTCTTGGCACGTGATGGACTGTTTCCAGGAGGTACCAATCACGGCCTCATTTGCGTAACGTTCTACTACTTCGCTTGACCCAAGGTCAACTGTAGCGTTGGTTGGTTCTAACACCTACCCCCAACGGTTCTAAACTTCTAACAGTAACAGTTCTCAAAAGTATATTGAGTTACTATTCAACAGACCTATTCTTTCTAATATTTATTTGTTTTAAAAATATCATCAATTAAATGTTTAAACTATTTACTTGGGTAATTTTTTTTTAAGGGTATGAATTTTAAGAGGGATGTACTATTAAATTCCCTTTGGATCATCACATTCGACAGACAATTTAAAAAAAAATTATAAGTGATAAAATTATGTTGATCTAATTATTTTGTATTTTATAGTCTTAATATTCATCAAACTGTAAATGGATAAAGCATTAAGATAAGATTTAATTTTTAAAACACACCTTTTATTACTTTGATTTTTTAAAGCTTGATTGTCGATGCTCGTGAATGGAGACACTACAAACAGCTGTGTCAGTTGAGCACTCCACTAGAGGAAGGGATGTTCACTTCAGCCAGCAGTGACCAGAGCAAGCCCCAAATCTTTCTCAGGCCAAAGGAACAAGTCAATATTCCACTCAAGTTTCAGACATTCAAAGCAGACATGTCTGTGCAACCTCAGGTTGGTCTTCAAACTTGACTTCCAAATTATTTGTTAGTATCTGTTTAAAGCTGAGATTAAATCTTTTTTTAATACCAATAATTTAATTTCAACATAAAAATTTGTAAAAGAAAGAATATTATTTTTAAAAAAACGTGCCATAATTGTATTATTTTCTAAACAACTCTATTTTCAGGGTCCTTCCAATCCATTTAATAAAAGCAACCGACAAACAGAAATGGATAAAACATTGGAATCTAGGATTATCAGGGTAATCATAAAAATATTGTGCCTGCTACAAATGTATACTTTTTATAATCTCTTTTCATTTTATCATATAATATTTATGAGATCTTGCTCTCTAACTTATAATATGTTTATAGATATTTGTATTATATATTGAAATTTGTCATTTGTAAATTCATAATCTTCTTAATTATTCTAATTTTCTGTAGTGGTTAAACAATTTTGGTAATAATTTTAATTTTCTTGATCACCACTATCCCATGTGTAGGTTTTATTCAGATCTGAAGAAGGCAAAGCTGTGGCTATCCTAAATGTAAGAGTGGAGCCCCAGCCACATGTGGTGGATCAAACTTTCAGATTTCATCATCCAGAGAACTCTTTTCTAAAGAAATCAGTTCGATTACCTCCCTTCACAACACTCCCAGGTAAAAGATAAATAGATAATGAATTGAGCCCATCACAATGTTTTGTTGTCTTCTGCTCAGCATTCTGTTAGGAGATATTCGTTTAAAATGACTTGAAACTGAATCAGATATTTTTCTTCCTGGTTGGATTTTTTCCCTTTCAAATGTTATTACAAATACAATAAATTTTAAAAACAATATTAATACAGTCAGACATCTCTTAGTCTAACTCAAAGGGACCCGAAAAAAATATAACTTCGTATGTTTTCGAGTTAGGGAAAATGGCGTAATAGGCACAAATTAATCAAGGACAGTGCTGATATGTTGATATTGAGAAAAGGGGAGGGGGGGGGGACAGCCATACAAACAAGAAGGCTTGACAGGAAGGAGAGGTGGTGTCTGATGTTTCAAATGAAAGGAAGCCAACTTAGCTTTGAAACCGACATCACTGAGAAAGCACACACACACACACACTTGACTCCTTCCACAGTGGGATTAATATTTTCCCTTTTACTAGTTTTACCCAAACGCATTGGAAAATTCGACTTACAAAGGATGGAAGCCAAAAATCTTCCAGTTAAGGAGATCTAAAATACATTAGTCTTATGGAATTTGGTCGGGACTTAACAATTAATTCGATATAGTGAGGTTTTCGACTTAGGGAAGTTTGACTTAGTGAGGTCTGACCGTAGTATAATTTTTAAACATTGCATTAAATAGTTTAAAAAAAACAACCGATTACTTAAAGATACATATAGATATTAAATGTTCACAGGTGGCCCAGTCGGTGGAGCTGGAATAAGTCAGGTGTATGTGAGATGTAGTGATCCTAATGTCATCTTGGATTGTAAACCCACACAACCTGGAGAGCCACATGACATATTTATGAAGGTTCGTATCATTAACAGAGACTTGAGGCTTATGTTAACCTTACAATTACTACTACCTACCGTTGTGATATAATTATTTTTTTTTAATGACACAAAAATTAATAATTCTGTCTACCATTTTAAAAATGCTTTGATATTAAAGGGCCAAGTTTTTTCAAAATATTCTTTAATCGGTGCACCTGCATGCATGATTTTACTTTTAATTGTTCAAACTACTGTCATAAATAAAACAAACCAAAGTCATTAAAAAAAAATTTTTCTTCTCAATTCCTTTTTATTGATTTAAAATGACTTTTGTCTTTCATTTACCGTCATAAAATGACAGCAATTAATTATTTTAATTAGAGGAATGTTTATATGAAAAATTGACAGAACCTATAATATTGTTACGGTTTGAAAAAATCCAATTTTTACTTTGATTCATGTAATATCAAATTCAAGATATATTGTCTGTATATTTGAGTTTGTCAATCAATAGTTTTTGAGGATCTTGATTGCTTTCATCAAATAAGTATTGGTGTTATCTTCATATTATAAAGAGAATTACATTAGGAATAGCTGATAATTTTCATTAGTGCTTCATTTGAACTAAAGCACTTTTACCTTATAGCATAATGCACTGTACAATTCTTGCATGATGTGATGTACTTTTATGTAGTGACACTTTTTTGCACAATAAATAGGTTGAAGGTATCAAAAGTGCTAAAACTTTGTTATACTGTAGTAATGCCCGTTATGAAAATGATCCAGGTTGCCTTAGCTGCATCTCCTCAAATCAAGCGTTTCTTTGTTTGTGCCTATCTGGACCCATTTCTGTCAAGGCCCGCCCAAATATGGCAGTGTTATGTGCATGCTCTTCAGCGAGTGGATGTTACATGTGTTGAGGGTCAGACATCTAGAATAGCGCTCTTACTCAAGTGAGTGTAAATAAATACAATTTAAAACGTTTTAATCAGATATTAACTGGATTTTTAATGTTTAGAACATGTAAATTTGTTAGTTTTTCCACATAACTCTTGTAATGAGGGGAAAAAACTGATCAATGATTCCATTTTTTTTCTATGCTTAAGGTCAAATTTTTAATAATTTTCACTTCAAAAGTTAAAATATTATTAATTTGCTTTAATTTTTAAAAAATAAAAAAAATATTTACACAGTTTAAAATTTAATCTTGTCATTTTTTATGATCTCGTACATGATGTGTAGATGAATTAAAATTCAAAACTTTTATTTTCTTGTTAATCTGATTTGAAATTGTGACCCAGTTGAATAAGTCAATCTATCCATTTTTCTGCATTATTTGTTTGTAAATAGTCATTTAAAATTAATGCTAAGGTAACTATTTGATCCAGGGGAACGCAAGCATCAAGGGTGGTCAAGTGTTACACTTCTCATCCCCAAGAGTTACAGATCTCCCCACAGGATCCTTTCATCCTAGCTGCAGGAACAGTTCATGAACTTACATTGGCTGTCAGGCCACTAAGGACAGGCAGCAAGTTTTTCTACCTGAATGTGGTTGATGTTGAATACCACCAGTTGGTGAGGACGTGGCTTGTGTGTGCGAGCTGCCGATCTCCCATTGTCTCCAGGGCCTTTGAGCTGACGCTGCCGGTGGGAGGGGGAAAGAATAGCAGCAAGCGAATCACATACACCAACCCGTACCCCATGACCAAAAGATTCAGGTTGCTGTGTGACAGAAATGACCTGTTGCAGTTCAAAGAATCCCTGCTTGAGCTGGAAGGTGGGGCCTCACACGCCATTGGCCTGAGATTCTTGCCTGTCATGCAGCCTGGGGCTGCCGAGATTATGGTGTTTATCAATGATGAGGAGGACAAGAATGAGGAGACATTCAGGGTCACTGCCACCTACAAGTTTATGTAATTTACATCTCACAATTTTAATGTACTTTATCTTCTATAAAGTGCACAAATATATCAATTTTAAAACTTAACAGTAAAAGAAGTCTTTGAATGTAAAAAATACAAATATTTTCCTTTGACTAAATGGTTTTTTTTTAAATCAATATATTTAATTTCCATACTTTGGGGTTCACATGTAAAGGCTGTAAAGAAAATGCCTAACTTTTAAAGACTTTTTCAGAACGGTGATCATTTTTGCCCATTGCATCACAGCTTTCATGTTGTATGCATGCTATCAAAGAAGAAAATATACCATAATAATAGTGCAGTACTATTAGTGCTGTTAGTGGTATTAAACATAATTTTGAATCAAATTATATTTCAATTTATATGTTTAGATTGCCTTACTCCTACCTCAATCATTTACCATCATGTGCGCAATAACTTTTAAAAAGTTTTTTTTTGCTCTGAGGAATAGTATTGATAATACCAGTCAAAATAATAATAATATTATTTTTTTGCATTTTTTTGTACAACGCCGTCCAGCAGTTCTTTTGACTGTGAATAATCTAAGAACATTTGATCAAATGAGAAGAAAATGTCTCTTGTATTTAGATTAATGTTTCATATCTATATTTAAAATAAAAATTATACTTTTCAGGGTAGGTTATACAACTAAACTTATAAAAAATGCTCACTTTATTCTACATTACAAAGTTTTAAAAACTAATCATGTTGTAGTGTCTCTTATATAATGTAAATATAATTAGTCTGTGATATGTTGTTCAATGGTACATATACTATTGTGACCAAAAGTTTTAGCCTCCATGAAGTCCATCCTTAAAATGCTTTGTCATCGACAGATGTTTGGTTTTTTAATATGAAATCTGAACCATATTATTTTATTACAAATAAAAGTATATGGAATAATAATCATAAAATATGTTTTAAATTCTCCTGATGTTCAACGTGCTTGGAAGTGTATTTAGTTTTCCTTATGATGACTGTAGAAATGTATATTATTTTAAATCTTATTCTATTATTTTACATTTTTAGTTACATTACTTTTTAATATGTAAAACATAATTATTTTTAATTTTGTTTATTTACAAAAGTGGGAAACTGATTATAAATGATCCGTTTTTTTAAAAGATTCAAAAATAAAATAATGGCCGTAAGATTAAATTCAGTGAGGTTTGCCATGTCTCCACCAAATTGGCTTTTTCTAATAATTCATTTGTTGTTTTTAAACTTAATAGCTTTTAGGGCTAATTAAAAAGATAAAGTTATACTTAAATTCTGGATAGTTTTCTATCTTCAGAATTCATGCTATCGTGATCTAATTTATGTTTACTTAGATTAACCTATTTGATTGAACACACCCCATAACTATTTATTCAACTTAAAATTTAAAGCATGATAAAAAGAAACTATAGTAAATGTATACTCTCAACCAGAATAGTAAATGAAATGATAGCCTTATTAATATAATGATGTGCCTTGGCAGAAAATATCATCTTATTTATGTGCCAATAACATTTAATCTCTACTGTTGTTGATGTAATCATATTAAAAATGTAAAAAATGGTTTAAAATGACTTTGACTCATTTTTTTCATGTATATAAAATGTGTAAAAATTATCAACCACTATTTTAAAAGTAATGTTCTAAACTTGTGTTTAAAAAGTTTAAAATCAAATCAAAGTAATAAAAGTTAAATGTTATGTGATCTTTGCTAAGAAAAACTCTTATAAGCGTTAAGTCAACAATTTTCATAAATGTTCCATCAATTTATTGTTTATTTTTTAAATATTAAATTTGAGTGTTGCCATTGATTTTCTTCAGCATTTCACTATCTTCAATAAACGGTTTAGATATTTGTTAGTTATCACTTGCGTGAAACTACTACTACGAATCACAGGCAACAGTTGCTGATTGCTCTCACACTCACTAAAGAAAAAGCTCTACAGTCTGATTCTTCTTTTAAATGCAAAAATATGAGCTTTAACATTGGCTTTCTTCAGCATACCTGCTTCATCTATTTGAACAATGCACAAAAACGCTTACAATAAATTTTTGCTTACTGATATTTTGATATGTTAAAATTTGATGAAGAAAATAATATTGTGAAAAGATAAGTATTTCAAGGAATTTTAAAATATATCTATTAAGTAATTGAAATGACAAACTCCATATAGTCTAATTTTTACAAAAATAGTTAGTTTTAAGTACCCAACAAAAGAAATGTTGCTTTTGTAGCAGAGAATTTTTTTGTACATATTACATAAATAATACATCAAGATTATTTCTATACCCAAGCCTATTTAGAAAGATTTATTATGATTTTTTTACACCAAATATCAAGAAAATAATCACAAATTACTGGAAATTCGATTGATAATAAATCAAAGAGACAAATATTAGCCTTAGTCAATAATTTTATACATATGTATTTTGTTTCCAAATAATTTTTTTACTTGGATTTGAATAGTCTAATTTCAGATTAGAAGCAATCACTCAACTCGCCTATTCACTGACAAAAAATTACTTTATAGTATGTAAATTAATATATTCCTGGAAAGCATGGACTGCGATGAAGGGAAATAACAAATACTAGTGCTGTTAAAGATTAATTCAAATTTAATCGTTAACTTTAGAAAAATTAACTATTAATTAATTGTTAATTTCTATTAAAAGCGGAAATTAAAATTTATGATGTCATAATTAACATTTATTAAAAGTTATTGTTGAAAATCTAAATAAAACTGGAATGTCTCCTTTATATGTCATCCTTTAACCAACTACGCAAAAAGACAAGTGCGTTGACATTAAAGTTGCTTCAAGTGATGAGTGGGTCTAATTAACAATATCACCAGCCGAGTTGAACAATCATTTGCATGGAACTGAGGTAACTGGTATGCACAAAACGGTCTTGGCAAGGAATGACATTATCGGATATCGGTGTTCATTAAATTTCCACCATTGTAGAAGGTTAATGGATTCAGGAACTTTCATTTCTATTTTGTAACGCAGTAATTCATCAGAAGAGCTGTCATCATTTTCTGTCTCTGAGTCAGACTCCATTACTGACATTAGCTTAATACGATTTTCATTTGGTTTGATAAGTTGGCGAAGTGTTAGAACCATGGTAGGGAAACGATTTCTCACAATGGATACAATAAACTTTATCAACATTTTGAACATTCCCGTCAGTCAATAGTTTAAATTTAAAACCAAAATGTTCGTGTAACATTTATCGGCCGCTATTGTTTATTATTATTTCTTTTACTTTTTGACTTCCAATAATTTTTAAGTGATGGGTTGATTAATCGTTAAAAATAATTTAATTGTTAAAAGTTTTTAACGATTAATTGAGAAATTAATAGCTAATTTCCGCAGCCCTAACAAATACATTTAATATATTGTTTTTCTATGTAGAATGAGCTCCTATTAAGTGGTAATCGATGGAAATCAAATCGAAGTAAAATTATTTCAACAAAAAGTAGGCTAAGTACTTTTTTTTCATTAACGTATATCTTTTCAGATGAACGTTCGTAAAATTTTAAGCCAATTCAATTGTTCGACAGAAAGTGGGGGAATATTCAAATACTAGATATGAAAAGGCAAACTAACTGAAACGTTAAGGGCCGTCCATAAATGACGTCACGCGATTTTGGCCGATTTTTACCCCCCCCCCTTTCCCCCCTCGTCACAAAAAGCTTAGACCCCCCCTCACTAAGCTGTGGACCCCCCCTCACTAAGCTGTAGACCCCCCCCCCTAAAAGTGGTATTTTCTATTTGAAAATGAGTATGTTTCAAATCCATTTGTTGTCATTTTAGTAAGTATTTAGTTTAAGTCTGCACTCTAATATCGTAAGACGCGTGAATTCATGTATATCCATGGGACGATGGCGTTTATTCCTGCTCCTCTAGCCCCTTCCCCTTTCTTCTGGCCCTTCTATCTTCACTCCTAGCTGTGAGGGATGCTTCCGCGACTTGAATGCCCTCACGCACTTTTGCCCGCCAGGAGGTGCGCTCCTTGGAAATGTTCTCCCACGTTTTATGGTCTATCTGCGCCATTGACAAGTCTTTATTGCAGACGTCCTTGAAGCGCAAGCAGGGGCGACCTCTTTTCCTCATACCAGTTGCCAGCTCACCGTAAAGCAAGGCTCTTGGAATACGCTCCGAGCTCATCCTGCGGACATGACCCAACCACCGCAGGCGCCTCTCACTCAGGATTGAGTGCATACTCAGCATATGGCTTCTTCTGAGTACCTCAACATTGGTGATCTTGTTTTGCCACTTGATGTGTAGAATCCTACGCAAGCATCGTAAGTGGAAGCTGTTGAGCTGCTTTGTTTGCTTGGCGTAGGTCGTCCAGCATTCGCTGCCATAGAGGAGTGTGCTGAACACGCAGACCTGGTAATCCGTAAAATAAATAGTAAGAAATCGAATATTTCAGTGGAACTTTGATTTAAAGTAGCATGTTTTGACGTGACGTCACAATTCTTACCCCCCCCCCTTTTTCGTCACACATTGTCACAAATGTGGGACACCCCCCTTTTTTATGTGCGTGACGTCATTTATGGACGGCCCCTTGTACACTCTACAAATCCAAACCCCACATGCTAGACTTGTGAGTAAAAATAAATTCTTCGATAAACTTATGAAATCATATAATTTTGATAATAATGTGCTTTCATTGAAAACATTTCTTATAACGTTGTGGAGAAAGCGTGTTTACGTTTAATTGTTCATTCAGCATGAACATTTGGATATTACCTTTGCAATTTGGTTACTATTTTGTAATCGATTTTTTAATGTTGTTATTAAGGTCATTGGAGTGTGGAAAATCATTATTGGCAAGTTGTAAATGTAGGTGGTTAGGCGCTTTGAAGGGAAGAAATAAATATTTAATTAGTGATGCACATAAGATTGTCCTTCCGTTAGTTTAGTCCTCCATCTGTATATTCTTAAAGTTGAAGGATTTGGGAGTATTCGACCATCATTGCGCTGTATCTCAGCAGATGTCTGAAAAGACTTGAATTAATGAATAGCCATTGATATTTACACATATGTAGTTGATTATTTGTTTACAGAGAAAATCTGTTATTATTATTATCAGTGCTTTTTTTCTTTAAAACTAGACACTAGAGTGCAGCCTTACACTAAATAAGTATTCAAATGACAATAAAGTTATTTAAAACATGGTTTTTGGGGACGCGGTGGTCGAGTGGCAGCGCACTGGACTGTCGTACCGATGGTCACGGGTTCGAATCCGTGTGAAGGCAAGAGTCCCTGAGTCACCCCGCTCCGAATGGGTACCTAACACTACATGTAGTTAGGCGGCTGGGTAATGCGTGGAACCCACAAAGCCGTGGCCTGTGAATGCTGCATCACTTGCCAACAGATCATCTGTCATGGTCTGTGGACGCAACTATCTTCTGCATAGAAGGAGCGTCTGTATAGATAAGATAAGATAAAACATGAACATTTTCAAATAGGAAATATGACTTTTATGTTGGGGGGGGGGAGCTTTATGACGTCATATTTAAAAAAAGGGGGGGGGGTCTAAAGTTTTTGTGATGACGTGTGATTTGGGGGGGGGGTAAAATTGGCCAAAATCGTGTGACGTCAATTACGAACGGCCCCAAACATTTATTAAAACAAGCTATCAGTATCAAATTCAAATTTCTGATGCCAAGGTGCCCAAGACCAAAGCAAATTAATTTTGGCAGAACATTAGTGGCATTACCAATTAATCCATTCTCCGATGAACTATAATGTTTTTAAATAAAGGATTTTAATATAGTAAAATTTATACAATCTCAACGCTTTCAAACTTTGGTCATGAATTATTTTATTTATTTTTTGAAAATAGTATAGGCTTAAATGGATTCTTTCCTAACATTTTGACGCAATGTGTATCAAATATTATTTGAATCTTAATTTAGGTTTGCACCGTACACTGAACTGTTTCGTCTCCTAGGCCTGGGGAAACAATTTTCCACCCCTCCCCATTGTTTTGATAGGAACAGGAAACAAAAATTTATATATTTTTAATGGAAATAACTTAGAATTCAGAAGACGTGGCAAATCTATCAAACCTACGTCTTCACTTGAGAATTAATTTGTCTTATTAATTTATATTTACATACAAAACTTAGCAACTCATACCCCTTGACTGATTGTTTTTTTTAAAGGACGACTCTGAATTTGAGTGAAGTACGTATCGTATATTCAAAATCTATTGTCTATTGCCATTGCCTAGTGTGATTGAGATTGTGATAGAATTACTGAATTACGGTGTTTGAGTAAGTTATATTAATTAAGTTTCAGTGTTTACTGTTTACCTTAAATTGCGAATTATTGATCATTGAAGACATTGATTATATTGATATTGTTTCATTTTCATCATCATCAATAACAAAGTGAGCAAGAATTCTGCCTACAATCGAACTATATTGGGCCATTAGCCTTTTTCTGATTTTGTTTGGTGGATAATTTCAAAGGAGGATGTGTGGTAAGATTAATAATATATATTAATACAATAAGTATAAGTTATACATATTACTATTATACTGTGAGCATAAGTGTATAGAATTATATATTGAGTGTGATTGCTTTGTTAGTGTTACTTTGTTAAAGCTTCACTTGCTTTTTTCTCTTCAAAGTTAAATTTAACTTCCTAAGTTTTAATCAATAATTTTAGATTAAAGTTATTGAAGTACAAAACTAGCCTTTAACTTTACTATTTCATTTACATTATTTTATGCACTTCATCTAGTTCAGTGTAGGAACTAATATGAATACATACTCGATAGAAGTGATGGCGAACCTTTTTGGGGCCATGTGCCCAAATTTCAATCAAAACCCACTTATTTATAGCAAATTGTCAACACAAAGGCAGCAAAGTGGTTTGATTAAGGAAGTAATATGTTAGTTGCGTGCTGGCCGATGAGGCTCTGTGTGCCGAATGTGGCATGCATGCCATAGGTTTGCCATCACTGCTCTATATAGTATAGGACAATGTGTAAATATAGTATACAATATGCTAAGCCACCTGAAAACATGAAATTATAGTTTACTGTTACTGCATTGCCCATCTACAACCCAGTGGATTAGTCAGAATAGCTAGACTTTGTGACACTCATGAGGCTATGTGATTTTTTCATCCTAATTTTTAAAAAATAAACAAACACCAAAAAGCAGTATAAACGAATACAAAAAACCCCAACTAGTATTTAGTAGAGTGTATAAATTGGAAACCAGAAAACCAAAACATCAAACACCATCTTACATCTCTATCAAAACAATTCAAATTCTTAATACCAACAAAAAAACCAGTCCAACTATTTGGGTCAGAAACATGGAGAACAACAGAAACTACTCTGAATAGAATGCAGACCTTTATGAACAGATGCCTGAGAAATATATTAAAAAATAAAATTGTACGACAAGATTGAAAACACCAAGATATGGGAGATGTGTTGACAAGAAACAACCAGAAAACAAATCCTAAAATAAAATGGAGATAGATAGGACACACCCTCAGGAAAGAAAACGACAATAAAGCAAGACAAGAACTAGAAGGGAACTCACAAATGGCAAAGAAGAAGACTAAAAAAGACATAGAGATGTAGTATGTTGGATGAGGCAGAGAGAATAGAAAGAGCTGGGAATACTGGCAAGAGACTGTGCAAAGTGGAAGGCTTTAACTAAAGGCTTATGTTCCACAAAACAAAAAAAATAAAAAATAAATAAAAAGGAAAACAAAATAATATGAATGATGAAATAAATTGGATAGAAAATGATACCCCTAAAAAAAGGTACTGCTTGTGTTGGACTGATCTTTCTGCCCATGACTTCCTCTACCTGTGCTGATAACATGCATGATAGATTCAGTCCAAATAATAAATAACTTTGAATGCTGTCTTAATTATTAATCTAACTGAAACAAAAAAGTAACAAAACTTTACAGGGCTTGAAGAAAATCATGTTTGCACCTTCATTCCTTTTGATGTTACAATCTTCAGATTTTTAAGACTTAAGATTTGGTGTTGTTAAGAAATCCACAAAAAACATAGAACACTAATTGCAAAATGCTAATTGTTACATCAGTAGTTTATGTTTTTTCTCATTGAGAATATTTTAACTCACAAAAATAAACAATTATTTGTCCTAATTTTCAGGCATATTTGCATATCTGAACTATTTGGTTCCAGCTACAAGAAAAGAAATCTTAGATATTCTTATCAATGGCTTGAAACGTATGGAGTATAGAGGCTATGATTCTGCTGGTAATCCTTCCTCATAGACTCATAGTAAAATGTACTATAAGTTAATGTAATTTATACAAATTGTAAAGAATACTTAAAATGTTTATTTATAAAAGTTGTAAGTTAAAAATGATGTTTGTATTTTATTTAACCGTCAAAATATTTGTAATTTGAATGGAATAAAATGATTCATGTAATTATAATCAAACCATAGTTTTAGTGAAATATAGTGTTAATGCTAAGTTTAGCTTAAAGTTTAAGTTTAGGATAAGCATTAGGGTTTGCATTAATTTTAGATTTGGCATTAGGGATAGATTTACCCAAATACTATGTTTTATATTATATTATTTTATATTATCACTTTTTTGTCGATGGTTTTACATATAATCATTCATTATTTAAATTAATTTTTTTCCAAAAAACAATAAATTTGATTTAACTTCAGATTTTTTCATTCATGAATTGTTCCAAAGAATGGTATATGATTTTAAATGATTAAGATACAGTTAATCACTAATAAGCTTTTTAAAAAAATTATTAATTTTAAAAATAAAAGTCCCTTTTTAAAAAAATTTTTTAATGAGTTATTTCTCAATTTAGCCTTACTATTAAATAGATAAATAGATAATTCAGTCTCACACAATTTTTTAGGTTTAGCCGTTGAAGGTTCAGATAACGAGGAAGAGTGCTCTATTAAAATAATTAAACAGAAAGGAAAGGTTGCTGCTCTTGAGAAACTTGTTGCAGGTTAGTTGAGTTAGACTTTGTTTGGCTTTGTACCTCTATAACAATTAAAGCCCTAAATTTTACTTTAAATTTTCATAATTTAAATGCATTTCAGATTCAACAGGTTGACCAGCCCTATAAGAAGCATATTCTTTTTTTTATAAAAATAATTTCAAGTGTCAGCCCATTTCACCAGGATCACTTCAAATTAAGATACACTTTTTGTGTGTGTATGTTTTTATTTCACTAACTTTATTAATTTACATTACATTTTTCAGAGACTAAAGATTTAGACTATGATAAGATATTCAACATTCATGTTGGTATTGCCCATACCCGCTGGGCAACCCACGGTCAGCCAAGCCCTATCAATGCCCACCCTCAGAGATCTGATCCCAACAATGGTAATTCATTTTAATTTTGCAATGGGAAAACATTTTTCTGCTATGTTTTTGAAAATACATCTGACATGAAACAGACTGATCAACATGTTAATTATAAGTAATACACCATTTCTCAGATAGTCTTCCCCTTTAAAACATAATTTAGCTTAATTCTCAAATCATATCAGCACATTAAATATTAATGAAAACAAAAATCCTTATTTCAAAAATAAAACATGGCATCTCCTTAATTAGATTTATCCATTATAAAAAATATTTGATGTTAATTGTTTTTTTTATAAGTACAAGATAATGATTAAGGAATTTAATTTTATTTGAAGTATATTAAAATATTTAATTTACAGAATTTGCGCTCATCCACAATGGCATTATTACAAACTATAAAGACATAAAATCTTTTCTGGTAAGTGCATAACTGGTGAAAAATTGGTCTTTATAGTTTATATTATTCATTAAACTCTAGAATGCTACATTAATTTAAGAAGAAAAAGTTTTCTCATAATCATATTCAGTGACTTAAAAATAGTTTTTAAAATCCACGATTTAAATAAAATTTGAAGACAAAAAAGGCAATATGGAAAATAAATGCCCCTGAATTCTAACATTAATCTGTTTTATCAACATTGTATGTAAATATTAAGTAAATAAGAGAACTATTCAAATCCAAGTTTATACGCCCCCTTAGAATAACAAGGTTCTAAGTCGAAGTTGTGACCAAAATGAGTTATAGCCACCAGGTTATGATCCATGTATCAATCTATCATGGTAAAAAATTTGAAAGCTGTATCTTAAGACAATTTTGAAGGAAGTACAGAATAACAAGTTTCTAACTCTATATAGGCCTACTAACATCAAATTTTCCAACGCGAATATCTCGGTTCAACCAAAAGTTCACATAGAACCTTGTTATTTTAAGGTGGTGATATGTACTAAGGGCATGGGTGTCAGGTACATCAGATTTCAAATACTGATAGAGGCCGCAAATTTTGATTTCTACATGATTGGCTGATCTGAAAGTTACAGGAAAGCAAATATCTCACAATATTTCTAAATATTATTTTAAATTGAGCATTATTTGATATTGCAAGACACAACACAAGATGTCGGCTGATATTGTTTACATCTAATACATTTTTAAACCCTCCCCACTGTGAGATTAACCCCCAGTGATAGCACAAGGTCATGGGTGTCACACTACTTGAGATCTCTACTCTACCACACCCAGACCTTAAATATTGGTACCTATTTCTCGTAAATTGGGACTTGCCATATCGAAAGAAAAGCAAAGTATTAATATTACCTTCATATTGTGTAAATTAAATTTTTGTTTAAGAACCTTCAGCCATTTCATTTTTGTTGTCATTTTGAAATGACAACTTAGGTTTTGATTTTAAATGGTATATTCTCTTACTCTAGAGAAATGAATCTTGAAAAGTTCCTTTTAGAATTCTTTAATCATTAAGAAAATTATTTTTATTCAACCTAAGTTGTAAACAAGCTTTAAAAAATAAAAGTTATGTTCATCAATTTAAATAGAAATAGACGAATAAGCAAAAATAAAATTAATTGTAATCTTTAAAAAAACAAACACAGCAACATATCTGTCTTAAAATAATTATCTTGTTTCACGCCAATGTTGGCAGTGTATTTGCCCATAACAATGAACAGTTTATAAAAGATTAAAACTACCCACCACCAATGTTCCCTTTAAGCAGTTAAGAAATACTGTGCAGCAAATTTGGTAAAATATTGCACAAAAAAGGGATGCTGTGTAATTTGCACACAGGTTTTTTTTAACTTTGCACACGGAGCAACAAACCTTAGAGTGAACATTGCCCACCACTGCTTAGATATTTTGGAAAATTTTTAACTTATTAACTTATTATATCAAACTATCTAAAAACTATATTTTCTGTATTTCATTAAAAAAAATTAAATCATTTAAATGGTGACAGATTTTACTGCACAAGTACTCTTGATGCATTTTTTTCATTGATAATTTATGAACTCATTGGAACTATTTTACATTTATGCTTCACTAGAACCAACCATTAAAAAAACACTTTTGTTTTGGCCCCACAGCTACAAAAAGGTTTTGAGTTTGAAACAGAGACTGACACTGAAGTTGTTGCCAAGCTTATCAAACATTTGTATGATACACACAGTGAGCAGAAGCTCAAGTTCAGGGAACTCATTGAGATGACCATCACTCAGTTGGTCAGTATGGATATTAAATGGAGACTTTGCAGCATGAGATCATACAGAAATTATTATTCATTATATTGATATGGAAATTAAAAGATGGGCTTTTAAATTGTGTTTATGGATTAGGTAATATAATCAATGAATGGTTATTATTTGAATTGGAAAATTGTTGATACATAATTTAATATTATTAGACTCCAGAGCCTTTCATAAAATTTTTAAATATATTTCTGTAATCAGTATTTGAGATGTTTGCACTACCACAGGGGTCTTCAACCTGTTAACCAGAATTGTGCTATATTTTAAACACATTTTATTTTTATTGGCACCAGCAAGATTTAAAAAAAAATGTATCTTAAGTTGTAGACGAATAAGTCACAGGCATGCTGTATGAATTAGAAATCTTAATTAGGCTTGAAATTACCAACATCTTTGACAAACCCTGCTATTCAATGCCCACATATTTTCTTTGTAGGAAGGAGCATTTGCTATAGCAGTAATGAGCAAACATTATCCAGGGGATATTGTAGCTACAAGGTAATAAAAATTTTGATGAAATAAATCCTTTAGAGAATCAGTTGGTAAGATATTTTATGTTCTTCAGATAAAAAACAGCATACAGTAATTTTTTACTTTTTATACAATGACAGAAAAAATGCATTAACCATCAATTTTTTATTAGATTATTTGACAGTAATATAACTTCATATTTTTTTGGAAGCGTGTAAGAAATTAACAATTTTAAAATAAATTGATGATTTCTATTTTCAATGACATCTTGGGCTTATCTTTAATGCTTTCTATATAAAGTGTACTTAGACTTTTAAAGTGTATAAATATCTTAGTCTTCATAAATACTTAATTTGTGTTCTCTTAGGCGAGGCAGCCCTCTTTTGATTGGTGTTAAAAGTAAAACAAAGATGAGCACTGACCATATTCCTGTGCTGTATGCCAAAGGTAAGCTTAAATTAAACTTTACAGTGAGTAAACTAACTGAACTCGACCTAGGTTTAAAATGTTTATTTTCAAAGAATTATGTTTATATACTTTTTCAAAATTAATAAACATGGACTAAAATAAAATTTTACTTTGTCTTAATAAATTATTAACATCTGTTTAATATTAATATTAAACCTATATAATTGTTATTTGTTCACATCTTCCTAATATTTTCAGTTTGTACCTTATTTTTTTTCTGTATTTTTGGTCCTCTTGCATCAGTGTCGAAGATTGAAGTCACATTTTATTAATGGCTTGCCTATCATTTTTAATGGTTGAACTCTGTCCTATCCTAATGTTCATTCCAATTGGTGTCTGTGATTTCTCACTCATTCTGATGGCATGTCCAAGCTCCTTCAGTATTTTAGATTGCAGTTTCATGCATGGACTGCCAAACTAGCATCGATTAATTTATTTATCATCATTCTCTGTTAAATGTCTAACTTAAATTAAATGTTAGTTCAAGTCAGTAATTACTTCGGGGGTATCAAGAATCACATGCCCATATCAGTTGGTAAATAGTACCATAATTTGTAATACATGAAGTAATGTCTTGATAGTTTTTAGAAATATATATTTTTTTTAAACGGAGTGTGGCAGGAATAATTTGAAATACATTTCCTTTTTCTGTGAGGTTTTAATATTTTAGAAATGCATTCTTAAGGATGCATTAATATAGCTATAACTAGACTGTTTCTATTGTGTTGTTGGGTGGTAAAATAATATTTAGAAATCACACAGCATATTCTGTCAGTTGAGCATGTTAAGAAGGTTTATCAGCTAGAAATTTCATTGAAATGAATGCGTCAAGTCACATCATCATCAATAGCTCAGGCTGATAGACCTGAGAATATAGAGCCGGTGTGTGCCTAACTTTCACAGCTTTGGGGTCGTCAATAAAGTACGTCATGCTGTTTTTGACAATTTTTAACCTCCCCTCCCCCTGTCACAAATCTCGGACTCCCCCCCCCTCCCCAAAAGTATGTCACACTTTTGATCAAAATTTTTTTTTAAACAAAATAATTAAAATCTAATATAAAACACTGTGACGTCACACATGGCCGGACCCCCTCCCCCTGTCACAAACTGTCACATTTTCTTACACCCCTCCCCTCTCTGGAGCGTGACGTACTTTATAGACGGCCCCTTTCTTCTTTTCACCTAGAGCATATCCCATATTTTAAAATTTTGTATTATTTGTTATTACAGAGCAGGTCCTTGACAAAAGTAAGACAGAAATGTTTAGGGTCATCCTTGGATTTCCCGCTTAAGCTTTTAAAACATTCACTCAAAAAAAGAATTTCTTTGACTCAATTATCTACAAAAAACTAATTTTTAAAACATAGAATCAGTCAGGAATTTAAGGGAAAAAAATGTTTAAAATTTTAAAATGCAAAATATATTATAGAAATTCAAAAAAAAATCGAAAATGTTGGATTTTGGAGTGTTTTGATTTAGTTCAAATAATATTTTAAGAATAATGTAACTTTTAAAATTTATTAAATTGTCAAAATTATTTCTAAAATTTCAAAGTGATAAGTGGGGAAACATTTTTTAATGACATGTTGCATTTTTACAGAATAACTGTTACTGTTACTTGCTTGAGGATTTAAAAAAAAGAAAATTATAAATAAAATCACTGAAAATATCCTAAAATTGTTATTTCTATGATTATAACTCAAAATGCTTTCTCAGCAACCTATTTTCATTACAAGAAATTACGGATGACCCTTAGTTTTATGCTATGCATCTTCTTATATTACTTATAAAATTGTTGGGGTTGGCTATGCCTTTCATATTTAGAAAGATTAATATATTATTATCATGCTGTTTTAAAATATTTTTAGAGGTTTCTTCTTCTTTCATACATGTATTTTAAAATGTATCACACAATACATTTCACAGTTTCAGGCATTTCTATCATTAAAAAAAAATACTGAGCTGAAAGTGGCAATACAGAAATAGATCAGCTTAACTATCGTTGAAAATTACACTCATTGATGTACATTATGGAAAACCTATTTAAAATTTTAAAGCAGAAATAAACTACTATTGGTGATAATGTATCTATTTTCTTATAGCCATGTCTTAATTGCTTTTAAAACACAAATAATGTGAGTGTACAGTGGAACCTGTAACAGTATAAACCCCCAAGATGATGCCAAAGTGGCTCTCTTAGCGGGGATAATGTCTGATATGTTAATCACAGGTTAAGCTAGAACTGACGATCATGCACATTAATTTGAAAGAAGAAGATTCTCACTTATTGAAATTAACTAGAAATGAGTAAACGGAAAGGGTGTTCTCTAAGATGTATGTGTAACATCCACAGCATAATTAATGAAACTTGGCGAGATTTTAGTGTGCTGAAAAAAATCAGCATGCAGTTCATTTTAATTTGCGTTTGACAGATGTATGCAATTTCATGGGACAGGATTTATGAGTTTTCATTGGACAAGAATTATACCATGGGTTTTAAAAAAAAATTGATCTTTGTTTGCTTGAGTTATGGCATTGGCCAGGGTCAGCTTCATTCAAGACTAGATATTAACAGGTTTCACTGTATTTGAAGATATTAAGGTGTTTTTTTTTAAAGCTTGTATCTGAAGATTACTAGTTGTCAGGATAAAAGTTTTTCTTTAGCCCAAATACAACTCATCCTTTCTCTTAGTAATTTTTCTCAGAACTTATTGTTTTTCATATTATTAAATAGAGGAAGAAAAATGTATTAAAATTAAAAAAAAATTGTTATCAATTTACTAAAATTGAACTTAAAATGAAAAGTTATGTTTGGGCTTTTTTGTAATTACTTTATAATGAAAAATGGGAATCTCTTCTTCTATTGGTTAAAGCTTGTATTTTACCAATGTAGCAGTTTTCTCATCTCTACTTGGTAATTTGTAGCACTAAATGTAGAAAATATTGTTCATACTTCATTTTCTCCTTAAGAAAAGGTGCATGAGATTACTAGTTAATTCTAGCAAAATTGAATTTTTCAGGGATTTACAGTCGAAACCGCTTAAGTCGACGGCGTTGGGGTATGAAAAATGGCGTCGAGATAACCGATGATCGAGTTAAAACGAAAACCAATATGGCGGCAAAATATTAACATGTGCTTGAAATTTCTTTATGTACATGATTAATTAGTTAGCGTTAATTAGTGATGGCATGATTAATCGGAATTGTATCGGAACCCTAATATTTCTTCACTCTTTCCTAAGGTTGTAATGACCGTTCGTTTTTAAGGACCGTTTAAAATTTAAGTATAACCATGGTTCCAGCTCAGGAAAACGGGAAAAAGTCGGGAATTCTTAAAAATAAATTCTTGGCCTTGAAAGTCGGGAAAAGTTATGACTAATCGGGAATTTATATATATATATATATACTCATGTATATATATTTATGCCGAAGTAAAGGACTTTGATTACGTCTCTGTCATGTTTCGATTCCATTTAATGAAAAATAAGCTACCAGTTTATAATTGTCTGCGCTTGCGCTAAAAGGTCAAAGTTTACGCTTCGCCGTGTCACAGCCGCTCGCGTTTGCCGTCGTATCAGCGAATTTAAAATACAAATAAACAAATCAATATGATTCAATATGGTTATTTTAAGTTTAATGCTTTTGACGTGCAGGATATCTGTTACTATCAGAACGTTCTGGAATTTCCTCAGTTAATCAAACTTGTAATATAAATAAAACTATTGTGGCCTTGACCGTTGATCACAGCACGCTGTGGGCTGTGTGTAGTGTGTTAGACCTCGGCCGGCAAATAAGTCTAAGCGAATTTTTAAAAAAAATCATTCCTTATCAGAAATGATTTCATTTCATCGTCACGTGCGTGTTAGTCACAGTCAAGTATCTTACTGGTAACAAAGCAACACCAAACTTTTAAAAGAATAATAATTTTTTTATTTGATTACATAAAAACTACCGTAGTCGATTCTCGATACAAACCTTTATTTTCATTTCTAAAGATATTCGTTTATCTTAAAAAATAAAATGATTAATGCATCAGAAAATGAATTAAGTTTAATAATAATATAACATGCACTGCGAAATGACGATTCACGACCTCTAACGCGATTGTCCAGTACCTCTGGTGAATACATACTCCATGGATACACGTCGAATTATAATTCACACACTCACAAACATCCGGTGATTTTTATTGAAGTCTCGTAGAATCACACAATAGCCGGAAGTCTCAAAGAAAAGCGAGACGTCAACACTGTTTTGAACTAAAATTGCCAGAGTGCATTGCTAGGCCAACTGACGAGGATCGAGCTAACCAAGTTAAGTTGCAAATTTGGCCCTCTTTTGTGCTCGAGGTACTAGGATTCGGCGACTTAGAAAAATCGAATTAGCCGATGAAAAAATGCTAAGACAAAGAGAGAATTTGGCAGTTCCAATAAAAAACGTCGAGTTAGTGGGGTGGTCGAGCTAACCGAGCTCGAGGTAAGTGGGTTCGACTGTATTCATACTTAGTCCATACTTATGGGTAACCATTTCCTTATGCCTTTGTGATTGTGTCATGCATGTAAGTGCAAACATTTAGACCAAGGTGATGGTTTTAGTTTGGAAGGATAATACTAACAAATGATTTTTGGGAAAGTACAAGATGAATGGTCCTTTTAAATAAAAAGTATGCAATATATCTTTTCCATCTATGAATGATTTGGATATGAGAAAAAAACAACTTATTTACATATTTAACATGATCAAAAAAAATAAATTTAATAAAGAAATTATTATTAAAGATTAAATAGCAAGCAATAATATATAACAAAATAATATCTTTCTCCAATTTAAACGTCAAATATTTTTGTTTTTATTATAAATAAACTTACTTAGTCATTAATTGTAAAAATTTAGACCACAGAGGATTTCTGGGTAGCAGTCATGGCAGAAGAGATGAGGATACAGAATATATCCCTGTGGGACCACACAAAGAAATAGAATATTTTTTTGCTTCCGATGCAAGGTATTTTAAGAATGTCTCTTGGATCATTGAATGAAAATTTTATTTAATCGAGTTTCTTTAAATTATAAAATAAAATTCAGTAAATCAGGATTGGAAATTAGGGAAGTAATAAAATAGCAATGTCCCTTTTTTAAAAGTTTTACGTAATAAAAATGGTGTACATGTAGGTAAAGCACAATCCTCATATGACATAAAAAATTGGTAAAAAATAATGCATTTTAAAAACAGTTTTAACATAATATTCACCAATTTTAATGCATATCATAATTTAGATAAAAGATTTGTTTTTTTAATTTAGTTTTGCATTCTTCTGCTTAGCTTAGTTAGATAGTTGATAACCTCGATTTCACACAATTTTAATTTGCTAACTTAACATCATTGTTCCAGTGCTTTCATAGAACACACAAATCAGGTGATATTCTTGGAAGAGAATGATGTAGCTTCTGTACATGAAGGTATCCTTAATATTCACCGGGTCTCACGATCCCTTGAGGAAAGTACATTCCGGGAGGTGTGCACATTAAAGATGGAAATTGAACAGATCATGAAAGGTTAGCAAAGGAAAGAATAAAAAGACAAGTTAATAGAATTTTTGTTATGTCAGCACAACTTCAGTTTTAAATCATAATAAATTATATGTTATAAGATTTGTTTAAAAAAAAATGTATTGACCTCATTTGAGGATAAATTATGGTGTTAAATATTTTAGATCTTTTCACCCTAACTATATTTTCTTGTTTTTTTTATCACATTAAAACCTTTTGAACACAACTTCTAAGGTAACATCAAAGCTTGATAGCTACTTTAATATTTTAAACTTGCTTTCTCAACAGGTTGATGTAGATAAAAGTTTTATCTTATTTAACTTTTAAACTTATAATTATTTTTTTCTAAAGGAAATTTCAGTTCCTTTATGCAGAAAGAGATCTTTGAACAGCCGGAGTCTGTGGTAAACACAATGAGAGGTCGAGTCAACTTTGAGACTAACCAAGTCATCCTGGGTGGCATCAAGGACTACATGGCAGAGATCAGGCGGTGTCGACGACTTCTCTTCATTGCTTGTGGCACCAGTTACCACAGCGCTATTGCTGTACGTGATTATTCAAAAACTGACTCTGGTCAATCTATGACAAGTAATTATTTTCAGATAATGCTCCTGCATAAATATTATAGCGAGATACTATTCCTTAAATATATTTACAGTTTTAAGTGTTAACCTTTAAAAAGATTCCGTTTCAAATTCTTCTTTATTTCAATAAAGGTTTTTAGATTTTAAAAAGTTATTTCCCCAAATATGTCAAAGCTTAAATGCTTATAGTGAACTCAATAAATGTAGATGTACTGTTAAATACTTCAATAGATTTTTAACGATTTTTTTTTCTTCCACAGACACGTCAGCTTTTGGAGGAACTCACAGAATTGCCAGTCATGGTGGAACTTGCTAGTGACTTCCTGGACAGGAACACGCCCATCTTTAGGGATGATGTTGTTTTCTTTTTGAGCCAGTCTGGTAAAGTTTATTATATTCAACATTTTTTAAATTACTTACTTTTGATTGGGGGAGGGAGGGGAGTAGATTTTTTCTAAATGATTTGTGTGTATCTTATCAATATACATAATTTGCAATGCAATGTATGTCACGTCCCGTCTGTCTGTCCGTGACGCTACTAATTTTAGAAAGCAGCGCATTAAATTACTGCATCAAAAATAACTCTTTTCGAATGTTCCACATAAAATTGTGCAATATGAAAATAAATGAATAAAATAAAAATAAATAAAAGTTCTGTATTACATTACTTTTTATTCTGAAGTGTATTTTTTCAAAATAAAGAGATTTCAGCTGAAGTGTATTTATTTTGAAAACTTCCGTCATTTTTCACGGGTGATACACTAGTTCATAATAAAATGTAACTATATTTAGAACTTAAGATTGGATGTTTTTGATTAGCGCTTTTTGTTATTTGTTTTTTTTACTAAGGTTGAAATAATTTTTAAAAAAATGATGTTTACTAAATATTATCTTAGCTATCAGTAAAATATTCGAACTTTGCTTGAATAAAGGTGAGACGGCAGACACACTTTTGGCCCTCAGGTATTGCAAACAAAGAGGTGCTCTCATTGTTGGCATTACCAATGTTGTTGGGTCCAGTATCTCTAGGGAATCCAACTGTGGAGTTCACATCAACGCTGGCCCTGAGATTGGTGTTGCCAGCACAAAGGTAAGCTGGGATTTTTTGGTGCTATTTCTAATAAATTTATGATCACAAATGACCTGTTTTAAAAAAAAATGTATTTAGTTTTTAAACATCTGCCTAGCTTTATTTTTTGATGATCATTTGCAAAATGATGACGTGGTCTCGTTACTATTAGGCATACACAAGTCAGTTTATATCTCTGGTGCTGTTTGCACTTGTGATGAGTGAGGATAGAATCTCAATGCAGCCAAGAAGACAAGAAATTATTGAAGGGCTCAGGCGCTTGCCAGGTAAATTTAAGAGTAGTTGTGATTGAGTAAAAAATAAATCACATGATTTATATCTACATAGAAATAGAATCCACTACACATTTGAATGGAATTCACACATTTTTATAATAAAAGTGCCATGTATTACAAAGTAACTCATCACTTTTTAAGACTATTAGTGATAATCATTGCATATCAAGTAACAAGACATAATATAATTAATTTTTAAATGAAAAGTTACATATATTCAAGAATTATTGTTAGCCAAAAATATTATTATCCTTATAAGAAAAATTAGATAAGTTTTTAATAAATATTGTGTGCCTTTATAAAAATGTCAATACAGTAAAGATGTTATGGTTAAACAGAACAAATCAAGGCCGTTTTAGCCAAGGATGACAAGATACACAGTTTTGCTAAAGAGCTGCATACCCAAAAGTCCCTACTGGTCATGGGACGTGGCTACAACTATGCCACATGTTTAGAAGGTGCACTGGTAAGTTTGATGTAACTTTTCTTGTATAGACAGTGTGTTGATGGGGCTACATCTTTTCTTTTATAGACTGTGTGTTGATGGGGCTACATCTTTTCTTTTTTAGACTGTGTGTTGATGGGGCTACATCTTTTCTTTTATAGACTGTGTTGATTGGGCTACATCTTTTCTTTTATAGACTGTGTGTTGATGGGGCTACATCTTTTCTTTTATAGACTGTGTGTTGATGGGGCTACATCTTTTCTTTTATAGACTGTGTGTTGATGGGGCTACATCTTTTCTTTTATAGACTGTGTGTTGATGGGGCTACATCTTTTCTTTTATAGACTGTGTGTTGATGGGGCTACATCTTTTCTTTTATAGACTGTGTTGATGGGGCTACATCTTTTCTTTTATAGACTGTGTTGATGGGGCTACATATTTTCTTTTATAGACTGTGTGTTGATGGGGCTACATCTTTTCTTTTAACCCAAACATGTTGTGCTAGAGTGACTTGTAATAATGCTTTTAACTATATGTATACATGTTTCTTTTTATCATTTGTAAAAATAGTTGTTGTTTTTTAAAAACCTTCCTGAACAGAAAATTAAAGAATTGACCTACATGCATTCCGAAGGCATACTTGCAGGAGAGCTAAAGCATGGACCTTTAGCTCTGGTTGATAAAGCTATGCCTGTACTCATGGTGTGCACAAAGGATAAAGTTTATACAGTGAGTAATTTATTATTTTAAAACAAAATTGAAGTGTCATTTTACAATTAAAAAAAAATATGTGAACAGAGAAATCGAACTAACATGAATCATTTATTAGGAAGAAAATGAGGCAAGCAATATTTAAATGAAAAATGATGACCAAATATATTTATTACATGTAAGAATTTTTTTTGTTGATAAACCCGATCTATGATTGTTAAAAAACCTGAGACAAAAGCTGCACATATATCAAAATTCATTTTAACTTGCCAAAGACTTGTCACATACACTATGTACTGAAAGTATTAACCTATAATCAGGTGTACTTAAAATGTAAATTAAAAGTAAATGGCTACATGATTTTGAGTAGACAAAGAAATTGGATTTTCTTATTTAAAATTTTAATATTTTAAAAAACATAAAAAGCATTTGTTTGATCAGATCTTTACTGCTTACTCTTCTTACTTTGGACAAAAGTTATTTTACCTTTACAATTTATTTTGATTTCAGAAATGTGTGAATGCAGTGCAGCAAGTTAAAGCCAGACATGTAAGTTCTCCTAGGAACCCTAATAATAATAATAATAATAAACCCCTTTCCAGTCCATGACGGACTATGGGGCAAGTGAAGCAGCATTCACAAGTTTTATTTAGCCACCACTAACGAGCAAGGGATTGTGTGGCTAGCACAATGCCCCAGGGGCCTTGCCAGCACCGAGAATAGAACCCAAGACTCTCTTCTGTCTCGGTTCGGTAGTCCAGCGCGCTACCGCTAGACCACCACGGCCCAATAAACTTTTGCCATCCATCCTTTTAACTTATGTTTCTTGTTATTTAAAATCTATTAATTATTTATTAACTTTCCTTCTAGTAAATAACATGACTTATAATTATAACATAATATGTTGTGAAGTCTACTGATGTCACAGCAGTAGTTAAAACAACATAGTAATAAAGATCAGTTGGAATCAGTGCTACAAAAATTAAAGCTGTAATAACTTGTTTTTGTTTCACTTTGCATGAAAAAAAGGGCAATCCCATAATGATATGTACTGAGGGAGATGAAGAGATTCAGTCCTTGGCAGCCCAGTACATTGAAGTGCCTCACACAATAGATTGTCTGCAAGGTGTTCTCACTGTCATTCCCATGCAGTTGCTGTCACTGCACATCGCAGAGCTCCGAAAGCTTGACGTAAGCATCATTTCTCATTATACTTTTATAGAATCAATTCTCCTGCTTTTACTTTTGCCTCTTTATATAATGTTCATAGGAAACTTGACCACAACTTTTTAATTGACAGCTTCCTTAGTTGGAAACCTTTTAGGAAAAAAACTCAAATTTAAAGGTTTAAAAGGCATGTTTGGGGAAGCTTTCACTATTTCTTCAACTGTATAATTGTAATAATTTTTTAAAATAATTTTAAATGATTGCATTTTTAAACTTATTTGTTCCCTTGATTAATAGAAAAAAATTTAAGTTCTGCTAATTATTTTTCATTCTCTGTTTTGTTTTGTTATGGTTAATTATTTTTAGTAAATCTGTAAAATAAATGGAAACCCCCCCCCAAAAATTAATAAAAAAATTAGCTTCCTTAAAATAGGTTGATTATTATTGTTTCAAAACGAACACCACATATATGTGATAATCAATGAGAATTGTGGCGGCTGGATAGCGAATTCAATAGTTCGCTCGCCTCACCAGCTGATTGGCGTGGGATCTAGCCCACATTAAAGCCACAATAAAATGTTGATGAATGACTAACGCTAAGAAAGTCCTCCGCTTACCTGGAGAGGAGATGGGCGCCACCAAGGTCTACTAAGCCCCGAGAAAATTCTAATTGAAACATTAGAACCCCCTACGACCATGAGCTTATGGGACAAACACACAATGAGAAATGTAGTGACTGTTAAATTTGACTTCCTTAAATTTGTATGCTGATTTAAAAAAAAACATGTTTTCTTTGACCTTGAAATCAGCAGCAGCTTGAAATTGAAGGAGAAAAAAACCATGGGGATTGGGGAGGGAGGGTGAGTTAAAGTAAAGAAACCCTAGAAGAACATTATGACCTTAGAGCAACTAGAGAACATGGTGACCCTTGAGAAATGTTTCCTATTTCAAGATTAATTGCTTTCATCAGGAAACAAATTGTAAACTTGAAACCTTAAGAGCCAAATTATGTTGCTAGTTTCTAACTTTATGTAGCTGTAATGGGTTGCGTTTAAAGCATGGCTATTAGTTAGATAGTTTTTTCTTCTGTAGATTATAGAGATGATTGCTTGAAGTTTTATTTTCCTGCTACTTTAGTTTAAATGGAATTAATAAAAGAAGGTACGTGTAGTTTAATTTACATTAAATGTTACAGCTCAAAATATGAGTTGATAGAGTTGAGAAACACTGGCATAAAAGAAGTCAAACTGACACCTTGTAAAACATCTGTTAAAGTGCAAAGAGCTCACAATAAGTCTGACTGTTGTTTAAGTGTCATTTAAATTAAGCTTGAAGACTGTGTCCTAAGAGGTAAACGTTCATGAGTTATGGTTATTGTATGGGACTTGTCAAGGTGCCTTTTCTCTTGTCATACCTGACAAGGGAGGATACTTATCTCTTTTTTTTTCCATTTTTTTTTGTTGCTTTAGTTTCTAAATTAATTATCTGGTTTGTATTTTTGAAAAGATAAGCTAAATGTTTTAGATTGATTGCCTTACTTTTCTTTTATAATCTGTACTCTACTGTCTTGAAATATGTAACATTTATGTGAATGTGAGTATCCTTAAATACTTTATTTAGTGGAATCAGTAAATTCAAATTACATTATTATATATCAGTTTTCTGAATTACATATTTGAACTACTAAATAGCTGTGTCAAATAGCCTTAACAAATCCACTTAAAAATAGATTTACCTCTAAATAGGAATACATTCAGAGAAAATGTTATTACCTTGATTACACTCTTAGGTAATTGAGTACTGATAAAGATTCAACTCATTGGAAGCATAGTACTGATTATTAATGAAAATTCAATTTTTTTTGAAGCACGAAAACCCATCTTCATTCTGCTTATTATTTTAGTTGTGAATTTGAAAAAAAACATTATAAAGATATTGAAAAATATTATTTTTCTTTTTCATGGGAATGCCTGTTCTTTATTAACACATCAAGGAATTTTTAATTGTATAGAGAAATTGAAAATTTTCAACAATATTTGAATTTTCCTTTAGCTTTTCTCTTCATCTTAAACAAATTTCATATGAAGATCAAAATCAAATCCACATTTAATATTTGTATCTGGTACCGGGATGTATCGGCAGGATTATGTACAATACTAGTAACCTCTATAACCTCTCTAACTCATACCATACCATTTTTAACTCTCAGGTGGACTGCCCTCGAAACCTTGCTAAGTCTGTCACTGTGGAATAAATTCATTAACTATCCAGCTACTTACCACCTGTAAGACGTAGCATGTTTTGTGTTAGGCTATCTGTCTATCTATCCCAGTGTTTCTCAAACATGATTATTTTGGAACCTAAGCAATTTTGCTTATCTTTGTGTAATTGTTTTTTTTAACATGAAAAACGAGAGAAAGGCCATGGGGCTGGAAGGTGATCTAATGGTAACCTAATTTGAGAAATACTGATGTAGAGTGTACGCTGGATACATGCTTAAGATATAATCTGATATGTGAACATAAGTTCAATTACACAATGGGAATCTAAATATTTTTTCCCCCCACCCAAAAAAAAAGTCCTTCATTTTGAAAATTAATTAAAAATAATACTAGACTTAGCTAGGTCAAAATTGTTAGATGTTTTTCCCCTTGGTTTTAGCTTGCTCATGTTTTACTGAGTCAGAAAAAATGCTTTAATGCTTCCAAATGTATTGTTGGCCTATTTTTTAAGACATTTTAGGAATGTGTGTGCGTGCATGCTTGCTACAAAGACTCGTTGTCTTTTTTGTATCACATGTAGACCTTCTGCACACTGATTAATTTAAACAGAAGTATGCGGAAACAAAAAAAAACAAAAACAAAACAAAAACACCACAACCTTGCCATTAGCAAACATCTTTTTAAAAAAAAGACACACAAACAAACAAATGTTATTGCTTCTATAAATATTCTGCTGTAAGACCTTCTATTTTAAAGTTGACCTATATACATAATAATATTTTGCATTTCTCATTCTATGGCAGAACTTCATTAGATTTTTCTACCTTCAGGGGCTTTAGTCCCTCTCTTAAATTTAAATACCATAAGAAAGAACCATCAACAAAATGTAATTGAACATAGCTGTGTTGCATTTATTTGATAATTGACAAAGCAACTACAACCTCATGTTGAGGAAAAATGGACCTTAAGAGCAAAACTGAAAATGGCTCCATTTATTTAACGAAAACATTCTGTCCAGGGTAGGGCTGTCAATTTTTTGAAAAAAGCTGCCCGGGTACCCGTGAAAATTTCGAACGGGTACCCGGGTAACCCGCTCTAAACGTCGCATAATTTTCCCCGTCATGACCGCTATACAGTGCAACCTAGCCACCCTCCATGCACCTTATTTCACACAGTAGTAGTAGCCAACGGCTTGCTTCCAGTAACACTATTACTAATGCACTACAATTAACTATAATGCACTAAAAACTTTTACTCAATTCCTGCTGTAAATGCTTTCCTCATACTCATAAACTAAAACTACAGTAAACTGAACATGCAAACAAAATAACAACAGCAATGACGTAACGTTCAGTGTCATACTACTCATACTTTTAATCTTAATATCCACTTGGCGTCGGTAGTCAATGCTAAGGGCGATGACGGATGAAATACTGTGGTAAATCTCAAGTGATCGTGCTTTGGTCAGTGTTACTGCTTTTGTTATTAATGTTAACACCAAAATATTTCTGATATTGTGTGGGTCGGCGTTTTTTTTTATCAATATCAATTTTATGACTAGCGTTCAGATGGCGTTTTATCGCGCTGGGTTGCCACTCTTCGCAGACACAATTTCATTACAATGGTTGCATTTTGCCGTGTCATGATTTCACACGGCCAACGTCTTACCCATCTTATTAACTTTAAAAACTGACAACTTTGGGTGTATGTATATCAATTTTTGGGCTAGGCAAACACGTGTTAATGAACACAAGAAACACACGAGAATGCGAGGGGTGGGGGTTATAGCAGTGCTTCTCAAAATTGTGGTCCGCAGAAGTTATCAAGAAAGGAGAGAGAAATATAATTTTAATCCTCCAATTGCTACCAATAATACTAACACAATAGAATCTGCCATTTTTGAGAATAAGCTAATAAATGAAATAAATAAAAGGAAATAAAATACATTTCGCTACCATGTAAGTACCGGGAAAATAGTGTACCGGTTCCTGGTGCAATGGAAAAAATTCAATTCCTGCCGGTCCGCCATACTAAAAAGTTTGAGAAGCACTGCGTTATAGGAGTGAAGAGAGAGATGGGGTAAAAACGACATTAGATAGTATCAATCGGTGACCCACTGTCGGCTATTTCAAAGCAAAGTTAGTGTCAAAGCCAATGTGCTTTTATGAAAAAAACACACAAAAACACGGCCTCTTTCTTCTCTATGCAGTCCATCCTCACGGCGACGTCTGCCCATCCTACACTGTTAGTAACTATTTAATTTATTAAATTTAAATACTGATAACCTTGTACGCATTAATAACATCAGTTTTTCTAGGTCACCACGTGTTACTGAAGACAAGAAGTATAAGTGAATGCAAGGAGTGAAGCGAGGAGAGAGGGGTAGATAAGCAACATTAGCTAGACTACTAGTATCAATTGGCGTATTTCAAAGCAAAGGTCGGTAGTGTCAAAGCAAGAGTTTTTTTTTAACAAACATAGCGTCTTTCATCTCTAAGCAGTCCGTCCCTTATTTTTGGCAGAGGACTTTTGTTTTCTTTATGTGATTCTTTTAAAGAACCAAAACCTTTTTGTGTTTTGCGATTTCTGTTTCACGTTGAGAGAAAAAAGATGTATTAAAATAAATGCAATTTGTTGGGACAGTATTTTATTTCCCATTGGCAGATACTTCCCGTTGACAGAGTCTGATATTTCTCCATAGATGTACTTCACAGCTCATTTAAAAAAACCAAAAATTTTCATTTGATCAATTGTTTCGCGAGCCACAATGTAAACACAAAGCCGCATGGGAGCCGAAGTTTGGCCTCCGTTAATATAGAATATAGACATTGAAACCACATTTTCACGGGTACCCGGGTGGAATTTTACTACCCGGGTAATCACACGGCAACGGGTACCCGGGTCCCGGGTACCCGTTGACAGGCCTAGTCCAGGGCAGACTAGTGAAATTTTAATTTTGGTAATTTTTGTTTAGTGGCCTGTACGTCTTTGCACAGTCCTGCTATTAGAGTGGGATCGTAATTTTTTACTTTTTCAATTCCTTTGTCATTCCTTATATGCAGAAATACTGGTAGAGTTTGAAGGGAAATTAGATGCAAATGATAGTGGATCCCTTTCCACATCTTCAAATTTTGTGAACACATGTTGGAGCTTAAATTATAAACTTCCATAATATAAAATGATTAAATATTTAACTCAAAAGAAAAATTGCATTTTAACAATTTTTTCACTCATTTTTATTATTATTTTTTAAAAATTACAGCAGGGTTATTTGTTATAATTTTATTTTACTCATGACACAAATCTTCTGTTAGAACTATCCATACAAACACTAACACAAAAATTGAATGCAATTTTAGGGGGAAAATCTATCATTACTAGAAAATATTCTATAAAATACGATTTCCGCCCAGCTGTGATCCATGCTAATATTCTGTCTTCTCATTGATTTGATATGCGATGCCACTTTGTCTATTACTCTTAAATTTAAACATTTTAATCCATAGCTTTGATACTAATGTTTCCATACAAGCTGATTTAATAATTGATTAACAGTGGTATCTAGTGCTGTTTTTTGTTATTCTTTGTGAGTTAAGGTAACCAAATGTAGTTTTCTAAACTGTGACTACAGTCATCTCATCGCTGCACCTCTTTAAGATTTTGAATTGCAAAGCACAGAGAATCATCTTAAAACATAAATTTTCAGTTTACATGTATTTGTTTTATATTTTAAAAAGAACATCAGTTTATTTTGAACACATCTTCTTAATTAATTAAATTTGCATGCTTAAATTCTGTGTATTCAGAATTTATCACATGGTTTTAAAAAAGCTTATCAATGCTTCATTTTATCAGCATGATTTTATTAAATAGATTAGTTCAATATATGTTAAGCTATTTCCCTCATGGGGCCTCACCTAGCAACATCTAGCGGCACACTGATGCGCCCCCAGCTCACCAGTTGTGGAGCTTTTTGTATGGTACCATTACTTCAACAAATAATTGTGTTCTGCTTTGCTTTTTGACTAATTTTTTTTAATTCAAAAATATTATGCGTTATGAAAGTGCCCTGCACACCAAAATATTTGAGGAAACTATATAATTTACTTTTACATGAGTGGTGTTATTTTGTGAAGGCTTGAATTCTCTAGTTTGCCATTCCCAGATTTGGTGATGTCATGTATGTTTACTCTATCATTATTTGCCTTATATGGGATTCAATCAAAATATGTCTTATTTATATTTGTTAATCACAACCATATTTGCCTACATACACAAATTTCCATTAAATGATTTCCTTTTTTATTTCTCACATGAAGAATTCAATGTTGACAAAATATTTTTTGAGATTATTTTTCAGTAAGTAGGTCAGGTTTCATTTGCTAGCATTTAACAGCTACATTTTTTAGTGTACATTAATTTTTAAACTCCAGGATACAACTGCTTCATCAGCTCCGTTTAAGTAAAGGTTTTTGACATGCCAGGCCCAAAATTTTCAACAATTTGAGAGATTCATTTCAAAAAAGCAAAAGGATGAAATTATTAAAATATCTATATTTAAAATATCCTAATATGTTAGGTGTAATTTTTTAAAATATATGTCTATGTGTATCACATTGTTATCATCAATCCTGTTTGTAAATGTATGTGCTATACTTCTCCTTACAGACTGACCGACCTCGCCACCTGTTGAAAACATATACAAGTTAACAGAAGAGGATAACTAATGGATAAGGATTTGTATTTCAAATTAAAAAGATTACAGCATGGAAAAGATCACTCACCAAAACAAAACTATGTTTGTAGTGGATGACTTCCAAGACCTGGCAACTGTACGCATGTAATGATGTCATTTGAGTATCCTAATTAACAAAAGTTTTGTCCTCTAAGAAAGTCACATTTCAAGAATTTTATATTAGGTTAAAAAAAATAATTTTTTGTTCCCTTTTTTTCTTCTTCCAACTTTGGTTATTTTAACATGCAGGCATGTGATTTGTTAATTTAAGGATGTTCATACACATGAAAGACAATGACATCTTCAGGTAAAGTCAGTCAGATTTTACATAGGGTTTAATGTTTTTCAGAATTTCTTATTGTGAATACTCAACAAACATTTTTACATTCATTTATTTATCACATATATAGATCTGCATCTGCTGGAGACTTTATTATGTTTCTGGATTTGAATTAATTACATTTTTACTATTATTTTATTTAAGTATGATTCAGCTGGAAAGTTGAGTGCAATGAAAATGCCATATATATGTAATCATTTAATTAAAAGAGTAACACATATTAAGGGACATATATTCAAAATTGTATTATGTATGTATTCCTTTTTTTAAATTAGTGTAATGATAATGATATTCTGACTTAACACATAAAGGTATTTTGCAAACGTATTTCATAGTTTATAAATATTTTATAAAAGCAGTTTTATTTTATTTTAAATTTTTGTATGTTTAACATCACTAAATAATTACATGTATTCAATTAATTTTTTTTTCAAATTCTTAGACATTTAGCATAGTGAAACAAGTTTCTTGCTTTGCCATGTTTTAAAAATGTGACAAATAATTTAACTGTATTATTTTTTAAGCATCTTTAAAATTAAAAATACAAGATGTGACATAATAATAATAATAATAAGATGTGACAACAATTTTCATTTATACCCATTTTTGCTTTAGATCACATTAATTTTTGTTCAATACAGTATTGTTCTTTGGATACAAATAATATTTATATGGTTTCACTTAACAAAAAAAAATTAATTTAGTGTTTGAGATTCAAAATCTCTGTTAAATTAAAATAGTTCTTTATGTATTTATGTAAAAAAACAAAACAAAAAAACAAAGACATATTTAATGATCTGATTACAATTTTTAAAAAAATCGATAGAACTACGGTGGCAAAACTTTGCGAGCCACATGCAGCTCTTCTGTGTTCACATTGCGGCTCGCGTACATTTTAAGAAAAATAATATGTTACAAGAATTACTGGAAGATTTCCAAGCCAAGTTTAATGACACTTCAATGCGGCTCTCAACAATTTTTTAATATTTCAAAATGGCTCTCAGTTACTGCAGGTCTTGCCACTCATGCTATAGAATTTTCAAGTGCCTTAGACTTAGTTAACCTTTGAAAGGAAAAGATCATGAGAAAATAACTATTCAATTATGTGTACATGCCAACCTATAGAATCTAAAACATGTCTAAATGTCCCAAAATGTACAGCAGCATTAAAAACTGCACACAAATAAATTATGCGTAAAACAAATTGTTATTACAGCTTATTATTTTTAAAATAATTTTTTTATCTATAATTTTTGAAACCTCCTTATTTATGGTGCAAGCACATTTAAGCATGCTTTAATCTTTTATAAATTGATAGATCTCAAATTTAAATATATATATACGTTTTTAAGTCCTATTTTGACATAATAATGTTTAGATTGTTTTTTTACATAGATGATTTGTTATTTTTAATAAAACTGACAGAGGATGTGTTTGATAGCAATTAATACATCGTAATTAAAAATTATTTTATGCTGGCTCTATTAGTACTGATACCTTATTTAAAGTAATAAAGTAAAATAGATTATATGCACCTCTATAATGTTACTGAGTTAACAGTCAACTTAAAAACTCATTTCTCACCATACAGAAAGGAGATGTCATGAGGCCATAAGTTTTGAAAGGGAGTTTCCATTTGGGGAAAAATCATAATATAATATAGCCTGCAATTTAAATGGTTTCAAGCTCAAAGTTACATAATTGATTGATAATTATATTAAATATTAAAAAATTTTTTATTTTTTTTAATAATGTAGTTCATGTTAAGAAAAAGAAGCGTGGACTTTCAGTTATGTTAAATTACTTTTAGGTACTGCCATTTAACTTAGTAGGTACAACCTTTTAACTTATTAAGTACAACCATTTAACTTAGTAGGTACAACCTTTTAACTTATTAAGTACAACCATTTAACTTATTAGGTACAACCATTTAACTTATTAGGTACAACCATTAAACTTATTAGGTACAACCATTTAACTTATTAGGTACAACCATTTAACTTATTAGGTACAACCATTTAACTTATTAGGTACTGCCATTTAACTTAGTAGGTACAACCTTTTAACTTATTAGGTACAACCATTTAACTTATTAGGTACAACCATTTAACTTATTAGGTACAACCATTAAACTTATTAGGTACAACCATTTAACTTATTAGGTACAACCATTTGACACTGTCTTTTTTTTTATAAGCAAACGATTCATTTTTGATGGCCTCAACCTGTTCCTTTTGAACAGACTAGTATGATATTTATTTTCTTGTTGTCTAAAGTTAAATTTATTGATATGCCATTTGGAAGCATGTGTCTTGTGCCAATATATTTCTTGTACAAATTTAAAAAAAAATGTTTATAAGTCTGTTCAGCTCTAAATCTTGGAAAACTTTTAAAGACTTTACACACCATGTGTAAACCATGAGGGTCGGCACGTATGATGAGCTGAGGCTTTTGCAATATTTCTCATGTATAAAAATAAAAGCAATTAGGGTTAATTTTTTTTTACAACAAAAAATTTTAATTACATAGTTTTCTTAAAGCCCTATTTTAACTCTTCTCCCCGCCCCCTCCTCTCTCCCCTCCTCTCCCCGCCCCCTCCTCTCCCCTCCCCTCCTCTCCCCGCCCCCTCCTCTCCCCACCCCCTCCTCTCCCCACCCCCTCCTCTCCCGCCCCTCCTCTCCCCACCCCCTCCTCTCCTTTCCACAAACATTGAATCAAACAAGAAATAACCAATTATGAATGCGTTATTTATTTTTATGATATTTCAAGGCAATAACTGATATTGATTCTATTACATTCCCAGTTTCTTCCATTCTGTCAATAAAGTATAGTATAGTGACTGACTATATCATTATTGCAGTAGATCTACATGTAGTCATCATTATTATAGTACATGCATGTCTGTTATTGTGGTGGGCCTATGTACAGACATGTTGATTATTTTAGTAGACCTACATACAGACATGTCTGTTAATTTAGTAGACAGACCTGCAAACATACATATCAATTATTTTAGTAAGTCTACATACAGACATGTCTATTAATTTTAATAATAGTAGACCTGCATAGTATATGTTATGCCTATTAATTTAGTAGACAGACCTGCATACATACATATTTATTTTAGTGGGCCTACACACAGAAATGTCTATTAATTTAGTAGACAGACCTGCATACATACATATCAATTAATTTAGTAGGCCTACATGCAGGCATGTCTATTAATTTACTGGACAGACCTAAATACATATATATCAATTATTTTAGTAGGCCTACATACAGACAGAGGCGTAACTGGGTTTTTGGCGCCTTTGATAAATTGACACGTTTCAGCTTTGCGCCTTTTTCAATTGTTAGAAAAAAATAATTGAATTTCTCTTTTTATTTATTTATGACACTAATTACGAAGTCTGATGTATAATGGTTTAAATGAAATACATTTAAATGTAATTAATAATTCACTTTTTTTGTTATCGAGGATAAAAGTGAAATATTTATTTAAATAAAAATTTTGAACTTTTGAACTGGCGCAGGCAAGCGCCCTTGGCAACTTCCCCAATGCGACGCCGTTGTTACGCCACTAGTATTGTGGAAGCCCTGTCGACAATCATTACAGCTTTTGTCCTATGTGCCTAAATGTCTCTTATAACTTTAGGCCCTTTATATGAATCACACTTTATCCTTGTTGTGTCATAATATCCATTAGATCCGATAATTCCTATATCAGGATATTATAGTTAGCAACTGTACCATGACTTGATATGTTTGAGCTGTATGATTTGTCAACAGACCATTGACATGTTGATTATTTAGATAATACACGTTGAAAGAAATGAAACATGGTCGGAAGGGAATTACTGTATAATCCTTGAATGTTTGGGGCAACCAGTCTGGTATTTCAAAATTGATTAAAGTGTAATGGTTCCTTTTTTAAATAGAGATCAAAGTGAGTGTGGTGGGGCGGGTATTTGAATTTTACATTCATTCATTCATTATTATGTTGATGTAAATGTTTCATAATGTGTGGGCTAATAATAAAATCTGGATGAAAAACAACTGGCCTGCTTTAATTTGATTGATCAGCCAAACTGTATAACAAACATATTCCCCGACACAATATAAAATAAATGAAAGCTCTAATTTAAATTAAGGGGAAAAATGTCTTTAAACCCTCAGTACGATAAATGGCCTAAATGAAATCCCGGTACATTTTACAGCCCGCGTTGAATACCCGGGCATGAACAGAGGGCGATGCTGTAGGTTATGGGCACCCAAACTTTTTGCATGGCGGGCCATATTCCATGAAGTAATGATGTGCGCGGCCTGGATTAAAATAACAAACAAAAATGACATACATTGAGAGGTTTCTATTCCAAAATTTTAATGTGAAGCGTGAAACTTAGATCTTGACTGCATTAAATAGGTAAGGTCAGGCTCAATGCCACTGGCTTTAATGCGTATGATATCACACAGGTGAGAGTCATTTAGTATCGTCCTCATACGTTTGATGTTAAAATTCATACAAGAAAATGTCTGCTCACACAAAAGAAGCCGAGCTTTTTCTAGGCAAATGTTCGAATCTCTTGGAATCTGTCTTTATCCAGCTGGCGGTCAATGCGATTAGCTGTTTGTTGTCTGGTGTGACATTCAGCATGACTTTCTAACTCAACGTGTTCCACAGAGAAAGGTGAAGAGAAAAACGTAATTTCCTTCTCAATAGTTGCAAAGTCCTGAAAGCGTCTTTGAAATTCATCAACCAGGAACTTGATATCTGCCACATACATCTGCCTTTGCTCATTGAAGTTCTTTCTGTAAAACTTGTCATGATTTCCTGAAGTGGGGAGAAATGTGTGGTAATAGGCTGCATTTGAGACAGTTGCCTTTACTTAAAAAAAAACGTTGCAGCTTGTTCGCAAAGGGCCTTGATATGTGAAGATAGTTGTCTTAACACTGCATTGAAGACTTGTGCTAAGCAGGTCTTGATGTCTTGTCATACCAACTATAAAATGCAAACTCTGCCAGCCAAGCAGGATTAGATAAATCTGGAATTGGTTGTTTCTTATTTTCCAGGATTCGTCTAAATTATTTTTTAATTGTGTAGGAGCTCTGAAGTGCTGTACCCGACTGAGCCCCCTTATATCGTGATACACATCTCTTTGGATGTCAAGAAGAAACAGTTGAAATTGGAGGTGAAGCAGGGCTTTAGAGCGAACAGTGTTTATAGCTTTTATCAATGGCTTAATGACAAAATCACATCAAAAATGTTTAGCACAAAGAACTTGAAGGATACAGTGAAGTTTAAGAGCGTTGTCCCTCTTAGCTGACTTTGTTACAGACAAGTGTTGCTAGTCCACTGTGCACTCCAGTCTTAACAGGGGCACTATTAGTAATAATTACAGATATTTTTTCCATGGAATTTAATTCAACAAATCTGTTCTTCTTGTTTGGTCTTTAAGACTCTAAAGGTCAAGTAATTGGCAAACAATAAAACGTTATCGATTTTAGCCATCATTTGACGTACTCAAAGAAAACACACAATTTCGACTTTTGTTATAAATATAATGTCGTTACAGAAATAATACGTAAGTCATTAAATTTTTCCAGATGAGGCCAAATTGCATCGCGAGCCGATTTTGGCCCGCGGGCCGGACTTTGGACACATGTGCTGTAACTCAATCGTTGTGGCAACTAAGTTAGAGTGGATAACATTAACCTACATGTGGAAGAAAGTCAGTAGCCCCAAGCCTAGTGCTCTTCAACGTTCTTCCCAGAAGACCCTCTCAGCTATCTGGCCCCCAAGGGGACGTAACAGCTGAGAATCCCCCACCCCGGAGCGGTCGCTTCTGAAGCGGCCACCTGGTCATCCAGGACAGAAAGTCGAAAATGCCTCCCACTAAAGTGACCTCACAAGGAGGGGTGGAATTCCCTACTTCGACCCGCTACCACTTTGTCGCCACCCCGGTAAAGCACACGAGTCTCCATGGTTAGAACCGCCGCTAAGCGGGGGCTCATCAATGACCCTCCACTGGAAGGTTTCCTCAGAGCTGGCGTCCGCTGCGTTCTTCGCGGTACCTTTTGCTAATCCGTACTGGCGCTCCTGGCCCTAGTAAAAGCGAGGGGGGGGGGTGAAACGGTCGCTTCGGAATAACCCGACCCTCAACGGGTATTTAGGTTTTCAACATGGGCATTGCATCTAATGCTCTGCCTAAGATCCGTACAGCGACGGATATGTCATATGTGACAAGCACCTAACACCTAACATATCGGACTTCGGCATTGCTTGCCAGGCGTTGTCGGTTTCGGGTCGCTGTCAGGTCCGCAACCCTACTCGTCCGTCGAGCCCCGTAGATGCCACCCCTCCTCGACGGTGGCTAACATTAAATCAGGGGTTTACGGTTTCACTTTATCTAACACCTTTGCCGCCACAAATTGGCCACAGTTGCCCATAGAGTTTCACGTACCATGATATCCCAAAGACGCCTTGACTCAACGCCAGCACCTTTGGGTTGATTTAATTTAACGTGAAAGTAAAAGTGTAAGTCGTGCTATTTTATTTTTAAATCCTTTATATTAACTCGTGGTGTCTGCGGCCGCACTTGATTGCTTGCTTGTCGCCAAAACTTTTGATAGATTTTTAACCCACTTGCTCGTAAGCTAGCGAGCTGAAATTTTGCAGGCAGTTTCGTACCGATAATAAAAACAATGTAACAAAATTTCAGATCGATCGCATTTCCCGTAATTAAATTATTGATTTTTTAGATTATTTTATTTATTCCTATGTATCATGCTATTTTTTGAGATAGAGCGTCGCGGTGCGTATTATATTGAACAACCTTTCTGTCGCGCAATAAGGTGCGTATTTTATTGACAACTCTTTTTATAAACATATTCCTGATCGGTGCGCATTATATTAAACATGTTTTACGACACAACTGCAATTTTGTATCTTTGGATTAGTCTTGCGCTGCGTATTATAATGAACATTCTTTTAGTTACTTCTCGTACATAAAGGATTTATAGTCAAAAACTTTTTTTTAAACTTTTTTTTTAAATTTAAAATTTACGCACTATCGTAAGAAGTGACGATTTGCCCCGAGCTTCCCTTTCTCAGCTGTTCCGACAGTTTATAACAAAAAATCTTGTCCTGCCCCCGGACGGCACTTGCCCAAGCTACGCCGCTGTATTTACTTTCATTGACTTGCGTAACACTGTTCCTTGTAAGTGTAAGAGAACAGCCCACTTAACGTGCCGTGACTCCCCGACAAATCTATTAACTGCTTGCTTTGTCTTCATTGTGCACTTCATTCTTGCCTTGGTTTCACTGTTTTATAATTCTCTATATATGTAACGCAACATGCGTCCCAGAGCAGCGCTAATATAAATACTCCAGACATCAGAGTTAAATGCTATTCTAAGAACAAAACACAATTATGTTTGGTGTTTAACATTTTCTTTTAATAAAATGTAATGAGTCTGCGATGCAACAGGGGGTGGGGTATTCAGTGGCGTCACAAGGGTTAGTGTCACTCAGTGCGGTAGCTCATGGTGTCACCCCCTCACGACTTACCCCATAGACCTCCTCCTAGTCTGCCATAGCCAAATAACGGGAACATACATAATTTTACTTTGTGGTGTCACCCCCTGTGAGGGTGTCACCCGGTGCGTCCGCACCACCCGCACTCCCCTAGTGACGCCTCTGGGGGTATTGCATGTGCAGTTCTTTGACGTAAGTTGATGCGAAGACCACGAATCGCTGCCGCCATTGTTTGCCATGTTATTTCTAGTCCTTTATCAACTATTAAGTAAGGACTGTGGTAGACTGGTGAGTCAAATAGTTGCCAGGAAAACTTCCTGAAAGTGTGGATTTAATACGTATATTAAATCAAATCATGATGGAGAAGTGGCCCAGGGGTCTCCGCAAGTATGGCTATTGTGAACCATCGGACAGCTTCAGGTGGCCTGGCAAACACTCAGTAGGATTATAGGTATATACATAATATAATCTATACACATAAATCTGTTACATAACAAATTACACTATTATCACCAAATAGATTCCACTTCTTCTTGTTAGTTTCAAATGAAAAATTATTACAGTACTAGATACGACCCGCGGCGTAGCATACGCCGCAGACTTGCTCATTGATAGTGCAAAGAACGGACTCAAACAGCAGCACGAAGAAAGGAAAAAACGCGAGTGCACGTCGAAAAAAGGGGGTGGGGCCGCGGTCGCATTGTTGGTCTCGAGACATGTACGCTGCGGTTGTTGTTACCTGCCCCCACCTTGCACCATCCTCGCTTGCCAACCATAACTTGTAATTGGTCGACCCTAGTGAGGGTCATTCGTCATGCTTATTTGCTCGCGTCTTCTTCTTATCCTAATTTCTAGTGAATCATATATATAGATACATGATATAGCTTTTCCGCCCCACACACACACATATATATATATATATTAGGGCTGTTAACGATTAATTTAAATTTAATAGTTAACTAAAGAAAGATTAACGATTAATTAATCGTTAATTTCGATTAAAGGGACCGTCCATAAATGACGTCACGCGATTTTTGACCCCCTCCCCCCTCGTCACGCGTCGTCACAAAAACTTAGACCCCCCCCTCTAAAAATACGTCACAAATCTTTGACCCCCCCCCGCCCTAAAAAACACACTTTATTTTTTATTTGAAAATAAGTATGTTTCAAATCACTTTTATTGTCATTTAAGCATTTAAGCATTTATTATTTATTTAGTGGAGATCTACATTGTAATATCGTAACCCGAGTGAAGCATTTTTTAAAAACGTTTAACCGGCCTTCAGAAAACGAACTGTGTTAACATCCTTAGATTATATTTTATTTTAATGCATACAAATTAAACATTGACTATTAATCATCACGGTTAACGTCTTTGTTTAGATTTTTAAAAATTTAAAATAACATTTTAAAAATTTATTTTTAAAAAAAATCCCTCATTTGACTGACGGGCATCCCTTAAGAAAGAGGTCGGCGAACAGAGGTAAATAACCTCATCTGGGGTCAAAAAGGGAATTCTTGGGACATATAACATCTACTACAATCCACTAGATATATTAAAATACGTCAAGTGTACCGTACGTGTACGCTTGGAACATATGCCCATTATTGAACCGGTTCCTTCCAGAAAATGCATTTTTTAAAAATTTGACAACTATGTAGATTTCTTACCTACGTACTATACGAAGACACCAAGAATCTACTCTACTTTAATTTATATTGACACGAGTGACAATAATCTTAATCCACATAACTTGTCTGTATCAAGTAGCCTTTCTGTGATATTTAAAATTAATGCCTTAAAAACTGAGCTAAGAAGAAAAGTTGTTTTGTGCTCCTCTCGAATTGCGATGTCAAGAATTTGATGTATTCAATAAAGTTAATGAATAGTTGACTAATTTTAAATGGGCTCATTTACCATTATATCTAGAACAGTGCTTCTCAAACTTTTTAGTATGGCGGACCGGCAGGAATTTTTTCCATTGCACCAGGGACCGGTGCACTATTTTCCCTGCACTGACACTTTTTTCGGTCCTTGTTTTGAGAACATCTGCGGACCGGCAGCGGATGGTCCACGGACCGGCACCGGTCCGCGGACCACCACTTTGAGAAGCACTGATCTAGAATACTAGAATGGCCAGGGGCGTTTGACCAAAAATCAATCGAACTATTATATCAAACTTAAAACGATTTTCATTTTATCAAATAGATTCCCGCCCCCTCCCCTTTTAAAGAAAAATGATATTCCGTGTCATTTTGACTTAAAATATCTACACATTATCCTATTCAGATCATTTTTAGACACTTGTCATGCTTTTAAAACTCACCAGTAGCATTTTCGGGGGGGGGGCTAACGACGCTCCCCCATATCCCCGAGTCATGTGAGCAGGACATAAAGTATGGGGTTTGGGGGGGCGTAACGCACACACAAACTTGTATATTTTGGGGGGAAAAAATCGACGACTCCTGCCATGAGAGAACCAAACGGACCTGCGGTTACATCACAAATGCTCTGGTGTCAACATCAAACGACGCAGTGTAACAATTTCATGTTATCTTGTGGATTATCAAACTTAAGGATTATAATTAGATTTAATTTTCGTGTCTTGATAGCTTACGCCAACCAGCGTCTGATGGCCTACCGACCGGCACATTGAGAAGCACTGATTTAAAAAAGAAAAAAAAGTCATTAAATAAATTGTAAGCGACCAAATATTTCAGTGGAAGTTTTATTTAAAGTTACCCTTTTGATGTGACGTCACATTTCTTCAACCCCGCTCCCTCCCCCTCGTCACGCATCGTCACAAAAGTGTGACCCCCCTCCCCCCTAGGTGCGTGACGTCATTTATGGACGGCCCCAAAGCCAAAAATTGAAATTAATGGTATCATAATAACATTTATTAAACGTACTTGTCAAAAGTCCAAATAACACTGGAATGTCTCATTTATATGTCATCAGCTGTCATCTTTTAACCAACTACGCAAAAAAATACGAAGTGTATTGATATTATTTGGTTCAAGTGATGAGCGGGTCTTATTGACAATATAACAAGCCGAGCTGAACAATCGTTCACATAGCTTTAGATTGTCTCAGCTGACGTTTCTGATGCTGTAGTGGATGTTTGGTTTGCAGGTGATATGTAAGAGAAGCGTTAGAACCATGGTAGCAATGTTCCCTTTAAGCAGCGCGGCTGCGCAGATAGCTGACCGACGCCACGCAGAAGTTGAGAATCACCGCGCAGCAATTAAAAAAAATTGTAACAAGTGGACGTTGTGCAACTTTGCACACGAGTTTTTTTAAAAACTTTGCACACGGACCAACGAAGCTTAGACTTAGAGGGAACATTGCATAGTAGGCAAACGATTTCTCTCAATGGACACAATAACCTTTATCAACAATATGAACATTCACGCCAGTCAATAGTTTAAAACCAAAATGTTCGTGTAATCGTCCGGAAACTAGTTTATATTTATCGGCTGAAATATTTTACTTTTTGACTTCCAGTACATTTATAAGTGGCGGGTCAATTAATCGTTAAAAAAATTAATTGTTAAAATATTTTAACAATTAAATCGAGAAATTAATCGTTAATTTCCGCAGCCCTAATATATATAAAGCACAAGTACAAGTCTACTTTGAACTCTATGGCCTTTTCTGTTAATATATGTATGTCTAATGTCTACCAAGAATCACAATGTGGTTTTCGGGCTGGCCGATCATGATTTTCTCACTCCGTCAGCTACAAGAGTTATGACGGGAGCAACAGAAACCCCTCTTCATTGCCTTCATAGATTTAACTAAGGCATTTGACCTGGTCAGCCGCAAGGGTCTGCTACGTATACTGGAAAAAATAGGATGTCCGCCACGGCTTCTCTCCATCATCATCGTCCTTCCACGGCAATATGCACAGCACAGTGCTCTTCGATGGTGCCACCTCAGAACCCTTACCAGTTTGTAGCGGAGTCAAACAGGGATGCGTACTGGCTCCAATACTCTTTGGTATCTTTTTCTCGATGCTATTGCGACATGCTTTCGAGGTATGCTCCGAGGGTGTGAACATTCATACCAGGACGGATGGAAACCTATATAATATCAGCCGGCTCCGTGCGAAGTTTAAATTGGAAAATGTATTAATCAGAGAGTTGCTCTTCGTGGATGACGCAAACCTTACCTCACATACAGAGGCAGGACTCCTTCAGTTGGTCAATAAGTTTTCAGAGGCATGCAAGGATTTTGGTTTAACGATTAGCCTAAAAAAGACCAACATTATGAGACAAGGCACTGATCGCCTTCCTGCAATCTCCATTGAGGGATACACCTTGGACGTCGTCGATGATTTCACCTACCTTGGCAGTAACATCACAAATTAACTCTCCCTGGATAAGGAAATAGGAACCAGAATCGGCAAGGCCGCATCATTAATGGCTAGGCTGAATCAAAGAGTGTGGAACAATGCGCAGCTCACAGATGGGACGACAATCACTGTGTACCAGGCCTGCGTGCTCAGCACACTCCTCTATGGCAGTGAGTGCTGGACGACCTACGCCAAGCAAACAAAGCAGCTCAACAGCTTCCACTTACGATGCTTGCGTAGGATTCTACGCATCAAGTGGCAGGACAATATCACCACTGTCGAGGTACTCAGAAGAAGCCATATGCTGAGTATGCACTCAATTCTGAGTGAGAGGTGCTTGCGGTGGTTAGGTCATGTCCGCAGGATGAGCTCGGAGCGCATTCCTAGAGCGTTGCTTTACGGTGAGCTGGCAACCGGTATGAGAATAAGTTAAATGTAAAAAAATCTTTTTTTTAAAAAGGGCACGCTTTTATTTACATATAGAAATTGCACTAAATATGTATAATACAAAAAAACAATCATTTTCCCCAACTGAAAATTGAACCTCGTACCCCCATGTCGGCAATCGATCACGCTTATATTTCGGCCAGCAAGACTTGATGTTGATAGTACTTTTTAAAGTTATAATAATTGTATCCCTCTAGGGCGAATTGAGGCATGGTTTATTGACGCAAGTGATAATATTTTATATAGACAAAAACTAAAAACTAAAAGTGCAATAATTTCAATACGGTACATTCGATCGATCTGAAATTTTGATACAATGCATTGTCATTCAAGATCTATCTGTGGTAAAATTTTTAGATCTCTGGGACCATCAGAAGTATAATTTTACGTTTCAAGTTTTGAAGGAAGGATGGAAGGAAGGGTGGATGGATACAACATACAAACATTGTGACTTAAATAAAAGCGTGTAAAAAGAGGTCGCCCCTGCTTGCACTTCAATGACGTCTGCAAGAAAGACATGTCATTGGCACAGATAGACCATAAAACGTGGGACAACATTGCCGAGGAGCGCACCTCCTGGCGGGAAAACGTGCGTGAGGGCATTCATGTCGTAGAAGCATCCCTTATAGCTTTGAGTGAAGAGAGAAGGGCCAGGAGAAAGGGGAGGGGGGCAGAGGAGCAGGAATACACGCCATCGTCCCATGAGGACGGATGGTTCACACACACACACACACACACACACACACACACACACACACACACACACACACACACACACACACACACACACACACACACACACACACACACACACACACACACACATATATATATATATATATATATATATATATATATTAGCAGAAAGAGCCATAGAGTTCAATGTAGACGTGTACTTGTGCTTTATAGACTGCAGTAAGGCCTTTGATAAAGTACAACATAAAAAACTGATCGATATGTTGGAGAATATCTTCTGTATACATATAATTCTCTTCGTGGTCGGACCCTGCGAGGCAACAAGAAGCTGAATGTGCAACAAGGCGTGACGAATGACCCTCGCTCGGGTCAACTAAACACTGTTGGCAAGTGTGTTGGGATGAAATGAAAAAAGGGGTGGGGGTGGGAGTGGGTGGCAACAATGCACTTGCGTTCACTTGCATTGTTCCTTCACAGTAAATGTGAAATTCGTAGTGTACTGGTTATCACGTCCGCCTCATACGTCGATGGTCCTGGGTTCAAGCCCCAGCGAAAACATTTTTTAAAATAAATTTTTAAAAAATGTCTGTTTGTGCACGTTCTTTTACCCCTTTATTGCCAACACTAGCTGATTTAGTTACTGGGTGAAGACTTCCTGAAAGACACAGTTGTCTAAATGGGATGGGTTTGGGCAAACGACTGTGATTGAATGAAAAGAAGGAATTCTGGAGAGACCCGCGGCGTAGCATACGCCGCAGACTTGCTCATAATAGACAGTGCCAAAGAACGGATGGCGGGTGAGAGTATAGACACAAAAAGCAGCACGAAATAAGTAAAAAATAGCGAGTAAGCATGGAGACAAGCACACTGAGGTTGTTGTTACCCGCCTCCCATTTAATACGACCATCCCTTAAATATAAACTGTGATTGGCCGACCCTAGCAAGGATTAGTCATGTTTAGGGTTGTTAATTGCGTGTTGTTGTTTTCTGTTGTTTTTTTAAAACCAATTATCGATTATGTAACTCTGATTTCAAACCGATTATCGTTTTATAGCTGACTTCATAGAAGTTAGGGGTGTACCGAATTTCTCCTGCAAACGTCTAGAAACCAACAATGAGTTGGCAGTCCCCCCCCCCAACCAAACCGATGTTCACTCGCGTTGTTTTGATTTCTTCGTGCTGTGGTTTGTGTCCGTTATTTCTCCACTTTCTTTGCACTCTCCATGAGCAAGTCTGCGGCGTATGCTACGCCGCGGGGCGTCTAGTAAAAATAAAAGTTAAAGATCTGATAATCATAAAGAACAACAATCAGCTGCGATAAGGGTCGACCAGAAGATAGTGAGCTATCAAGAAATCCAGCTAGGGGTCAGACAGGGATGTGTGATGTCACCAGACCTCTTTTCCCCTCAACAGCGAAAACATAATGAAGCATATAGAAGGCCTTCCTGGAATATCTGTGGGAGATTACAATTTGAGATAAGCAGATGATACAGTCCTAATGGCAAAGAGCGAGGAAGAACTACAGAGATTGTTGGACAAAATAGTTAAGGAAAGTGCAAACAAAGGCCTAAGTTTGAACAAAAAGAAAACATAAGTCATGGCAATATCCAAAAAGAAAACCAACCCAGAATGTAGATTAGTAGTAGATGAAGAAACATTATAACAAGTCACCAAATTTAAATATCTGGGAACAATGTTGACCTCAGACGGAAGATGCACAATTGAGATAAAAATCAGAATTGGACAAGCGAAAGCAGCATTCCATAAAATGAAGAATCTCCTGACCAACAAATCCATATCAATGAAAGTGAGGAAAAGAGTGCTTCAGTTTACATCGAACCAGTTTTATTTTATGGATGTGAAGCCTGGACAGTCACAAATAAATTACAGAAACGTTTGGAAGCTTGTGAAATGTGGTTCTATAGGCGAATGTTAAAATTACAATGGACGGAGAAGAGGTGTAACGAAGAAGTTCTGAAAGAAGTAGGCCAGACAAGAAAAATTATGTCTAACTTTAGAAAGAGACAATCTAGTTTTCTTTTGGACACATCATGAGGCGAGGCAAGCTAGAACACACAATAACAACAGGAAAGATCGAGGGCAAAAGGGATCGAGGCAGACATAGAGAACAGATGCTGGATGGGCTGACAAGATGGCATGGGGCACAATCACCAGCGGAGCTGATGGCCAATACCAAAGACAGAGCGTTATGGAGAGGCATGACCACCTACGCCTCTGGGCACGGCACCTGATGGATATATATGTATATATCATCATCATCAGCCACGTTACCGTTGCGGTGTTTGAGGGGAGCGCATAGACACATCAGTAAACAACAATCTCCACATTTGCTTATCTTGATCGGCGGCCAGTAATTCATTTCATCTCATCCCTGTCCATTCTTGTATGTTGTCAGGCCAACTTTTCCGCCGTCTACCTCTTCGCCGCTCCTTTCTACCGTGCCTTTAAGGATGATTTTTGTCAGGATATAATATCATTTCGGAGCACATGACCGAACCATGCCAGCTTGCGTCTCTATGTGATTTATTAAAAAGGTAAATTTAAACAGTCGAGGAAAACTGAACTAATTTCAGCCTCGGTAAAACGGCCTTGTATGAGAAACGTTGTCAAATACTAAACATGTCAACAAGCTACAGAGCACACTTCATCCGATTAGCATTTTCAAACAAAGTGGTCGAATTTGAGCTTAAGCTTTTAGCCTCCATTGAATTTTTAATGAAATTCATGAAGCAAAGCACCTGTTCCATGTTGATGATGATGCACTATATCTAACAGTATGCGATTCCCTGGTTTTCTTTCATCCACTAATATTATGCTTGGGGTCATATTTTGCTTAATGTAATATGACTTTATGTTACACTGCAATTTCTTGTTTCAAATGTTTTTCCGACAGGAATGTGGATCTTACAAGTTTGAAAAATGCTTCTTTATAAAATATCCATTCGGAAATTGTTTTTGGATCGCACGTGGTAGTAGCTACCTTGACTTTGTCAAAATCCATCAGACTCCAGGAGTCTGACAGAGAGTTCAAAAGGTTAGAAAATGTTTATTTATTTATTTTTAAAAGAAAGAAAATATGTAGCAATATCTTCAAGAGCTGCGATTACTACTATTTAGATTTCGGTTCAAATTGTTAGGAAGCAATGTCCTTGTGTTAATCAGTAGTCGGCGAACATGGGTAAATTGACCCATTTTGGGGTAAAACGGGAACTTTTTGGGGTAATGAAGACTCATTGGGGGCTTATAAAGTCCGCTGGTTAGGGGGCAACGTCAACATAAATTTTATATTTTGAGGTATCGGGCAAACAACTTAGCCGAGCACTGATGTAAAGCAATGAATTTTTTAAAAAAAAGTTTATACAGTAGTTAAACGTATTCAGTCATGACGTAGAGTGATACAAATCAACAGTTAATGGGATTGAGTTACATAGTGGAAGTAGAAGCGTCGGAAAAAAAACGTAAACTAAAAAATCGGCGCACTTATAAAAATCACCCAGCCTACCACCAAAAAAAATATTAATAAAACAATTCTGCTTGAATAAAGCATTGTCACAAATGAGTGAGGCTTATACTTATAGACTTCGCCACAGGTTTGGAAACAAATGCATTAATCGACATGAAGATCACGTGACGGATTTACTCGTAACCTAACAGTCCACTTGTCATTGATTTGGGGCATGGCTCCAACAATTTCGAAGCCTTCAGGTGAGCAGATGAAGAATTAAAATTACAAATAACCAAAGAATATGTAGCATCCACAATAAAAATAAAAGAGAAACACAGTATAGTAACCAGAAGTCTTAAGTAGACGCCCTGAAATTACCGAGTCATCTACATATGGTTCAAACTCAGCATAATTTTCTAAAATGATGCTAACATCATCAATATCAATGAGGAAAAAAACCTCCACTCTAAAATTATAGTGAAGTAGAGGACACAATTGCATTTAAACTAAGAAAAGAACAGGGTGGTATGAAGCTGAAGGAAGCTACAAGGCTTGACTAAAGGTGACGCTAAGGGAGACAACAAAGACCCCTCAAATTTATAACGAAACAAGAAGAATGGCCCCTTAAGTTTGCAGGAGAGAAAACGTGATTGGAAAAAGTTTACAGTAGTAGAAAACAGAATTAAATAAATGTATATATTTCTAACATATATATGTATGTATTATCTAAAAGCCTGATCGCAGTCTTACTCGTATTTATAGAAATAGACGCGTTGTAAAAATAAAGAAATGTTATGAGAAATCTGAAATTGAAGCACGAAAAGATCGTCATTCAGGCATGGGAAATTGTAGATGGCGAACTTATCACAGAGACGAAACAGGTTACAAGAAGGAAGAGGTCAAAACTTTGAGATGCTAAATGGCTCACATGTTAATGAGGATTACGAACTGTGACAAAGAAGGCCGGAATCATTAGTTAGCCAAATCGAATATTATATTTTTTAAACGTTTCTATGAATGGAAATTATCACTGTGGAACTCATGAACCTATTTGCATAATTTGCAAGAGTCATGATCAAAATACACACAGAAATGTCTAAGCTCATGAATGTTTCAATCATTGAGGATTCTCGCTGTACTTAATGTGACTTATAAAGTTCATAAATACAGTGATGACAAAGAAACGGGATAGGAATAATAAGCAGATCCTGGGGGGACATTCAGTGTGGAATCCGACAGAAAAGATAAACCACATATTGTATCTTTGATAGCAGATGGAATTTGAGTATCAGTGGAATTACCACAAACTACTTCCAGAGAGGCAGTGCAGAACCACAACCACCAAAAACGTTTCTACAGACAACCACTAATGTACATACTTAGGCAGATGAACTAGCTTTACTATTGAATAAACATCATTGCTTTATTGAAGCCAATGTTCCCTCTAAGGTTCGTTGGTCCGTGTGCAAAGTTAAAAAATAAAAACAACCAAGTATTAAAAACTCGAATGAATATTTAAACGCAATTTCCAACAAAGAATTTCCGTTTTTTAAAAATTAAATCCCTTAGATCTATATTATATTAACTTCACCGCCGTCTCTGTCTGTCGTCATCTCTCTCTGTCTGTCTTGGGCATGCGGGCGGAAAAACAAAAGTAAAAAATGACCCAATTTCCGTGATCCGATCGAGCTGAAATTTGGCACACGGACTCGTCTCACCTAACAATGAATCGTATCAAAATTTCAGATCGATCGAACGTACCGTAATTAAATTTATGCATTTTTCGTTTATCCTTATATAACGTATGTAATTCAAATTCACTGTTTATTAATGTTTTTTTCCCACGTGAGAGTTTGAGTTGACGCGATGACGCGACCCATCGAAGTACCGGCGTGCTTTTTTTTACATTTTACGTGTCACGCTGAGCTCGGTCAAGCGATCGGTGACCAGACTTTTCCCATCTCCCCCCCCCCAAGGGTTGTGAAGCAAAGTTGAGTTAAGACAGATTCAGTCTGTAAATGTTTGTCGCGTTTGAAAATAATCAATACTGTTAGTTATGTCTCATATATAAGGGATTTATAGTCAAAAACTTTGTTTTTACTGGTTTGTTTTTATTCAAGGTGTTCATTCGTCCGTCGATACGACGAGGACCACTCTAGTCATCCGAGGGTTGTCTGTGCGTGCGCAGATGGCTGATGAGGCCGATCCTTGCACGGAAGGTTCGGGAACAGAAGGGTAAATCATTCTAGATTACATTAAAAGTAATTTCAAATCAATAATTCTGAAACTAAACAAAACAATTGCTATCAATTGCTCATTATCGCATATTTTCTCTATGACGTCATATCCCCTTACGCTACGTCACACCAAGAATGTGTCAATATAATGCGCACCGCGCAACAGTCTAACACAGGGGTTGGGATACGTTTTGTCTGAGAGCCATAAACACCATATATTTTGAAAACTAATTCTGTGAGAGCCATGCATGATGTTAAACTAAATATTCAAGTAAATGAGTGCATTTTGTGTAATTTCAACACTAAAAGTATAATAATTATGTCTCTGAATTCTTTTAATCACATTTTTATGTTGTTTTTATATGCAATTAATATGTAGATCTAATGAGTCTGAATAAACTTTTTTTTTATAAACGAACATTTGGGGCCATCCATAAATGACGTCACGCTATTTTGGCGATTTTTCACCCCTCCCCCGTCACGCGTCGTCACAAAAAGTTAGACCCCCCCCCTCCAAAAATACGTCACAAAGCTTTGACCCCCCCCCCAAAAAAAAACAAAAAACAAACAAAAAACAAAAACAAACGACAACAACTAAAACACACCTTAATTTCTATTTGAAAATAAGTATGTTTCAAATCACTTTTTTGTCATTTAAGTATTTATTTAGTGTAGGTCTGCATTGTAATATCGTAACACACGTTAAGTATATGCACGTCAAAGGCATTTGATCTAAAATTACCACATTGATATCAAATCTCATGTTTTCTAAAAATTATTTGGTATGCGCTGGAAGAGGAATATGGCGAGTACTGTACGAACCCCACATTTGTGCAGGAAAGTAGGGTGTCATCTTGTGCGTCGCAAAATACAGTAATTCCTGCAAGTTGAAGACTGAAAAAATACTATGACATTAATAAAATATCCAATATTGTCATAACTTTTTACTCCGAAGCTCACGAGTTTTTTGGTTTTTTTTGTTTGTTTTTGTGTTGTTTTTTCCCCAGTTTTTTCATTTCAAGTACGTCACACAAGAGTTGTAAATATAATGCCACCAATGGACGAGGCGTGTTTAAATTGTTGCATTCTCTTGTGGAGTTTATAAACTAATGAAAAATACATGGCTACCGCTATCGGGCGGTTTAACCGAGGGGTCGGTGAACAGCGGTATATTATCTCATTCGGTGTAAAAAGGGAACTCTTGGGGGTAATGCTGAATCATTGTGGGCATATAAATTCGCTAGAATCCGCTCTTTACGGCTTAATAATAATATTAACATAAACTTTTATAATTTTAATATTTAGGTATCTGATTGAACCGGTCCGTTTTTTAAAAACGTTTAACCGGCCTTTAAAAAAAACGAACTGTATTAACATCCTTAGATTATACTTTATTTTAATGCATACAAATTAAACATTGACTTTTAATCATCACGGTTAACTTCTTTTTTAAAAAAAATATTTAAAAATTATATCTTTACATAGTATTTTTTTAAAATCCCTCAATTGACTGTCGGGCATACCATAAGAAAGAGGTCGGCGAACAGGGGTAAATTACCCCATATGGGGTCAAAGGGACTCTTGGGGGTAATGCAGACTCATTTGGGACATATAACATCCACCACAATCCACTAGATATATTAAAATACGTCATGTGTACCGTAATTTGTACTTTGTACGTGTACGCTTCGAACATATGCCTACTATTGAACCGGTTCCTTCCAGAAAATGCATTTTTTAAATTTGACAACTATGTAGATTTCTTACCTACGTACTATACGAAGACACCTAAATCCACCCTAATTTCATTTATATTGACACGAGTGACAATAATCTTAATCCACATGACTTGAGTATCAAGTATCCTTTCTGTGATATTTCAAATTAACGCCTTAAAAACTGAGCTAAGAAGAAAAGTTGTTTTGTGTACAGTGCTACTCTCGAATTGCGATGTCAAGAATTGATGCCTTCAATGAAGTTAATCATATCATTTTTAGACACTTATCATGCTTGTAAAACTCACCCATTGCATTTTAGGGGGGGGGGCTAACGACGCTCCCCCAAACCCCCGCCGAGTCATGTGGGCAGGACCTCGAGTCGGGGGGGGGGTAACGCACACATAAACTTTTATATTTTGGGGTAAGGGGCAAAAAAGTTCGCCGACTCCTGCCTTAAGAGAACCAAATGGAGCTGCGGTTACATCACAAAAGCTTTGATGTCAACATCAAACGACAGGGGGTAACAATTTTATACGTTCTCTTGTGAGTTCTCAAATTAAAGGATTATAATTAGATTAAATTTTCGTTTCTTGATAACTTACGCCAACCGGCGTCTGATGCCCTATGGACCGGCACTTTGAGAAGCACTGATGGTTTTTAAAAAATAAATTAAAAAAATATTAAAAAAATAAAAAAAGTCATTAAATAAATTGTAAGCGACCAAATCTTACAGTGGAAGTTTTATTATAAGTTACCCTTTTGATGTGAAGTCACATTTCTTCAACCCCCCTCCCTCCCCTCGTCACGCATCGTCACAAAATTGTGACCCCCCCCCCACTAGGTGCGCGGAGTTGACCGCAACCTGAAACCGACAACTCCTGGCAGGCAATGCTGAAGTCCGATCTGTTAGGGGTTAGATGCTAGACACATATGATTAGTACAGTCTCTGTACGGATCATAAGCAGAGCATTAGATGCAATGCCGATGATGAAAACCAAAGTACCCGTTGAGGGTATGGGTTATTCCGAAGCGATCGTTTCGTCCCCCTCAGTTTCACTAGCAACGCCATTGAGCGGTGCCGGTTTAGGGGCCGTCCATAAAGTACGTCACGCTCCAGAGGGGGGGTGGGGGTGTAAGAAAGTGTGACAGTTTGTGACAGGGGGGAGGGGGTAGTCCCGCCATGTGTGACGTCACGCTGTTTAATATTAAACTTTGATTATTTTGTTAATAAAAAACAACATTTTTGTTCGAAAGTGTGACGTACTTTAGGGGGGGGAGGTCCGATATGTGTTACAGTTTGTGACAGGGGGAGGGGGGAGTTAAAATGGTCAAAAATAGCGTGACGTACTTTATGGACGGCCCCTTAGGGCCAGGAGCGCCAGTACGGATTAGCAAAAGATACCGCGAAGAACGTAACGGACGCCAGCTCTGAGGAAACCTTCCGGTGGGGGTTACGCCCTAGGTTGGTCATTGATGATCCCCCACCTTGCGGCAGTCCTAACCATAGAGACGCGTGTGCTTTGCCGGGGTGGCGCTGAAGTGGTAGCGAGTCGAAGTATGGAAAATTCCACCCTTTCTTGTGAGGTCACTTTAGTGGGAGGCATTTTCGTATTTATGTCTTGGGTGCCCAGGCGGCCGCTTCAGAAGCAACCGTTTCAGGGGGGGGGAGGGGTTGGGGTCTCTCAGCTGTTAGGTCCCTTATGGGGCGAGAGAGCTGAGGGGGGTTCCGGGAAGACCCACGAAGAGCACTAGGCTCGGGACTGCTGATTTTTTTCCACATGTAGGATCACAATTCTTGCAAACGATTGATGAGGCAATGGACAATATACAAATTTTAGCTTAAAAGAGGAGAAATGGTGTGCAATATTATTTAATTTTGTGCCCAAAGTAGAGAAGGCCAGGGAAAGAGACAGATATGACGGTATGAGCAACAATTTCGTGTTTAAATTAAATGGAAGAATTTAACTTTCCAGTAAATTCGCTACACGCTCTCCAAAGAACTTCTATTTAGCAAAGACATATCAACAACAATCAAAATACACATTAAATAATATTTCATTTAAATTAAGGGATGTACCGGATTAAAAAAATTGAAATTCAGCCGGATTCCGGATTTGTAGGAGCCGGAGCCTTTATATATATATTATGTCTTTATCAGCCAGCCGGATTTGGCCGGATTTAAGAATTGACATTCTGCTGGAGCCGGATTTCTAAATCCGGTACATCCCTATTTAAATTGCAGTTTACACTAGTACATTAGAAGCGCAGATACTGTGATCCGCACACGGACGATGATTTCATTATTACTCCAAACACACAATATTACCTCACTACCCCAAAACTTCGAAACTCTAAACAAGTTTGCATCCATCTAAATGTGAACACGTTGGCAGTGACCCAGTTCTTTGTTAGCCTACTTTAATGTTTATGGGACAGGCTAGCCTAACCATGTCCCAAAGGCAGTGTCTGAAAATCAGTTTTACAAGGTCAGATTTATTTTTTTACCCCTGCTTATTAGCCATATATAATAAGTTATGGTGACTTTATTGACCTAAATAGTACAAAAATTGACGGATAATTGTCATTGATACATGTTTTATAATCTGGAGAGAGGATGAAAAATTCCTAAAAAAGCCACAATTTTTTCAGTTCTACGTTTTTAAATAAGTTACTCAATGTAGTGCAAACACGTTTCAAGGCGAATTTCATTTTCATATGTGCACGATGCTTAACATAAAAACAACAAACAATCTAAGTTAGGGAACACATTAATTCCTTATGCAAGTTTGTGAGATAGCTTGTTTCTGTTAATGGTACTTTATTTACGCAAGTACTTCTGTTTAATAAATATCTCATGTCAAGTTCCTTAGCTGAATGGACTGAAGCAAAGCCCAATACATAAACTTTTCTCAAGTTTTTCTAATTAGACCTGTCCAGATGCAGTGGCGTAGCTAGAACTTTTCCGCCGGGGTGGTCTCCAATTTGCCGCCCTTTTAGGGGCCATCCATAAATGACGGAGAGGGGAGTCACACATTTGACGTCACATCAAAACGCGCAACTTTAAATAAAAGTTCCACTTAAATCAGGGGCGGATCAAGATTGCACGGGGCCCCTGGCTGCAATTCCACCTGGGGCCCGTCCAGCCACCTTTATTATACAATATAATAAGTTTGGGGCCCTTAAATCATTGGGGGCCCCTGGCTTTAGCCCAGTCAGCACCCTCTTAATCCGCCATAGACTTAAATATATGATTACCGACACTTTATATTTAATTACGTTTTACATGGCTTCACGCGTGTTACGATATTAGAGTGCAGCCTTACACTAAAAAATATTTAAATGACAAAAAAAAATTGATTAGAAAAACATGCTCATTTTCAAATAGAAAATACGGCTTTTATGAAGGGAGAGAGAGAGAGAGAGCTTTGAGACGTCATATTGAATAAGGGGTTTAAGTTTTTGTCACGACGTGTGACAAAGGGGGAGGGGGTAAAAAATCAGCCAAAATCGCGTGATGTCATTTATGGACGGCCCCTTAAGTCAATCATATGATGGTTTGTATAAATTTATAAACATGGATAAATAATTTTATTTGAAACGAAGTAAAGTTGGGGAGCATTTTTTACCATTGCTTGCCCTACTTATGTAAGCAGTAATAAAAGAGGCTGCATAAGATGATATACCTATAAGTACACATTTATAAAAATAAAAGATACTTTTTTTAAAGGCCACAAGAAAGTTATTGAGGTCGCAGCCCCCCTCCCCCCACCCAAAAAAAGAGACAAAACATATTCCAAATTTATACCCCCAAAAAACATGACCTTTTAATATGCTTTTATTTTTTATTTATAAATATATAATTTTTTTTTAATAAACAAAGAAATTGTATACATTAGTAGGTAAACACGTATATACATTTTTCTAACTAACTTTCATAGTAGAAATATCGTGTATTATGCTATCAAAATTTAAATTATTTGTAATATGTATTTCTATGGACAATATTGCAAGATTTTGTAGTCTTAAATCACACTTTGTGGAACAAATATAATTTTTTATCAACTTTAGTTTGGAGAAGCTCCTTTCACAACTAGATACACGGATAGCAATTGTTGAAAAAAACTTAACAAAATTATAATGTTGGGTAAAAAATTTTCCAATCTATTCTAATGAATATATTTTAATAGATCAATGAGTCTGTTTCCACCGTTTTTTCTAACATAATGCCTCTTCTTGTAGTGTAGGTACAGCCAGGGCTGGTCTTAGGCCACTGCAACCTAGGCCACTGCAATGGGCCGCGCGCTTTCATAGGCCCCGCCTATCTTAATTTTCACTTATTATCCTTATTAATACCTTATCCCTAAACAAACTGGGCCCCGCACAATCTTTTTTTGCATACTAAGCCGCATAGGGTCCCGCATTTGCTAAGACCGGCCCTGTTTACAGTCATAAAAACCTGGATCATTTTCTTTTCAATATTGAACTGTTCTTTATCAATGCCAATAAAGAAATTTATTTTATGTTCAAATTCTTCACTTAGTATGGTACATGGTATTATTCACGAATATTTTCTTGCAAGTGCATGCAACTCATCAACGCGTCTTTTTATTTTCTTTTATAATTCCACCCATGGATAAAAACATTTCTCGTTGTAATTCTTGCTCTAAAGATAAAACCACGTCTTCTGAATTTTCCCCACTCATAATTTTACTCCTTCTAACTCGGCGTTCAGTTTATATCTCCAACTCTCTATAACAGAGTTCTGATATTAGCACATCTCTTTGCTCCATGGAACGGGTTTGCATTAATTTTTTTTTAAAAAGACGGGTTCCAATAAATTGAGATAGCATAGAAAAGAAAAAGATTGCAATGAACTGAGTAAAATTCCAGCATCTGATCTCGTTTTACTAGTTAATTCTTTAAATGTTAATTTTTCAAAGACACTTGAAATTTTATAGTTTGTCTTTTTCGAAATTATTTATGCTATTGTGGTGTTTATTAACGGAGAAATATGAATAATCTCATGTTCTTGCCATAAATCTTAATAATTCTCTATAAATTAGACGAATTCAAGTTATTTACAAATTAATTTAATTGGATAGGCGTACAATTTTTGATGAATAACCGTATTTTAGTGAAAAACACAAATTATGTGTGCTACTTTAATGCAATAAAAATAAAATAAATTTAATTTTTATTAAGTTATCTTACTATAAAATTGTCCAAAAACTGAAAGAGTAGTATAAATTGCTACTTGAATTTCAGCACAATATTTGAACCACCATGCCATGTAGGCCTACTTTTTAGCGCATCATTCTGCTCATGTCCAAATTCCGCGCAAAAACTGTCGTGGTAATATCAAAATTAAGAATATTTTCGTTTCACCTTGGTTTTCCCCCTTCAAAAGAAAAAGGGCAGTTGTCGGAAATGGCTTTACTTTTCAAATGCCCACAAATACTGCCCTCTAAATGTGTGCCGCCCAGGGCGGACCGTCCCCACCGACCCACCTAGCTATGCCACTGTCCAGATGTTATATTTATTATTAGGCTACCAATTTTTCATTTGTTTTATCAAAGAAGGTGGTGACTAGAAATAAGAAAAATAATAGAAAAAGTGGCAGCCATGCTTGAACATCCCATCTACTGATACTACTTGACGGATATTTTCAGTAAAGCAATTATTATTTTGATGACAATGATACGACAAGGATTTGCTTGTATAACAATAATGTGTACTTCTTAGATCAAGGTTCATTACTTTTCGCTTTGATTTAACAAAATTTAATGCTTCCACAGAGAAATTGAGACTTGTCATTCACAAACTTCCAAATTCAAAAGAAAATTAGACATTAATCATAATGTACCGTTTACCTATGAACTATAACATTTATTGAAATATAGGGTGCCTTTTTGTGTGTGTGTTTTTCAAAATTTTTGTTATGTGTGGAAAAGGGGGTGGGTTTTTTTCCTCCCAAAGTCACTTGATGAAAAATCGAAAGAAAGAGGTAAATTAATAAGTTATGCAAAAGGAACATACACATTCAAGCAAGATTTTATACACAAATGACTTATAACATTTAAAAAGAATAAAACAGGTGAATAAGACATATAAGTATAAGTTAGTTTAGTTTAGTAACTTGCTGACTTGCTAAGCAAGTTCCTAGGGAATTTTTTCACTTCTGTTTTATAGTAGATGTCACAATTAGCTGAACTTTACAACAACAAAAAATATTAAAAAATGAACCGCAACTCACGCATAACTATTTTCAGTGTACCTGAAGTATGTTTTTCATACTCCCAAAAAAGTGTGTCAGTTATAAGACACTTATTATAGTTTAAGTTACATAAGTTATCAGCCCTTTAACAGAGTGACAACTTGGCATAGGGGATGTTTTCATTTGTCACTAGCCTTACTTCAAAGATAGAGAGCACCTAAGTTGACTACTTTGCACTTACACACTTGTTATGGTTGAATTATTGTTTTTGTACTTGTCTATTTAAAGACTCAAGGTAGGAAAAATTAATTCTACTGCCGTTGATACGGTAATACAACATTTCAAAGTGATCAAGATCAAGTAGTTTTTATTCGGTTAGGCTACTAATAGTAATTAATAACAATTCAAGTTTGAAAGTGAAAGTACAGTTTCAGTTGGAGTTACTGAGTTAGTTAGTAGAGTTATTAGTAATAGTAATAGTGCAGTACTTTTACTTAGTTTGTAACTTAGTGAGTTACACAATCACAATGACACTAACAATATTCAATATATTGTGTAATATATAATAAAAATAATTTAAATAACATTTAGTTTTAGTTTCAGCCTAAGCCTAATAATGAATTTGAATTAGTTAGTACTATTAGTACTACTATTAGTACTATATTAGTATTAGTATAGTATAGTATTTTTACTATTAGTATTAGTATTACTGTTAACTGTTAAAGTTAAACTGTTATTAAGTTATTACTCGTATAATTGACGATAATTATAATCATTATAATGTAATAAGCATTAACACACTATTACTATTAAATGACTATTAAATTTAAATTAGTATTATGGCATTATGGTGGAAAGAATCTAAATAATCAGGGAATAATTTACAACTTGGGTTTATAACCTATGCCTATGGCCATGGGTGCCATGGCATTGATTATCGTTTATGTTTATCACTTTGCATCTTTGTATGAGTGATATTTTTCTGCAGTCCTGCAGTCTCCTGTTTCATTCAAACGTGTCATAAAAATTTTGCTCAATCGGTTCATCTAATCTTTGTTTTGATGATGAAAAAATATTTTAAAGCTGAGATTTTCAAATTTTCCTCTAGTTACAAGCACATCTATACTAAGTAAGTACCTTTTTCAGTTTCATCAATCTGTGTGTTTCATTTTTGAGTTAAAAACTGATATTTGTAGGCCATGTTCTGCTTGTGAGGAAGTCAATTGTTTTTGCAAAATAAAGTGGGTCTTAGATGAAGGATTTGAGATTGTTTATAAAGAGCTATATTAACATAAATGTTAAACATTCCCGTATTATTTTGAACGGACATCATTTGTGAGAGGCCTTTGGTTTTAAACTAATTAACAATATTAAGAAATGCTTTAAAATAAGAACAAAATTTAATGTTTTGTGGAAATAATTAAAAAATTTTTTTTTCATTTTTGATATTAGATCCATTAGTCACAATTCGTGGATTGTTGACTTAGTCTTGACTGATTGTGAGGCTTTCCGAGGCACCATCCAACAGTTTTCTCAAGAAAAAGAGAGCACTATGCAAGGGCTAAAGCTGAGGACCTTTGGGTCATTGAGAAATGGTTTGAACTATACAAGAATACTTAACAGGATGTGGAAATTATGTGGTCAACCCAGTCAGAACTTTATCTGTGATGAAATCGTCTTTGTCACTGACAACAAGACACAAAAAAGGATGAACCAAAGCATTTGGTACCATGTTAAATGCTTAGAAATACAAGAAGAGGCTTATATTTAAGACATGTGGACCAATGAGAGTTGTCAACAGCCAATGTGAAAATATATACCCTCTACAAAATGGGGCTTATTGCCATCATTTCGGTTAAGTTTCATTAATGGATATGTCTAACTTTTTAGTCTATTTTTGCTATATTGCTTCATAATTATGTTGAATAAAATTTTTCCCTTATAGAAATAAGGGTTGCCTATGACTTAAAAGCATTACATGTAGTTGTATTGATTGATTTCAAAGGAAAAAAAGAAAACATGTTGAAAACCTGGGGCTTATTACCCCTCTTTACCCTATCTAGTAGTTTGTGCCAGTGCTTCTCCAAACATCAAACACCAACACTCTACCCACATTTTCTGCACTAAGTTTGTCTCCCATGCATTAAGCATGATTTCTACTTTAATATAGTTTCACTTATATAGTTTACAACAGGTCTTATGATGGTGGTATAAAAAGGTTAAAAATGATTCATGATAATAAGTATGCTTGTATTTAATTTATTAAAATGACTTATATGACATTAAATTATTTAATTTTTATCAAACTTAGCACTTGTCCAATGTCATAGTATTCATGTATTTTAATGCAATTTATTTATTAAAAGTAAAAAAAAATTAAAATTTAAATTCAAATGAATTTTAAAAAAAACTTTGAAACTTAATTAACTTAAAACTCTATGTCTAAAATTCAGATAGGTACAAGAACAAGCATTTTTATTGTCGGCCAATTATTAATACCCTTGACCCTTGCCTTGAAAATATAACCCTTTTTGATGCTCCTATAAAAATTGTTTACAAAAGTTTTGAAAAATTACCTAATTATTTTAAAATATGTTTAGTTCTAAATTGTTGCTTTATTTGGCTCATGTCCATATCAATTTTCCCTCTAAGGTTCGTTGGTCCATGTGCAAACTAAAAACTCGTGTGCAAATTTAAAAAAAAATTGTGTGCTAAGTTGTTCATCATCCATTTTTTGTGTGCAAATTAAAACATTCAGAAACACAGATATTATATTAATCTTTTCAAAATTTGCTGCGCTGTAATTCTAAACTGCTGCGTGGCGTTGGTCAGATATCTGCACAGCCAACCACTTAAAGGGAACATTAATCCATTTCCACTAAAAAAAATTTAAATATTTTTTGATCCAGTTCATTGCACCCATGACTGTAAAATAAAAAAGAAAAAGTTGTTTTACACCTTTAGCTTCCTAATAATTTGAAGAAATAGGTCTTTTTTTTAACTTGAATTGTTTTTTTCTGTTTTTTTTCTTATTACTTTAGAAATTTGATCTTATTTGTATTAAAGAGACATTTTTTAAATCAGCCAATATGCCAGAAAAGCATGGAGTCCCATACAGGCAAACACTACAAATGAGAAGAGATTACATCGGGTAAAACATTGTTTAAAGCTATATTTAGTATTAAAAAATTTATAGGAGAATGTGGGATCTATAAGACAATATGAAGTAATTACAGTGGGTCCTCACTATCCTTACTTTATTTTATGCAACTGGAAGGATGAATATAAAAAAAAGCTTTCCAATTTAATTGAATTAGCTATCTATTCTTTAACCAAATTAATTTTCACTTGAAACCCAATCACAAAAATAATTTTAAAAATATTTTTCATCTGTGTTAACCACTTCTTATTGACGCTATATTGAAAAGACAGATATTTATTTTAAATACTTTCAGATTTGGGTACCAAAAGTGGGGTATAAACAAAAAAAAACTGGCATGTAAGCCAACCATATTTTACCTTAGTAAAATGTTTTGCACCTGCTGAGTGCATCAACAAAAAATTAGAAAATTATCTTGGTAAACAATTTTTTTCAACAACTGTGTTAAAGTAGTATTTACAGTAAAACTTGAATGTGCTTAAAATAAAGAAACCTTTTGTTATATCATGTGGATATATGGAAATCCCTTCTCTGACCAATCATAGCTCTTGTCTTACAACTGTTCTCATTTGCCTTGATAACAAATTTGTAACTGAGAATACAATATTATTATGAATGTACCCAGGATTGTTGCAATATTCAGAATAGACTTTTGATTTTTGCATTTTATCTGTGGTACTGCCAAATACCAACATACTCACAAGACGGAAAAGGGGTGGGGGTTAAATTTACACTTTCCAGAATTAATATCAAGATGAAATTTAAAAGAAAAGTAGAAGGAATGTAAAATTATAAATTGAGGGTCCACTGTATTTGCTATTCCAATGATAGGAATTATCATCCACAATAAGCAATGTTTTTTATTATTAATATACTATGGATATATTTTATATTTTCATTGTCAATTAGACGAAAGACTTTGAAATAGATTTAAAGAATTGTCTGGTAAAAATAGATATGATTAATTTAATGCATGTTTCTTGACATTTCTGAATATTCAACAGTATGACATTAATTAGAGCATGAATATTAATAAGAGTGAGTTTTGATGAGATTACTAATAAAATATTATTATATCAACAGAAAATCTTGCAAACTTCACTTTGAAGTTGCACCAATAAAAATTGTCAGAGCATCCAAGCAGTATTTGTATGATGATACTGGGCAGGAGTTTCTTGACTGCGTTAACAATACATCACATGGTTAGTGATTTATTTTCTGTGCTGATTAAATAGTATCTGATTTCTTCCTTTGTTAAAATATCTTTGATCTATGTTTTCTTTGGGTTTTAAAACGAAAAACCCTGATTTGTTTTTGAGCCATTCATGAACAGTTCATTAAGATACTTATTACTAAAAAAACCCAACTATTCACTATTAAAATGTCTTTCAAAATAAAAAATTTTAATATTAAAAAAAACAAAAACACATACTATTTTGTTCAACAGGTTATATAAAATTTAATTAATGTCATTTTAGCTAAATTAAGAAATTAAAAAAAAATCTTCAGTTCAAAATGCAATTGGATAACTATTTTTGATAAGCATTGGATTTAATATTTAACATACATAAAAGATTATAGGATATGAGTTGTTTGTTTCCATGATTTCCTATTCAGTTTTCTTATGTTTATTAAGAATTTAATATAATGACAATTGCTTTTAAAAGTATCTGTTTAGTAGGTATGCGTGAAAAGTCAAATTTTCTAAACTTCCTTAGCAAGCATACTGGTTTTTTTTTCTCGCTCCATAAGTACATGCCAATTGTTTTTGCCCCCAAACCTTCCCTCCAAAATTAATTAGGGCATAAACAATTATAAGAAGGGGGAAAAGAAGGCCATCACCTTGGGTACCTTATCATCTTTATATAGAACATTATTAATGGAATCAATTAGGAATTGTCTCTTGACTTGTCTGCCCCGGGGAGTGGGGGACCTCAGATTTTTAAAATTGGTTGCTATGGCTTCCATGGGGGTTGTGAAATTTTACCAGATTTTCGTAATTTTAAACCCACTTTTAACTCAATGTGGGGAAAATAGTAACTGACCTGCACACTTATTGTTTACATTTATTACAAGATGGCATATTGTGACAAAAATACATGATTTACTTATTTTACCAAATCTATTAATTAAATATTTTTTTTTGTTATTTCAAAGTATCCTTGTTAGACAAATAGGGAAAATAGATCAATTTAAGAACCACTGGCATAACCAAACAATTTATGTCATGTAATCATTTACGGCATGGCAGACTTAATATGAATGTTTATTTGTTTGTTACTACTTGTACTGCTTATGAGTTTTGAGTTATTTCAAAGTGACAGCTAGTGCATTCCTTTGTTAACAAAAAGAAAAAAAAGAAAAAAAGACTGTATTTGATATATCCAATATACTATTTATAGAATGTAAGAAATGCATGATTATTGTAGAATTTTAAAATACAAGTACATGTTTTATGCTGACACACCAACCATGAATGTTAAAACAAAAACACTTGCAACACATTGTCTCATCCATGCCTCCTGCCCCCACCACAACTTTTCAGTCTGTATGTATAATGTGAATAATAAACAGAATTAGAAATGTCCAGCTTTTTAAAACATTTATTTTAATTTTAGAGTTTTATTTTGTAACAGTGGGTCATTGTCATCCTCATGTTGTGAGTGCTGGTCAAGAGCAGATGGCTAAGTTGACATCCAGTTTTGGTTTTCTTAATGATCAGACGGCACTTTATGCAAAACGTCTGATTAGTACCTTGCCAGAGTCACTTTGCGTGTGCTTTTTTGTATCTTCAGGGTAAGTTAGCATATTACCATTTTTATATCAACACAATTTTGTAGTTTAAGTATTGTGCTTAATTTTAAAGAACTGTAATGGCTGTTGGAGGTTAAAAAAAAACAACCTGGGTAGCCAAGATATTCAAAATAAATTTTTAAAATGTTATCTTCGCATCTTAAATATCAAATCAATTTCTTTTGTATAGTTCTGAAGGGAATGATCTGGCTCTACGTCTTGCAGCATCTTACACAAAACGGCATGATGTCATTTGTTTAGATGGGTAAGTTTAATAAGGAAAAAACTCATGAAAAATTAAAAAGCTTTAGGTATTTTAAAACTTTGATAATCCATAATGTTTTGATATTCTTAGAGTTATGAATTTTGATATGTCAAAGATCATTATGTTAAATTTCAGAGCATATCATGGGAACCTCGGAACATTAGTTGAAATCAGTCCCGTCAGACATAGGAAGAATCACCAAATCAAAGATTGGGTTCACATTGTAAATATGTATTTTCTTATTGTTGCATTTCATTTATTAACTTTATGTAACTTGTAAAAGTGTTGAAGGATTGGAAAATGTAAATGACCTTTTACAGACTCTAGTTCTGCAGTTCTCATTTTTACACTAATACTTTACTACTTCCCAAATAAGGCCACTACATATAATGTTTTTATTTCGTTAAAATAATTGAAGCTTTATTTCTCCGACATACATTTTTTCCCCAAAAACCAACAAAAAAAACACTCTGTTTAAGTTTATAAGTTTAATCATATAAGTTTAATTAACTTACAAGAAGAAAATAATTTCATATGGACATTGTCTACGTTGTTATGTTTCACTATGTGTTAAAAGGTATGTAGTGGATACTTCCCTGATTGCCAGGGTTATCTTATCTTATCTTATCTATACAGACGCTCCTTCTATGCAGAAGATAGTTGCGTCCACAGACCATGACAGATGATCTGTTGGCAAGTGATGCAGCATTCACAGGCCACGGCTTTGTGGGTTCCACGCATTACCCAGCCGCCTAACTACATGTAGTGTTAGGTACCCATTCGGAGCGGGGTGACTCAGGGACGCCCTAGGCCCCGGGAACAAACCCATGCCTTCACACGGATTCGAACCTGTGACCATCGGTACGACAGTCCAGTGCGCTGCCACTCGACCACCACTTAGCAAGAGTATCAAGAACTGGAGCTTGTCAAGTGTGCTTAACCGCCTCCAACCTTTCGTTACCCTTTGGAGTAAATGAGTTGCAGGCTGAAGAAGTGTAATCTAGAAACAGCTTGGCAAATGCATTATATCTCATTTTAAAAGATTGTTTATATTACCAGCTCCATTACATTTATACTTAAAAAATTCAAATGAATTTATTTCTTAAGGCACCAACGCCAAACACCTTTAGAGGTAAACTGGATTCAACTGATCGTAATCCTGGGCCACTGTATGCAAATGAAGTACGAAAACTTATCCAGAAAGCCAAGCAAAATGGTAGAGATGTAAGAATGCCATTATCTTTCTAAGTTTAAATCTGCATTTAATGCCCTAGCTTTCATTGTATTTAGTTTAAACTCTGTTCAGCTGCAGTTTCAATTCTACATCTTATACAATCATTAAATAGGAAGAAGTTTTCATTTATTTTTCACATTTCAAATTGAAATGTATTTTATCAACTATTATTGGCACTGAATGAACTCTTTCTCATCGTGTGAAATGTCTTAAAACTGTTACTATTTAAAATAAGGAAATTTCCACCATTGGACGGATGATGTTTAACAATCATTAAATCCTATTAATATATCTGAGCTGGGAAGTTTGATGTGAGGCGGAAGAAAATGACTTGCCTAGTGATATATTTGTTTCCAATTTCAATATTTCAAAGCATGGTAGCTAAGTAGGTTAATCGGTTTTATCTTTTAAAAAATGCCACTTTTTAAATTTATTTTAAATCTAATAAATTTTAGATTGGTGCATTTATTTCTGAGCCAGTTATAACTGCCAGTGGAATTGTGGTGCCTCCTGAAAACTATTTTTCACTTGTCTACAAGTAAAGTACAGCAAATAAAACACAGAAAGTTTTTATTTTCTATTAGGAAATATTTCAAAATCTTTAACTTGATAGTTATCAGATATTATTTGTTGAAACTGAATAATTTACTAAGCAGAAAGTTAATTTGAATTAAAAATATGTTTATTTGTAAGTCAGGATGCACTTGAGTTGATTAACTGAATACTAGGATATCAGGAAAACTATTAGTGTTTTAACGCAAATTATTGTGAATACCAGAAATATAAATTTAAATGGTTTTCTTATTATTATCTCCAGTTATGTTCGTGAAAGTGGAGGAGTTTGCATATCTGATGAAGTTCAGTGTGGTCTTGGACGATGTGGAGAACACTTCTGGGGGTTCCAGATGCACAGTGAGCAGTTGTAGTGTTAATTTAGTTTTGCTAAAAGATAATTTTATTTTTAAAAAGAGATTGGTATACTTGGATCTAGATAATTTACCAATTTATTTTATTGATATTTACGCTTCTAAATTAGTAAACATATATTTTTTTACTCTTTCTATAGATGTTGTTCCCGATATTGTAACTATAGGAAAGCCAATTGCCAATGGTTATCCCTTGGCTGCAGTTATTACAACTAAAGAAATAGCAGACAGTTTGACAGATTTTTCAAGTACAGTACGTAGAATTATTTATTTGAAAAAGTGATGAATACAGTGAAGTACAGAGTTAAATTACACTCAAGTTCTAAATTTAAATATGATTACAGCAGCTGGGTTACAGACAGCTCAATTATAAAACTGACATAAAGTGAACTAGAATAGGAAAGCTATAAACACAATTCAGTTTATTTAAAACTCCTATTGAAAAAGTTGCAATATTTTCATAATGTGTTTCAGTATGGAGGTAATCCTGTTGCTTGTGCTATCGGCAGAGCTGTACTAGATGTCATTGAGAATGAGAAACTCATGTCCAGTGCCAAAAATGTGGGCAAGTGTTTGAAAGATGGTTTCAAGGCCATCCAACACAAACACTCCATGATTGGTGATGTCAGGTATTTTCACAGGCTCACCTTGGGTACAGTTAATGACAGGCTATAATTGATTATATCTGTAGATTATGTTATTGATTTCAATTGAATTTAAAAAAATGAACTTCAGGATTTCAATAGTTATTAACACCCTAAGCCACTCCTGCCTATCGAAACATTTCTTTGCCATGCCAATTTCCTTCATGGTGCCGCTCAATTTACAACCAAAGTCTCTTTAGATCTTGCATGCCCTTTCAGCTTAAGCAATTCAAGCTAAACGCAATGATGATATAAGTGCACCTGTATGCGTCTTATTTACATGAAATTGTAAATAAAACTGTTTTTAGGGGTGTGAGAATGAAAGGCTTAAACTCTTGGGCTTTTTGGATTGAGGCAGTTAATCTATATTCATACACTTCTCAAACTTTCCATTTAAAAATAATTATTCAAACAGTTGCTGGGGTGGAGAGGCTAATTTGTACATATGAAAAGGGAGGGAGGGTCCAAAAATGTACTACGTACAATTAGGGCAGGGAAGGTATGAAACTTTAACATTTTTTGCATACATAAAATATGGATGGCTCCCTAACAGATTTAAATTAATCTGTTTTGAATCAAATGATAAAGTCCTTTATTAGTACATGTACTTAAATAACTGTTATTTTACAGGGGTGTTGGCATGTTGGTCGGTGTTGAACTTGTAATGGATAAAACAAGCAAGAAACCTGCAAAGGAGTCAGCAGAAATCCTGGCATATAAGTTAGTGAATATATTAAAATATTCACGGTTGACTTCTTCACTTCATGCTCTTTTTTAAAAAAAAACAACAGTTCAAAAATAAATTAAATAATATTTATAATGGCTTGTAGCTTGTTTGCTTTAAAATATACATAAAAAATGCAGGGATTTAAAGAAGTTTTAGTATATACTTATAAAACTCACAGAGGTTTTTTCTGAACAAACCTTATTTTACTTGAAAGAAATAGTTTGTTAAATTTATTCATGAATAAAGTACAACATATATTTAAGTTTAAGTGAATAATTTTGAAAATTATATTGGTATTATTCCTAGGGGAAGTTATGCTTGTACATTGAGCTTTCTATTTATATTTACGCTTTTTTAGGTTAAAAGAAAATAAAATAATAATTGGCATAGAAGGAGCAGACAAGAATGTATTGGTACTGCTGCCTCCATTATGTTTCACCACAGACAATGCCAGATTTGTGGTACAAAATTTCTCAGATGCTCTGGCTAATATTGAATCTGAGGCAGCTAGGTAGGAAGATCTTAATTAACTTTGCACATTCTAATTTCTAATGTTTAAAGATCACAGATTGTCTTTCAAAAACATTTAAAAGATCTTTGTTGCATGACCTCATTTGAATTCTATATATTGTTCAAAAATTTTAACGGCCTGCTCTCTGAATGCAGTGTTGGTTTGACAGACAGAAATGAAATTCCGGCCGGATCAGGTGTTGATGTTCCACTGGATGTCATCACTGACCAACCGACCATCAGTGTTCACAGCTACTCTGATGATGAAGAGGATGATGATGATGAAGATCATGCAGTCAAACGAGCTAGATATGAAGAAGTAGATTGAGTTCTCTCATTGTTTGTTATTTGTAAATATGTGTTGATTTGGTTTGAGAATTTATTCAATGTGCCAATAGTATTGTAAATATATCAACAGGTGTTGGTTCTTGATTAACATAAGCTATTAATAATATTATATTTAAACTTTAGATTTAATCATCCGCATCTTCACTTTACATGTAATACAAAATAACTCTTTCTAAGAGGAGATTATCAAAAGATTTGGTAAGCAAATTTCATATTTTTTCTTGAAAATCAAATTTTATCCTTACTTTAATAATAGTCAACTAGAAAAATAATTTTTAGAAATAATTAAGTCCTTGTCTTTTGGTGAGTCCATTTGGGGGCTAAATATTTTCTTTCCTTTCATTGTTATTTTTTCTTACTCACATTGCCAAATAATAAAATTAAAAAAAATTAAAAATACTTTAATTTTTTTATGCAAATGTTAAAAATATTTGAAGGCAGTTCTGGTGTTGGACTAAAGTTTGTCTAACCCTCAAGGAAAAAATGTTTAATTCTTTGAAACTTGTTTTTTTTCATGGATTGCATTTTTGTAAATTCTTGGACCATGTTTCACTCTTTTGAAACTAAACATGTTAAAGATAAAGAATATTATGCAAGTAGCTTTCATGAAATAACCGAACATAAAATAGGCTAAGAAATATGTATGACTTCTTGTTTCCCATTGTAGAAATAAGCTTTGTTAAAAATTGCATTATAATTTACTTTTCAAGTTACCCTAATTTACGGACTGTAAGATGCACCATAATTTTTAAGGAATTTTGAAGGACAAATATTTTTAACTTAATAATTTTTAGTATAATACGCACCTAAATTTCGGAAGTAATTTTTTTGAAGAAAAATTTGCATCTTATAGTCTGTAAAATATAGTAAGTGAAGAGTATTGTAATTGTTAACTTTGTCGGCTGCAATTTACTAGGATAGGTTGTTAATCTAAATTTTAAATGCACAAGCCTGAGGTGGGGTGGGGGGGGGGTGCAGGGCAACAGTTCAATAGTTGATGGAGTCGGGGCTGGTGTTTGATTATTGTTTACGTAAGTGCAGAACTAAAAGCTTGGGAACTTTTTAGTCATCCAAGAGTTCATCAAGTGACTGACTACAAGTGATTGTGTTGGAATGAACATCTTGAATGATTTAGAATAATGAGCTTTGTAGTTCACCGGTGAGTGTAGAAGTTTTCATCCAACCCCTATAGAACAATAGTCTAATTTAGTATAGTGAAAGAGAAGTTACAGAGTTTAGAAAATGTGCACTCAGTTATTTCATTGTATTTTGTTAAATGGCACCAAGAATAATGAACATCTATTTTTAGTAACATTGTGATAAATAATTTTTTTTTCTGTGCTTATAAACATAAAACAGATTCTAGTCAAATCCCTTATTCTGCTATCTCCTTTTGTTTTCATACTCTTAATTGTATGAAAATGACAGCTCTCTCTTTTAAGTTAAATAACAATGTTAAGTATAGAGTATATTTTCCTTATCACGGATTATTTCTATTAAGGACATCGCCTCCTACATATTTATTAAGATTTTTATGTGTACAGACAATATGTACAGCTAAACTGACTTAACTTTATCATAAATGGCTGATGAATTAATTCCTTGTATCAGATGTCTGTCCAATATCATTTGATATTTTACTGATTATAAATTACTCACATTTTATAAATGCCTAAAAATATATTTCTACTTTACAGAGTAAGAGAAATGAATTGAAAACATTCATCAGCTAACTATTGTTTGAGAAATTCTTGAACATTTTAAAAATAAATACTAATTTTTACTTTTATATTATAATTATAAACTAACAGTAGATTTTAATTAATAAATAAGAAATTAAAAGTTGTGACTATGTAATTGTTACAATGTTCTACATTTTATTTCTTTTTTAAAATTAGGATTGTATATAAATATTTAAAACAAAAATACTAATAATGTAATTTGAAATGTTTTTAATTTAAGACAAGAATTTTAAGATCTATTATTGTTATTCAACATAATGATTCCTTGCTTTTATTTTTGTAAAATAACCTGGTTTAATACATTTAAATGTTACATGAACTATGTTTTTCATTTAATTGATCCATTGTCACATGCCATTTTTTACTGCAATGCTTATTAAACTTCTAGTCTTTACTCAAGGGTTGTTATGTTATTAAGGAGCTAAAAACTTTTTAAAAAATTCTAGGAAAAAGTATGTTTAAACGAAGTAAATTATATAAATTTTTGTGACAGGATTATGAAGTGTAGTGACACATTATAAATCCTCTTAACAGGAAGCAGAAATGTGTGATGTATTTACTTTAATAATTTTTATAACCTTTACTCTAAATGATTTAAATTTGTATCCTAATTTTAGGTCATTACTATCCAAAAATGTGATGTAATGGAAATGTTACCTGTATATAAACATTTGTGTGTATATATATAATATATATATATATCATAAAAATCCTTTGTGCCAAGTTATTTTCAGTTGATATCCCCATATCCCTGTTGTCGATATTGATCTATCAAAGACTGATAGAAGTTAAGTTACAATACTATTTGAAGTAACTAAATACTTGTATTAAAAATTATTCACAACTAGATGTAAGTTATCATGAATTAGTTAAGGTTATGGGAAAAAAATAAATCATATTACATTGTATTTCTGTTGCAATGTCGAGATGTCTCGTTCACTATGTTCTTGGAAGGAATGCAGTACTGAACAATGATTGACTGACACTCCCCAAAAAGAGAATTTTTAGATGACAGAAAGTAAATATGCTGGAATTATTCTCATTTCTTTTAAATTGTTTAAATTAATTTTAGGGAGTGACAATAAAACCATATTAAAAGATGAAGTGTTTGTTATATTTGAAAAGTAAAGTTGTTTTGCTAACACTGTTACAAGAGATTCAAGGGAGTCTTTTAAGTATGAAGGGGAGTTACTTAATATCTTGTAAGAAAAAAATAATTTTATAAATAAATTTTTCAGTGTACTTGAATACTATTGTTTCATACATCTCGAGACTAAATTCATTCATATTCATACTTAGGGTCAATTTTTAGAATAAAACATAAAGATCTTACATTTTGCAAAAGTGATGTTCAAATTTGTTATAAATACATAAATACTCTTTCAAATTGTTATTTATGCATTTGAAAAACCTTAATAATTTCTACTTCAAATAAATAGAAACACATTTATTTTTAAAAAAATTCTTTAATATATCAAAGTATTATCAATGTATGTATACATAATTTCTTTTCAAAGTCATGTCCTGATTTGTAAAAATATCTCTCTAACTCTTCTTACCTCTCATCTCATGCTTGAATGAAAAGAACATGTATCCCACATTAATAATAATTCATAAAGTAATTTGTCATATGCATCTACAGATGCATCTGTTTACCAATAGTAGATAAGCTATATTTAGGTCATAAATACTGAACTACAGGTATATTTTTTATGTGAACAGACATTGATTTAAACTGGTATTCGTTAGTGCTGTAAATTATACTATAACCTACAATAAGTGTTTGTTATGTAAAAAAATTTCAAAGATCAAATAGAATAAATAATTCCAGTTAGTAACACTCCTAACAAATAATTTTTAAATATGAAAAATATCTAACTGCTTTCCTTAGCCTCAGAGAATCCAATGGGCTAAAAATAACTTTTCAAATTTATTTCCAAAATCCATTTATAAAGAAAAGTTATATGGTCAGGCTAAAAACAATTTCTTGTGGAATATTCATGAGTTCAGACAATTTTACTGATGTATATTCCTTGTTCAATCAATTAGTGATTCTGGCTTTCCATGCACCCTTAGACGATAAATACATGTAAATTCGGTGTTTCCATAGTTGTTCATAATCTTCAGGGTGATGATATGAAATACATGTTGGTTTACTCCACAGATATCACTTGTAACTGATTTCATCAGACAAAAAGGGTCCTTGGAATTAGGAAAGATATTTGATCAATTACTTTATGTTTAAAGTGTAAAAGGCTTTGAGATTTTTGTTGAGGAAACTTTTAGAGTAATAAAATCAAGTAAGGTAAGATTTTATTTAAAACAATAGCTGAATCAAGAATTGGTTTTTTTACTATATGGTTTTGACAATGTCTTTTTTTTTCAAGACCACAATTTTAAGTTACATACTAAATAATAATTAGCAATTCTTTAACTTATTATTTTGCTTACGTGTCATGAATATCTTTCTTTGTTATGACTATGACATATCAGATTGAGACTAGAAAGCAACTGCTTCCCCAAGGTCAATACCCTCCCCCCAACAACAAGCATTGAAAATATATTTACTATGGACTTTTATTTTTTGTCCATAAAAACTAGAACTTCTATAGTTCAAGTTCAGTGATGACAACCTCAAATCATAAATTAATTCAAAAAGCTAAAATACTGATTTTTTGTTTGTTTAAAGACAGACTTGATTAATATTTGAGATAAGGGGAATTCTATTCCTGTAATACCTTGATTTCAAAGACTTGTATGGGATCTTGCCCAACTCTGTAGGTGTAGCTGCCAAGAATTAATTCAGGTGAATCCATACCTTGTTCTCTTCCCTACATATACATTGCTGAATTAATGCCTTACAACACAGCTTGAAAAACAACTGTTTATTACTTTATTAGGACATTAAAACTTCAGGAATTTATTAATACACATTTACTTTTAATCTGTTAAAAATATATGTTGTGTTTTAAATTTTGCACTGAAAATAGCTTTGAAAAATTCTAATTTATAAAAAATTATATAGTGTATATATATATATATATATACTAGGGGCAAGTACCCGGCTTTTCACGGGTTTAACAACAACAGCAACAACAACAGAAACAGCAACATCAACAAAACAACAACAAAACAACAACAAAAATAACAAAAACAACAACAAAACAACAACTACAACAGCAACAACAACAAAGCAACAACAACAACAACAGCAACAACAACAAAGCAACAACAACATGAAGGACATTGTCGTCGCAGGGCAAGGGATGTGGACAACAACAACAACAGCAGCAAAAACAACACAAAAGCAACAACAAAGAAACAACAGCAAAGCAACAACAACAAAACAATTATTTTATGGCGATAATCGCCTTCTTGTTAATCTCGACACCAAAATGTTTATTATTTTGCGTCATTATTTTACGTCTAAATTTTCAATAATTTTTATTTGATATAGCTCTTATAAGGAAAAACTACATTTTGGGCCCCCGGTCCCCAGTATCTTATATATATAGAACGAAACCTGTTTAATAACCTTTCCGGTATAATTTTGTGTACGTGTACCAAATTTCACGTTATTTGGTTGTCTGGATCTTGAGTTATAAGGGAACAGACAGACAACAAATGCGTCTTATATGTATAGAGATATATATACATATATATACAGTGGTACCTCGAGATACGACTTTAATTCGTTCCGTAACCTTGCTCGTATGTCAATTTGCTTGTATTTCAAAGCAATTTTCACCATTGAAATTAATTGAAATGCCATTAATCCGTTCCAGCCTAAAAATTTGCCACCCCTAATTGTTTTGTTACGTGTTTTTGAATAAGAAAAATGTATATATAAATGACAACTATCGTATAAAAACATAATAAAAAGAGAATGTAAAGCAAAAAAATAAACAACAACTGGTATTATAAAGTGTACATACATATTAGTATTTTGGTCTATTAAATGTAACTTACACACAACTTAAATGCTACTGTATGCTTAATTTTAGTAACTGCTTTTCTCTTCACTGGTCTTTGCCTTTTTTGCCTGATTAAAAAAAAACAAAAACAACTGTCCAAGGAGGTTTGTTTCTTCCTCCCTTTCAGAATGCTGCGGAAATGAGTTAGGCAAGTGTCATTATATAGCTCCGATCCACAACCATTTGCAACTTTTTCAGGGTGTTTCTTTTCCACAAGCTGTGAAACTCTCTCCCACATTCCCAAGATCTCTTTTATCTCACTTGTAGAGATAACCTCCTCCACCTCTGGCTCTTCCTCAAAACGAATTTCTTGCAGAACCCCCGAATGCTGCTGCAAATGTAACTCTTGTAATTCATCGGTCGTCAGTTCCTGAGAGTGCTCGTATCTCAAATTTTGCTCGTATTTCAAAACAAAACTGCGCTCGCTCGACAGCTCGTATATCAAATAACTCATGTGTCAGGGCAGTCGTATCTCAAGGTACCACTGTATATATATCTATATATATATTATATATTAGGGCTGTTATCGATTAATTTAAATTTAATCGTTAACTTTTGAAAAATTATCAATTAATTAATCGATAATTTCGATTAAAGCCAAATATAGAAATTTATGACGTCATTAAACTGAACATTTCTCAGGGACATTAAAAATTCAGAATATTTTGAACTAAATTTTATGAAAATGTGTTGATACTTGATCGGATGTTTGTGCTGAAGGTGGTACGTCAGCGATGTATTTGATCCTTTAAAAGAGAATTGTTTATGGCAGTGAAAACAGTAAACTTTTTCACCATCTTCGACTTTGCCATCCGTAGTTAGCTTAAAAACAAACTTTTTGCTCAACTTTCTAGTTATATGTTTAAATTTAACTACGCTGATGCTGTCAGCCATTGTTTAGTTGACGTCTGCCGGTCCACATAAAGTAATAAAATAAATTATAATATTACGCGGGAGAAGTTTGTACGTAAAAAAATATATAAATTATTATTAATTATTAATTATTTATTCATAAAAAAATTTAAAATATTATAAATATTTTCTTAAATTTTAATTGAATTTTTATCGGTTAAAATAATTTTAATCGATAAAAATTTTTAACGATTAATCGAGAAATTAATCGTTAATTTCCGCTGCCCTAATATATATATATATATATATATATACACACACAGTGCTTTTTTGTAAAAAATTAGGTGCCGGTACTCAGTGATGGATTGCCTAAGTTTTAACTACCAGTTCGCACCTCAATGCAAGCTAAATCACAACTGCAAAGATACAGTATGTCTAAAACAATTTTATTTTATAATTGACCAATAATAATAAATGTTAAAAACAAGAAAAGTAATAATTTTTTCCCCAAAAAGGTGCCGGTACCGTCAAAAAAAAGCACTGTATATATATATATATATATATTAGGGCTGCGGAAATTAACTATTAATTTCTCGATTAATCATTAAAAATTGTTAACGATTAAATTTTCTTTTAACAATTAATCGACCCACCACTTATAAATGTACTGGAAGTCAAAAAGTGAAATATTTCGGCCGATAAATATAAACTAATTTCCGGACGATTACACGAACATTTTGGTTTTAAACTATTGAATGACATGAATGTTAAAAATGTTGATAAATGTTGTGTATATTGAGAGAAATTGTTTGCCTAAAATGCAATGTTCCCTATAAGTCTAAGCTTTGTTGGTCCGTGTGCAAAGTTGCTCAACGTCAATTTTTTTGAGCAATATTTTACAAAATTTGCTGCGCAGGGATTCTAAACTCCTGCGTGGTGTCGGTCAAATGTCTGCGCAGACGCGCTGCTTAAACGGAGCATTGCTACCATGGTTCTAACACTTCGCTTACATATCACCTACATACGAAACATACACTACAGTATCAGAAACTTCAGCTGAGACAATCTAAAGCTATGTGAATGATTGTTCAGCTTTGCTTATTATATTGTCGATAAGACCCACTCAATTGAACCAAATAATGACAATACACTTATCTGTTTGCGTTGTTGGTTAAAAGATGTCATATAAAGAAGACATTCCAGTGTTATTTTGATTTTCGACAAGTACGTTTAATAAATGTTACTTATGACCAATGTTCCCTCTAAGGTTTTCCGGTTGTTGTGCAAAATAAAAAACTCGTGTGCAAAGTTTCACAGTGTAACATTTTTTGTGTGAAAATTTTTGACATCCCACAAAAATACATGCATCAATTGGACCGATATACTTTATGTGACAAAAACTTTTATCAAAATAGTAATATAGTAGATTATAATTAAATAAACAAGAATTAGAAATGTTTATTCCCGTTGAACGGTATTTATCATGTACTAAAGCAACCAAATGCCATATGCCGCTAATATATTCTGGAGGCACTCTGGCGTCTGTCTTTCAACGATATCCATCTTTTATAGACTTCGTCAAGGTTGATCTGATGTCCATCTTTCTGACAAAATTTAATCCTCATAAGCATGTCTAAATGTAACTCCTCCAATCTATTTCTAGATTTTACTTTTATAGAATTCATTAGGCTGAGTCGAGGTTCGCAATCAGCGCTCGATGCAAGAAATGTAGCACAAATATACAACAGGATGGCAATGTCGTTGAATTGTTCCTCCATCATGACAAACTGAATCACCTGGTCGAAAGTCTGCATCAACCCACATTTATTTTTTTATGCAAGCACAAATCTTACATTACGATACTGATCCATAAGTTTCGGCAAAATGTCTTCATAGCTTTTAAAGAAATTCCCTGTATCTAGAAAGTATAGTCCACCAAGTTCTGCTTGTCCATAATTAAAATTTGACGTGTTGACTAACGCTGACATCTCAAATATTCGCCATTGCAACAAATCGCTTTCACTAAAACGAGAGTCCATGTGCAAACACAGACATTCAACGAATTTGAGGGTGGGATTTATGTTTTCATCCTGACAGCCTGAAAGCATTTTAGCAACATCTGCAGACCAATGAACATTTTCACCAAGGTACTGTCCTCTTAGGTAATTAACTCTTCCTTTTACAAACTGGTATGCTTCGATGTTCGTTAGATTTTTCCTTTGTAACAGGTTGCTAAATCCGGCGAGTTCTCCAACTAGTTCATCAATGACACTATGAACAGTTCGAAACTGTGGGTCTCTGAGCTTCTCTAAACAATATTTATTGACTGGGTCATTATACAAGCGTACCTGCTCTTCGTAGTATTCAGTCAGTACTTTTATGTTTCTCAACAATGCATGTAAAGCAAAGTGCCGTGAAAGCCATCTGACTTCATACAGTGTCCTCTAAATAAATCCTGCTTCAAGTGTCCGAGGTTAACTTCGTTGTTATTTCAAAACACTCCTTTCACCCCCACAGAACTCCCATTGTTTTTATTACAAACAATACTCAGTTGGAAGCGTTACTTAAATGTTTGTTTAGTCAAGTAAACATAATAGTAGATTGGGAGGCTCACACCTTATATCTACTATATACCCTGTACCAATGTTACTTTAGGACACTTTATCCTAATAGCATGGCTTGGTCTTGTTCAATCTTAACTGGTTAACAGTAACTTCAATTCCTACAAATAAACATATTAGCCGAAGTTTATGGTGTATATACGTCGTATGCTTAATTCATTAAAAAAAAATTAATTCTGTTTTAATTAAAAAGCATCCCGGCTTGTTCGTGACATCAAAGTCTTTGTTCTGCTTCAAGGCTAGTCACAAATGGCAATCATTTTTATTTATTTAAGGGAGTCTTTGATATTTTCCCTGTATTATCGTTGGACAAAAGAGTTGAATAATGTTGTTATTCTGTTTACTGTGTGTGAGAGATAGGAGAACAACAGCTACGGCCGAGTCCCAGGTAGAATAAGAAATAAAGTTGCTACTAAATTTTCTGGAAAAAGCACAGAAATTCTATTTTTTTCCCTATTGAAATTTACTGAGCGGTAACCCAAAACTGCTGCCAGGCATCTTCCAGACAGCTGCGCTTCCGCGCAGCTTAAAGGGAACATTGCTTATGACACCATGAATGTCAATTTTTTTATTTAATCGAAATTAACGATTAATTAATCGTTAATTTTTCAAAAGTTAACGATTTAAATTTAATCACATAAAAAATAATAATAAAATCCCTTAACAACAAATGTATTTGTCTCAATGAAAACGGACTTCTTAATTTTTTTTTACAATTCCTATCTTCAGTGGCAGCCAAGATGAAAAGGAGGAAGATATGAATTTTAATGTTAAACAATACTTTTTTTTTAATGAATACCCCAATTTCATTGTACAAAATTTTAGTTTTCTAAAAGAATGGACAAAAAAGTTCCATTTCTTAACTCATTAGTAATTTAAAAAGATAAGAAAGATGCACTTCACCACAATAAAAAAATCCCTTGGGGCAGACTCTAGTTTGCCATTGGGAGACAACTCTTGAGGAATGTGCTCAAGACTCACTGCAGTCACCACGATTGGCATTGCTAGCTTAATTGTCACAAAACCTTGAGGACCATCCATTGCCCAGCATTTCCCTGGTGCGACGTCAGGCTATTGAAAAAGAAGTATAATTTTGTCCAATCCTGACTTGTTAAAATGACTACCAGTAGATAGCAAATTCTTATATTGGCTTGTTGTTTTATTTGAATGATAAAATTCCAACTACTTAATACATGTAAATGAAAGTACCAATACATAAAAAAATAATAACAATTTCAAATCAACAAAAACAAATATCTTCTACAAACAGGTAGGTGATAAATGGAGTTTACACACTTTTTTATTTGCTTTACCTGAATGACCTCCCTTGGTGATGAACCATGATACCACAGTGGAACACCAAAGACAGTGTACAAAGGACCAGACTTAGAGAAGTAAGTCTCACTGCTGCATAAGATACTTCCTCCTAAAATTAATCATACAGCAATAAGTTATATAGAAGATCAGAATGAGTGAAAACTGGCTATAAATTAAGTATTCTAATAGAGGAAGTTTCATAACAGTTGAAATAAAAAAAATATATGAAAGACTACAAATGATTTTTATAACATTTCAGCACAGTATTAATATTTTCTCATATTAAAAGACACTAGATGAAAATATAAAAAAAAAGTAAAATTGTTTACTTTTCAAAAAATAAATGCTCATAAAAAATGCTGTCAATAGGAAATAAAAAAAAAGATATGATATTTCCTACTCATTCCTTCCTTTCTTTGCCAAATCAGAAAATGTTATACATAAAAATTTGAGCTAAGCACAAGTAGATCTCAAAGAATATGATAAAATGTAAAAAGAAAAATAATGCTGCTTGTTATCTTTTATATTTGATATATTTTCAATTCTTAATTCCATCATAAGTTTCATTAATGTGAAATTAAATAGTCAATTTTAAATTAACTCCTTAACTTTTTGTAACCATTACAAATATTCAGATTAAAAACTTGAGCTTTTTTGAAAACTATTCTTCATTCTATGCCTTTTAAAATTGCAATAAAGTCTTGCTGAAAAAAGTGAATAGGTTAAATGAATAAGGTAATAATAACTCAAGCTAAACTAAGATAAGGTTTTGAGATATGCGTAATAAAAATTTGTTTTAAATCTTAGATCAAATCCTACAATAATATTAAAAATTAAGTTACCCCCAGATTCAAGGGCATAGTCTGCCCGGCCAAGACGGTCAGCATTATATTTGTAAAGTGCTTCATTGATTATATCTTTAGTCGACTGTAAAGTTAAAGGGCAAAATTTTAAAAATGAGTTAACATAAAGCCTGCCTTTCATTAATCATAATCTAAATAAAATGAAAACAATGGTGTAGTTTCACTCTAGAAATAAACTAATAGTGGCTTTTAGAAAATAAACTGAACTATTTAAAAAGAAATAAACACGGGAAGAAAACTCTGATTTACTTAATATCTGCTGGCTTGTGGCAACAAGGAAAAGTTATTGGGGGAGATATGAGAAAACACACACACAAATGAATCAAATAGAATAGCTGGAAATAAATCAATAATCTAATTTGACACTTAATCAAGATATCCTATTTGCTCATAACCACAGCAGCAAAACCAAACAACCACTTGAACTATCAAGAGCATAATTCAATACAAAAATTCTTGCATATTTTTTTTATAAACTGGGAGATAGCTAATAAGATTAAATTTTATCATATATAAAGAAAGAATTAAAGGAAAAAAGTATTCAATGTATTTAAACATATACCTTTAACCAAGAAGCTGGTAGCAATGCATGAATCATAATTCGAAGAAGTCTTGCAATTTGAGCCATAATTGTTGATCCATAAAGGTATAAAAACCCTGAATAAAAAGATGGATATTTCAAATTTTAAATATAAAACAAAACAGCTTTATTTTAAGTTCCTAAAAATTGGATTTCCCTTTCATTTTCAGAAGTAATAAATGATGCAATTCCATAGTTACTTCAATTTTTAAGTCTATAATGATTCAGTTAAGCTGACCTTACCTAGCATCAAAATACTACACAGCAAATAGAAAGTTAGACAGGCACAGAATTTGGGATTTACACAAGCAAAGCCGTGTCTCATGCACTTGATGCAATTGTCTAGTGCAGCTCTGAAATATAAAACATTTTTACAGTATTTAAAGTAATGGATAAAAAATCTATCATTATTGTATTTAGAGAAATGGATAAAAAAAATACCATTTTTAATAGATCTGGATTTTAAGTCAATCCCAATCTTTAAATTGATTAATAAACTGTGAGCAATGACATAATTATTTTAATGTAATATTCTGAATTATACTGAAAAATACCTAACACAAAAATACAAATACACTAACTTACCCTCTATAAAAATGTGTTCTTCTTTTACCACAGCCTGTCATATAACAATAAAACCAAAACAAATGGTAATAAAAATGCTAATTACAATGTACATAATATGATAGTGGTAATGGTAAAATGTGGTCAGAATAACCGGTACATACAAATTTATATATAAGATTGAATTTTTACAAATTAAAAATGATTAAGTACTCTATAATAAGTGAAAAATTGAATGGAAGGTAAATTTAAACCAACAGTTGGAATTCAGATGATTTTAATAAAACATGAAATCAGACATCAAATAAAAAAAGATCTTTAATAAACAAAACAAAACAAATAATTGTAACTTACTTTTATCCTCATCAGAATCAGCTTTTGGAAATTATAAGAAATAAATAAATTATATACAAAAAATAGTAAGATTCATATATTGCTTATTAGCATATAAAAGTAAAGGTAAGTGAATTAAAGCAAATGTTATTCTTCTTTAATAAATGCAACTATATTTTGTGTTAGTTTCTGTACATTTTTAATCTTACAATAGTAATTTGTTTGGTAATTATAAAAACTTACTGAAGCTATCACTTCCTGAAAGATAACAATATAAGGTATTAAATTAATATATAAAATAACACTGAGAGACATAAATATTTAATTGTAAAAATGGATTATCACTTATAACTATTTTAAAAAAGAAACAAGCAATAATTATTTCATGTAAAAAATAGCAATTACAGTGTATTATTTCCAAAATTAAAAGATCCATGCAGCATAGAGTATGGCAGAAAGTTATTTTAAAATAAATTGCCAAATATTTTGCAACCTGGGAAAATAAGTATAAATAATTCCGCAAAATAATTTAAACATTGAAAAAAAAATCTTTGATAATTAATTATTTGATTCCTTTTTAACAAAATATTTAGCATTAACAAATAAAAACAATGAAATAAAAACAATTAGTAAAGAGATTCAATGACTTTTTGTTAAAAGATAAAAGAATTAATTTAAAGAAACAGCTAACACATTATGCATGTCTGTTCACATTTAGGCATATAAAAACCAGTAATGATCATGTGAAGACTTGAATAATGTTCAGTGTTATGGGTGTGCAATGAGTAAAACAAGGAATGGGAAAAGCTTTTTTTTAAAAAAAGACCTGCCTCCAAGCCCAATCCCATACATAAGAAACAACTAATTCTTTGAAAACACAAAAGCTATCAAATCCAAAAAGTTAAATTAACACTAAGGTGTATAGAAGAATCTTAAAGTTGAGAAACTGAAGCTAATACACCATTAACAGGTGGGGAGATCAAAACAGAAGGAAGAGATGTTATGGTTTGTAACAAGGAGCAGTTTAGAAAAAAAATAATTCAACAAGTAAGTGAGAGCATGACATTGATGATTGAAGCTATGTGGTTAAAAAGTCCTGCAAGTCTGAAACAGTTAATTTCCTGAAAGGTGTGTATTTACAGTACACCATGGTTTTGGTGGAGGCACGATTGTATACATTGGGGAATTATGTTGATTACAGAGGCTCAATTCTATACATAAGATTATTGAGTCATACGCTTATCTTATACTTAACGTTAAGAGACATGACACTATTTATCTTAGCAGTCTAACAAAGGTGTTTAATACATTTATATTTAAAAAGTGAAATTTCAAAAGAATGAGTGCATATTTACCTTTGCCTTGGTGCTGAAAAATGTAGAAAAGTATGCAATACATTTGATTATTAGAGTTATGCTTAAACTTACACACTATTTTGTACACATTACACAGCGTAAGAAACGCTGCATCTTATTTTAAAATCAGAAGTGAGTGAGTTTCAAATTTTACTGATGCATGATTTGCAGCATGATACAATTGTAATATAAATGTTCATGATTCGTCATGCAACGCAGCCACTGTCACAACAATCTCTTCAATTAGAAACGTAGAAAAGGATGGCAAGATGGAATTAAATACTTTTAAAAAAGATTTTAATTTAATAAAATTACAAAAAAGACGGGCCTCATTCGTTACCTTATAAATAGGTCTCCGTCGGCAATGACTCATTGTGTAATTCTAATTGTCCCGTAAAGCTTGCATATACAGGACTTAATATTTAAAGGGGGGAAAGCTGATACATAATCGCACAATTTTGATTTATTTGAGCATCCGCTGTTACCAATAGCAACATTTATTATTGTAGAGGAAGTGGTAAGCTTTGACTTGCACGACTTGGTAAAAATTAAAATTATTTAACAGCTAAATTTCGCATTGTTAAATCAATAAATCACTCGTCTAAAAATCTGACACTTTTTATGCTAGTATAGAAAAATAATGCATATGTTCGCACTAGTAATCACTTCGATACAAATGAATTTAAAAGATTTATTTTGAAAACATTGCATCGTTTTGAATTAAGCCACTGAAGCGGCAAAAAACTTAAAATTCACTACTTTTGTTAATGGACGAGCTTATTTCATTTGCTCGCCAACTTAATGGAATAGCCCTAAAAGGTCAAACGTATACCTAAATTCTAGGTCATGTTGTTATTGTCCGCTTTGTAAACATTGACAAAAAGTAGTTGGGGAAAAATAGTTTTAGATAATAATATTTATTTATCTGCAGGTGACATCGTAATTTCATTTAAAAAAAACGTTATGATGCAAATCGGACATTAATTTAAGGCAAAACTTTGAATTGATGCAGTTTATAATAGTGGAACCTGGATGTATATATTTGCATTCGTCCATAGATTACACCGTTAAAAATCTGGCTACCATTAGAATGGCAGTACCTCTCTCGCGTAGAGCTTGGCAATCGCAGAAAAAGTCGACGTGAAAACGAGAGGAGTTGATGAGCACAATAACGCGATTGGCTCACAGACTTGTCTAGAAAACTTTGGAGCAGTCACGTACGCACAAAAGTTGCCAACGTGTTCACTTAGTTCACTAGTTCCTGAAAAACGTTCCAGAACACCGGTACGTGAACTTTTTATTTGTAAATGAAAATGAATTATTTTTAAAAATTCATTCATAATTGGTGGCAATGGTGGTCGGCTTATTCGGCTTATTATTATTAATATTATTATTGAAAAATGCTTAGGCTTAATGAAGTAAAGGCTATGGTTACTATGAATATGTGATCTCAATGACAAGGTCTAGCTCTAATCATAGATAATATTCATTTTAAACTGTTGATGTATCCTATGCTTATACTTATAGTATATAATATAATATATATTTGTATTTTAATTTTAAGCCTTTTACTTTTAATGTTACTAATACAAAATGTTATAAGTATAAGTCATAAGTAAGTTAGTAAGTATAACTTAATAAGTATATCATGAATAGTATATCATGAATAGTATATCATGAATAGTATATCATGAATAGTATATATCATTAAAATTCAATAGTCAATAAAGTAATAGTAATAGTACTAATAGTAATTCAATAAAAGGTTTACGACATGATTAATCTGAGTGAATTTTGATCGTGGAACATTAGAACAGGATGAAAATTTAATTGTAATTCTGAGTTTAAGACATATTCATATACTTATTTATACTAATTTACTGAGGCTCTAAGGCTAAGGCTAAGGTCTAGGCCTGATGTAGACTGCCACAGACCTTCGCCTTCACTGTACTGGGCCTTGATCTATTTAATATTAATAATATTAATGATTAATGGGATATGTCTGAATTTGTCTGGCTGTCTGCCCATAACAAAAAATCAATAACTCGTATTAAATTATATAAATAATTGTGCTAAATAAACAATTAAAATAGAATTGTAATAATAAATAAGTTATTTATTTCTTTGAGAATGAATGCATAGAAATAATAAACACGTTTACCTTTGTCTTCAGTGCTATTTGAAGGTGGGATCATTTCCCTTTCAACCACTTAAGTTTAAGTCTAAAACTAAAGCTAAAGTTAAAGTCAAAGGACCTACAGTAGCATAAGAAGCTAACTGTGACTAACTTATTAATATTAGGCATTAGGTGCACAAAATAATTTCTTTGTTTGCAATTTATTTTAACTAACATTAACATGCCTAACAAAGAAATTGCATATTTATGTGCCTACTTTGACTTTTATTAGGATCTAAGGTCTAATTGGGGATCCTTTATTATAAAATTCCATAGCTATACTATTACTAATGTAATGATCATGATCATAATGACTTAAATGAGTGATGCATACAAAAAATTACAAGTTATTATACATAGTAAAAAATTAATACTATGATAAAGTTTCAGTTAATTAAATTTGTATGGTCAAATACATTTTCACTTCACATTATAAATCAACTGGATCTGAGATATTTCATTTGCAATTATTAGTATTAGGAAGTAAGCCAATTCCAATGTTAACATTTAGCAAGATTCATTAATATGGCCACCTTATTGTTAGTTACCTGCTCACTCACTGTGTTACAGTGTTTGTAAATTATAAGAAGCTTGTAGCAAGGGTGTGGTAAAATAATAATTTTTTAAGATTTAAAAAGTGATTTTTGTAATACATGTAGTAATTATTTATTTCCATTCATTAAATATTTTTTTCATCATACACTTGAACATTCGTATTATGAGGTCTCTGTTTCTAAATTTAGAATAACACATTTTGTTCACCCAGAAAATACATATGGACTTTTCCCTTCTACTGTTTAATATATGGAGAAACCTGTTGTCTGTTATAAACACAAATCCTTAACACCAACCAATAGGTGTGCCATTACCACCATTGTGTTGTCTACAGATTCAGTCAGAAAAATTTAGAAAGGAGAAAATATTCAAGCCTTATGACAAAAAAGAAAGGGAATACAATGTTAATGCATGTGTAGTAACAGCAATGAAATACGTTAAATAAATAATGTAGTTCATACATTTTATTGTTGTGTTTGATATGTTTCTTTTGATCATATGTTTAAAAAATTTACTTAAGGTTCCAAAGTTTAATCTTTATTTCACAACCATCAGTCACAGAGAGTATTATGGGTAGCTTGTTCTAATTATTGGGAGAAATATGATTTTGTTATAAGAAACAGTTATTCAACAGGATTGCACAATATCCAGGAGTTTTTGTTTAAAAATGGTCTCTGACAGTGCCTTTAATTACTTTAATGATTTCCCACAGATCCCTCTTTCCTGTTTTGATGTATCACCTATTTCATAATAATAGCTGATAATATTATCTATCTTTGTAATATATAACAAAGCCAGTTATTTAAATCAATGATTTCATAGCATTTGGTTTTATATTAATAGTTGATTTATATATTTAATTTAAGTAAATCTATTTTGATGAAACACAAATCCTTCTTTACTTTTCAGTAATATTTCTATTGGAGTTGAGGAGATATTTGGCACATCATGTTTGTTGTGGTGCCACTGGTTTTATTCCTTGCACAGTATTTTGTTTACTGTGAGGCTGAATTGTTTACCTCCAATGCACACCTTCAAACAGCCTTGTATGCAGAGAGGGACATTGCAGGACTTCTCAAGTCTTATGTGGAGAAAGAAGAGGCCAGGCTTAACAGGGTCAGACAGTGAGTAACTTAAATTAAATACATTTTTTCTTGACTGTAGTTTGTGGCAAAGATTGATTGATGAGTTAATTATATCTGAATGAAACTCTGACCACTATCAAAGATCCAGGTGCTGAAATTGTCTATTATGAACTCTGAACATTCACTGTGGATACTTAACATTTCTTTACAAAATTTATTTTTAAAAAGCAGTATAGTTTCATACAACAACAACATAAAAAATTCCCATAGTTACATAGTGTTTAAAAAGTGTAGTTTTTCAGGGTGGATGACGTTATGGTAAAGAAATTATCATATAGTAATAATTTATGAAAGGAAAGAGAAGGGCTGTTAACGATTAATTTAAATTTAATCATTAACTTTTGAAAAACTAACAATAAATTAACCAAATTAACAAACAATTAATTGTTAATTTCGATTAAAGCCAAAAATTAAATTTATGATGTCATAAGTAACACTTATTAAACATTCTTGCTGAAAATCTATTAAACATTCTTGCTGAAAATCTAAATAACACTGGAATGTCTCCTTTATATGTCATCTTTTAACCAACTACGCAAAAAGACAAGTGTGTTGACATTTTTTGGTTCAGGTGATGAGCAGGCCTAGTTGACAATATAACCAGCCGAGCTGAACAATCATTCACATGGAACTGATATAACTGGTATGCACAAAACGGTCTTGGCAAGGAATGACATAATCGGATATCGGTGTTCATTAAGTTTCCACCATTGTAGAGGGTTAATGGATTCAGGAACTTTCATCTCCATTTTGTAACGCAGTAATTCATCAGAAGAGCTGTTGTCATTTTCTGTCTCTGAGTCAGACTCCATTACTGCCACTAGCTTAATACGCTTTTCATTTGGTATTATAAGTAGGCGAAGTGTTAGAACCATGGTAGCCAAACTTTATCAACATTTTGAACATACCCATTAGTCACTAGTTTCAAACCAAAATGATCGTGTAATCGGCAGGAAATTTGTTATTATTTATAGGCGCTATTTTTTATTATTTTTTTAAAAACTTTTTGACTTCCAATAATTGTAAGTGATGGGTCGATTAATCGTAAAAAATAATTTAATCGGTAACAATTTTTAACGATTAATCGAGAAATTAATCGTTAATTTCCGCAGCCCTAGAAAGATAACATCTTAACTCTGGTCCGTTTTAGTCTTCATTGCAATGCATACAATTACTACTGTCTGTGGCACTGAAGGTGAGAAGCCAAAGCTCAAGCAAGTTCGAATTAAAACCTAAATGTTAATGATTAGTTCTTCTATGTTAATGGTGAGTTCCTCTGTTTTAATGAATCAGAACCTGTAAGGTTATAACTTAGAATCTCAATGTTGATGAATCAGAACCTCTATGTAATTGCATTAGAACCTTTCTATTAATGAATTAGAACCTCTATGTTAATTTGTTAGAACATCAATTTAACAGGGCCGTAACAGCTGGTTCTACAGTTTCACTTGAAAGACAGAAAAAATTCACATATTCTTTTATTGATACCCTGTTACAAGTGAAGGCCAAATATCCCTGATATATCTTACAATTTTAACCAATGAAAACTTTTCCTTTAGAGGTAATTAAATAATAAATTATAGCTGTTCGGTGGCTTTATTAGTTTGTTTTTACCCACCACCAAAATAGATATAATAGTAAGGTGTTCAGAAATTAGAATACGGATATAATATAATGTTTCATTTTAATATATAATGTGTTGAATATGTCTTTTATTTACAAGCAAAGTTGTACCCACTCTTTCATGTTAAAATAAGGCTAAGGTCATGTCAGTACTCAGCGTGCATTGTGTGGGAAGGCCAGGAAGGTGTCAATCCTTGCCTGTCCACTCCCTTCTCACAATATTCATGTGGTAATGGAGCGTGGGCTTCTGTCAGGAGAATCATTACTCTTCTACCACTTGTTGTCAGCCAGTAGACTGAGTAGTTGTTGAGTTCATTCATGCAAGTGAAGTGGTTGTTTTTTTTTATTGTTGGCCAATCATCTGGGCCTGCATCATTTTTTAAGGAGAGCACATTTTGTTTTGTGTTTTAAAAAAAACACACACTATATACCACTTAAACAAAATATGTGAATGAAAGAATAAGTTTTAACTAGTCCGATGCCCGTGCTTTGCTGCAATAAAACCAAGTACATTGTAGTATTATGTTTTGGGGTCTCATATTTCCATTAAAATTTATAGTTTAGAGAATAATGTAAATGCTGAAACTAATTTATTAAAAATAGCTATGGAATCGTGATCACAAAAGGCTGATAGAATAACAAAACAATAAATAAATATTAAAACAAAAAACAATACAGGGAAGTCCAGAACATTGAAAGCGTAATGGATTTTGCAAAAGTCTTAGTTTGTAATCTGTGAAAACGCATTCTTTTCTTTTACAAATGATGTGCAAGAATAATAAAAGTGCGTTACAGCTTTGTAACTCCAATGTGCAATGGCTCTTTTTATTTTCACGTGAAGCATAACATGAAGACCATACATATTTCAAAAGGACCTGGCCATTTTTCGCTAAATAAGTAAACAAAATAAATAAATAACATTTTAAAAAATAAATTAAAGAAATAAAGGAACAAAATATAACAAGAATGCATCAGATTTAAAAGCAGGGTGATTAAATTTAACATTTTCAAGCATGATTATATCATAAAGACATTATTTAAAGTTTAATATAAAACTAACATTTATTAAACTACATGTTTAACTCAACAATCTGAATATTGACTGACACCTGAAAATCGCTGAATAAAATTAATCTAATAAAAATCACAACAGCTTGCCATTGTGTTGTTTGTTGGTATTGTTTTTTTTTCTTCCAAAAGATTGCACACTTTTCTGAAGTTAGATCCGATGAATAAATATGAATACGTCTTTTTTATCGTGATATTTCTTCTTAACAATCAGCATCCCCACATCTGTGACAATTTTACAGTTATTCCAAACGTGAGCCGTGTAACCACATTAAAAAATTACTACATCTTTTGTAAGTTTGGACATTGATCTGCCCTAAAATAGCTTTTCATGTGATTCCTATAGGCTATAGTTGAGTCGCAAGGTTTTGGCATACAATTTAGCTTAAGCTTGAGTTTATGCCAACCAGGGTTGGTCATACTCATGACGCCTGCCCCTGCCAATTAATAGTATCCGTCACAAGGTAAAAATATTTGCCTCTCTATATAAAAAAATGTTCCGCCCATTATTGGCCTCACTCTTATGCAAAAGCATCTTGCTCCTATTTATAATCCATTTTCTTCTTTGAAAGTCTCGAAAATGTCTATTTCTTCGGGGCATTCTATGAAGCAATCGTCCCTAAACTATCGTGCGCTACAGAAACACTATTTCTAAATGTTTTACACAGTATTTTGAAAGATATTTCAGTAGCAAAGCGATTTGGAAATATAATTGATCCGTGTTTCCATCAACGCGTAAAGTATCCGCGATTTATTATATACATGTACATAAATAAATACGCGTAAATGGCCACGTTTTTGCTCATATCCTACAGGTAAAACATACTGCGCAAAAATTAAATATAACAATCTCACAATCTTACAAATATTACCCATTGTTTACACACAATAAAATCACCAATAGATGCATTAATCAAACGCAGGTCATCGCGTATCTTTCTATTTATAAATTAAATTTTATGCAGTGTAGATAAGAGTCTGCTCGGTTTTGTTTGTTATTTCTTTTTAGTATGTCTCAGTGTGACACACACATACGTGCTCAACTCTGTTGAATATTGAACATAAAAAATCCATTACTACCTACAAAAATGCATCCTACTTCTTATTAATATTGTGTGTCAGCTTCTTAACGTGTGTAATACGTTGTTAGTGTCTACTTTTCCTTTGCTACTTCTAAAATGTCAAACACGCCTATTTGAATGTAAGAAACACCGCTTAAACATACCAAGAAACCATTTAATGGGCGTCAAGATGTAATTTTAAACACATTTGAATGGTTTAAGAAGATAAACGATCGTAGTCTTGTCAGAAGCTCACCATTTGGAGTCACAGAAACCTGCTTCTTCAAATGATGTTGAAAGCATCCGCGCATACACAAATACATACGTATTTACACTACACAAATATGGGGTAGTCGGGAAAATAAAAAGCATGATGAATTGTAATGATGCCCATCAATTAGGTTTTTTCTGCTTTAATGACGCACGCTTTTCTCTAACTGATGTGCCAGAATAACAAAGGTCCGCTACAGTTTCCCAACTCCGATGTGCAAGGGCTCATTTTAATATCACATGAATCATAACATGAAAACCATAATAATATCTCAAAAATAATGCTGAGAGATTGATCCTTTATTTTAAAATTCTTCAAGTCGTATTAAATTACTTGACGCTATCTTTCACTTCAAGTAGTGACGAAGCACACATTGGCAGATACTTATGTCGCTAACATAAACTTGTTAGCCTATTTTTAAATTTGTTTTGATAATAAATATTATTATTTTTTCATTGTAATTTTAGATTTTTTTAGATCATTAAATGACATTATTTTGATAGTGCTTAATATAAAACATACACTAAGTAGGGTCAGATTTCAAATCAGGATGATTGAATTAAAAATTTTACAGCAAGGTTATAAAGCTTCAAACAACACCACTATTTAGTGAACTAAATCATCTACCTCAAAAATAGTCTTTAAACAGACACTTCAGTATCGCTGCATAAAAATGTTCTAATAAAAAACATAAGAGCTTGTCACAGGGCCCCCCCCTCCCGACGAGACGAGCGAGAGTACGCACTATTTGAAGCTAGATCCTGTGCATATAGTCGTTAAAACTGTGACATTTCTTGACACTCAATATATTTACACATTAGACCAGTGCTTCTCAAACTTTTAGTGTGGCGGGCCGGCAGGAATTTTTCCATTGCACCAGGGGCCGGTCAACTATTTTCACTGTACTGACGTGGTAGCGAAATGTTATTGATTTTGATTTTATTTGTTTCATTTTATGTGCTTATTAACGAAAAATGTACATATTCTATAGCAGGGGTCGGGAAACTTTTTGCCTGAGAGAGCCATAAACACCACATATTTCGAGACGTAATTCTGTGAGAGCCATACATATTTCTTACAACTAAAAATTCAAGTAAATGTGTGCATTTTGTGTAATTTCAACACTAAAAGCACAATAATTATGCTCTGTAATCTTTTTAATAACACTGTCATGCTGTTGCTAAAATAATCAATAATGATTATTACTTACCATTAATGCGACTTATGGTGCTGCATGGATTTACTTATGGCTTTGTAGTCTGGTCGATACGTGGTGAGGTTAAGCTTCATGCAGGCGTTGAGACTTCCATCCGTTAAACGTGATCGGTGGTTGGTCTTGATGTTCTTTATATGTGAGAAAGACTGCTCGCATGCATACGTAGAGCCAAACATTGTCAGTACAGCAATACTCACACGCTGAAGTGTGTTGTATGTGACTGGTAGCGCGTTCCAAGTTTTGACAATCAGCTGGTCTGCGTGTTGAAGTTTTTTTCATTTCTGACCATTTGTGTTGGCTGGCCAACTCTGCTTGCTGTCTTGCAAGTCTTTCCAAATCTTCATTCAGTGACTTGAACTTATTCATCCACATGTCTGAGGCCTTCAGGTCAGCAGCTTGGAGCTCAAAATCTCTTACGGAGACTCCGGGGATGCAACTCAGGTCAGTGCTGTCCACTGCACACTCGTGTGGATGGGTGATGAACTTAAAAAGACGGGTGTGCTCACGAAATTCTCCAGAGCGCGCTTTAAATGACTGCATGAGATTGGACGTGAAGCCTGCTAGCTGCTGAATATTAAGATGTTGAGCAGGGTCACTTGATGTGCACATATCTTTGAACTCTTCCAGTTTTTCAAAGTGTAATAAACGACCCGTTTCAATGTCAGCGATGAATAGTTCTAGCTTGTTTTCAAATGCAAACACTGCTTGTTGCAGGGACAAGATTGTATTTCCAACGCCTTGCATTTTCACATTGAGCTGATTTAGAAGTTCAGTCATGTCTACGACATAATAAAACTTCAGGAGCCATTCAGCGTCAGCTAACGCGGGAGGCTCGACATTCTTCGTTTCAAGAAAATTCATAATTTCGCTCAGACAAGCCGCAAATCGGCTGAGCACTTTCCCCCTTGACAACCAACGCACGTTGCTGTGCAGAAGCAGACCAGGATAATTATTCCCAACCTCATCAAGCAGTGTTTTAAACTGGCGATCATTTAATGCTCGAGCAACAATAAAGTTGACTACCCGAACCACCAGCGACATCACCTCACCAAGTTGCTCTCCACACATCTGAGCACAAAGCGCCTCCTGATGTAGGATGCAATGAAAGATGCGTCTGTTTTCATGCTCACAAAGAAGAGCGACAAATCCTCCGTGTTTCCGACCATGCACGGAGCACCATCAGTGCACACCGAAACACGTTTATCCATCGGTAGATTTTTTTTTCTTTAGCGAACTCAATGAAGGACTCGAATAAATCCTGCCCTCTTGTTGTGCCCTTCATAGACAAAACAGCAAGACTTTCCTCATGTAATGTTTCACCGACAACATACCTTGCAACCACGCTGAACTGGGATACATTTCTAATGTCTGTTGACTCATCCAAAGCGAGAGAGAAAAACGGTGCCGCATTTATGTCCTTCACTTGCATATCCTCAATTTGATTTGACATCATGATGCTACGATCGTGAACAGTTCTTGCCGACAGAGGCATTTTGCATTTCTTTTATCCGTTTAATTATTTTGTCCTTATTGGAAAAGTCATCAAAAAGTTCATTGGCAACATCAAGCATGAATGATTTGGCATACTCTCCCTATCTGTGAATGGCTTTCCGTTTCTTACAATAGCTAAAGCGCCAGCAAAGCTAGCCGAATTCCAATCAGAACGTTTGTGTTAGTTGATCAAATTTTATATCTCACATTAAATCCCACAATCGATCACAATAAATATCAATAAAACTTAGAGCTCTGAGTCCCCTGTGTGACTACTTAGTTTGTGACTAAAAAATTATTTTCTTCTTTTTCATGCGAGATTATACATTCGTCACTGCAGCTGGGCCTCATACTTTAAAAAAAAGTACTTTTGTTCATTTTATTCAGATTCATTTTTGGACAATTTTCAGTCCTCTAAAACTAACAAGATACGTTTTCGGCTGTGGCTTTGCCCCAGACCTTTGGGGGGCGTCAGTCCCCCCCCCCGGTTGTTTGGGTACAGGACCTCGCGACTTCGGGGGTAACATCAACATAAGTTTTGTTTATATTTTGAGGAAACAGGCAAACAAGTTCGCTGACCCCTGATTATTGGAGTGGAACTTTTATTTAAAGGCGCGTTTTGATGTGATGTCACATTTCTTAAACATCCCCGCCCCCTCGTCACACACCGTCACAAATGGTCGACCCCCTCTCCCTTAGGCCCTAGGTGCGTGACATCATTTATGGACGACCCCTTAGTCCAGGATACACCTATTAGCCTCACTTTTACGCCAGTGCAAATGAATCCTGTACATAATCCATTTTCTTCTTTGAAAAGCCTGGTTCATTTCTTTTCAATCCATCTTTTCCTTTAGGGAGTTTATGGGGCAATCGCCCAAAACAGTTGTGAGTACCAGTGGCGTCACTCGGGGTGGGGGGGGGCCGGGCCGCCCCGGGTGACACCATCAGGGGGAGGGCACCCTAATCTAAAATTTTCCTGTGTACCATTTTATTCAAAAAAACTTCACCGTTTTCTCTTGGGTTCGAGGTCGGGCGGAAAAACAAAAGTAAAAAATGACACACTTCCCGTGATGCTATCGAGCTGAAATTTTGCCCATAGATTTCGTGTCACCTAACGATGCATTGTATCAAAATTTCAGATCGATCGAATGTACCGTAATTAAATAAATGATTTTTAGTTTATCTCTATATAACATATATATATATAAATAACCCTTAAAAACAAAGTTTTTGACAACAAAGCACACCTGAAAATAAACTGGAAAGTAATGAAATTTTATTAGGCATTAGGTCATTATGCAACTATCTTATTAAATTAATTTTATCATTACATGTTGGACTAAGATAATAGAATTTTAAGTTTGTAATAAATGTTCTCCAAAAACGCTTATTTATTGTCATGTTTTATAACACACAGGGAATAAGCATAGTCAGTGTTTTTTTATAGGAGAAATTAATTTTCATGCCTTATAATTTAAGCCTTATTGAAGAGTTTCTGTGAAAATCACAGGCAATGAATTGTGTCAACAAGACCAGTTCAGCCAGCTATTGTGGCTGTCCACACAAGCTGAGTAACATGATACCGTGCTGTTAATCTAGATTTAGCTCTTAATCACGGGCCGAGCTGGGAAAACCTATCACTCTTGAAGTGTCCTGGTGAATGATAGGCCGGTCACTCACGCAATACTTGCCTGGAGGTGATGGGCTCAGGGAGACCGGAATCTCTTTCAATTACTGCCCACCATGGGCCAAATGAGTGTAAAACAACTCCAGTTATTGATTTTTTCTCTCCATGGCGTGGATTGTCATTTTGTCTGCCAAGGTTTCTCTGCAGTTGAAAAAGCTAACCTGACCTAATGAAATTTATGGAATAAATAGTTCATTTTTCTCATAATTTTTAAAATTGCTTTGTATTATTTTAAAATATATTTTAGGAATAAAATTAATATAATTCTATTAAATCTAATTATACATCTTTTTAAAAAAAGTTTAAACAAAAAAAAATTATCATGAGAGACACAATATTTCAGCTTTAATGCTTATACTTATATTTATTTTAGCTTAAAATATGTTTTATTTCTGGAAGAAAAGAAAAAGAAATCAATATTGCTCAGGGTATAAAAGATCCTCCATCTCCATTTGCAATTGACAGGCTGGCTGAAGACTATGAACGTCACAGCAACAAAGCACTGGAGAACATTGACAAGTTTCTGGGAAACCCCATCAATGCATTCCTGCTCATCAAGCGGTTCACGTTAGACTGGGACCGAGATGTGATTCCTGTTATTTCTAACAATACGTGGGATGGTGAGTAGTTTGATTTCATTCCGTTTAAGGGCTTTTAATAAATGCTGTTAAAATCAGGGGGTTTGAAAAGTTTTATTAAAACAAAATCCTCATAGATTAATTTTTTATTTTCCATTATAATATTCAAAAGTAAAAAGCAAAACATAGAAAAACAGTCCAACTTTCAGTTGTATAAGGGTACAAAAGTTCTTATTAAATATAGTTTGTTTTGTTGAAAGCACCAGTGACAAATGTAGACAAATGAGAGCTCATCTTTCAATGTTTCTATTAAGTGTTTAAAAAGGCATTAGTCGGTGAAGGAAATTAATTATTGAAAAATGGGATAATTTAAGATGTTAGACTTATGAAAAGAATTACATTTATTCTTACAGTTTAGTGTAATTATAAAGAAATTTATATTTGTGCACCTCTTTATCAGGGTTACAAAAATACATACATACGAAAAAATAATTAAGATATTTAAACGTTCCTTTAAGTATAGTTTAGTTTTATTTAATCTTGACTGGTTCAACTTTAATTCAATCCCTTTGTATTAGAGTATTAGCTAGTGTTAATTTTTCTGTGCAAAATTTGAAAAGCACTTTAATTTATGGAGGCGTGGAGTCATTGGGGGAATTGACAGACATCACAATGATTGCTAACTTAGGCACAGCGAAAAGATGCAAGCGAATGTTACTAGAGTCAAATGCCTACTTAAAGGCTAGTCATGGGAAAGATGACTTGCTACAATCTTTGTTCAAAAGGTTATTCCAGTAACTTTAAAACGACCTTGGAAATAATAATCTGCTATAAATAATTAAAATCAGAATTTCTTCTGTATCATTTACATAACTATAATGCGTCCTCTTCAAAACTAGCCATGTTTCAGGAGATAGAACAAGTGAGAGCAGATTTACCAACACATGAAGATCTAAAGGGAGCTGCTTCTGCTTTGATGCGTTTACAGGACACCTATCACCTGGACACCTCAACAGTAGCCCATGGAGACCTTGGTGGAGTGGTGTCCCCTGTTTTATCAGGTACAATAGACTTGAATGATATAATGTCTCTCTAAATATAAATATCTGTATAATTAATTAAATGGACTAATAATTTTTATTAATTAAAGTGCTAATAGCAAATCTAAAAATTATAGAATGATTGAATGGTTGCTTGATTGCATGATGTTCTTACATGCAGCTTAAGGCACGGCATGGCTTCAGTAGTTAATATTGATAATTTTAAATTGAGAATATCTCAATAATAATTTGTATAATCATTGAATGCATTAGATGAAAGTCTTAAATTGCCTATACAAATAAATTGATAATGTTGTTAATAGTTGTTTGAAGTGGAATTTGTTCTTACTTAATATGAATGAGAATGTATTCTTTCAGATGAATGAATGTACATTCTTTGGTTATTGATTTAGCCTGTTTCAATGACTGTTTTGTAATTCTGGAAACCTGATGTTTTGAAAGCTATGATCAGTACTAATGTCAACATTATCTTTTTAAAGAATAATTACTGCCCTTGACTAATCAGGTGATTTGTAGAAAATATATTTTAGTTTTGACCCCCTAAAGTTTGTTTGAAATTAGCACCATAAAAAATCATGTCTTCTTTGTTTAGTCAGTTGTGCATCTAGCTTTGCTAAACAAATGAGTAGATTCATATTTCATACTACATGCATGTCTTACTCATTTAACAATGGCCCCTCCCCTACTCTTTGTTCGTGTGTGAACCCTATACCAGCCGAAGAATGTTTTGAGATTGGTCGTCTTTCCTACAATGAGGGAGATTTTTACCATACGATGCTCTGGATGGAGCAAGCTTTGGATGAGCACTCAAAAAGTATGAAGAGTAGGAACATTAACAGAGGGAGTGAGAGAGGAGAAAGGGAGATTGAGGTGTTTCCAGATAGTGAAGATACGGACTGGACAAGAATTGAAGTGTTAGATTATCTGGCATTTTCTTACTTCAAGGTGAGAATCATAACCTCTGACCTTTTTCTCTGCTAGTTTATCATATGTTTTTTTTTAAATTGGCATATTTTTAATTTAATTTCACACCTCATTAAAGTCATAAAATAATAGCAAGCACAATTTACGTATATTTAAGGACTTGAACTGTCTAAACGAGTTTTTCTAGGTGGTTTTGGTGATCACTTAGATTGCCAAACTTAAACACTTTGATCTGAAATACTGATCTGTAACTTTGTGTTGCTATTTTGTGTGAATTTTTTCAGAGGTTATTGAATGTCGATAAAAAATGAAAAAGAAAATAAATTTCAAATAAAAGGAATATTTCAAGAAATTGATTAATATTTTTTTAGAAAGTGTGTTTCCTGGGTATTACTTTCAAAAAGCTATTTTAATTCCAAGTTACAAATATAAGATTTCTGTAGTATTGATGTGCTTTTCATAAATTGTGTGGATTAAGGAAATTGAGTTACAAATGTTTTCAGTGCCGGAATTCTTCACATGGGTTTTAATGTCTGCTCTAAAACTTGTGAAGAATGATTCAGATAGCATCTTTGCTGTGCATGGCCTAATACTCTTTCAATGAATTCAAGCATGAAGCATTAACAAGACAGACCTCTCCATGAGACTTTCTGATGGAAGTTTTCAAGACATATACTCTAACATCTCGGTGACATTTGCATGAAAAGCCATGAACTATGGTTCTAGAATGACTAAGCATTTTGCAAGTGATTTTTCTAAATGTTAACCAAGTCTGAAGTGCCACTTGTAGATATATACTAATGTGGTGATTTGCATAGCTGATCACAGCATGACTGTGATGAGGACTTTTTGGGACACGTTAAGATCGCATTTCTTCATCACCAGCTGCTGACTGTTTCCTGATTGGGCGTCTGAGTTATGTAGAAAATGATTACTACCACAGCAGCCTTTGGATGCAGGCAGCTTTAGAAAGAGAGGCTAAGGAACAGGATAAGACTGTCAGTAGGAGTGAAACACTTGATTATCTCTCTTATAGCCATGCTGTGGTGAGTGACCAGCTATAAACTGAGGTTTTGAAATCATGACCTGGTTCTAGTGCAATGAGCTTGTTGAGCAAACACATGTCAAAAGTGATAATAACAGATTCAAAGGATTATGGTTCTACTTTTTCCCTATTAGGCATTATCAATTCGGCACCTTATATTTAAAACAAAATCTGAACTGTTTTGGTTGGCTTTACAATTAATTGAGTTATAATGCAGGTAAAGTGGATGAAAATTATTCAAACCCCGTTTTGGAATTCTTTTCCTCCTTTATGAATTTAACAAGTTTATTAATTCTTTTTCTCCGGAATTATTTTCCTCATTCTGACAGAATTATCTATTCTGGAAATTTGTCGCGAGCTACCATGCTATCTTAAAATGTTAATAACCTTTTTATTATTTAACAGATAATGATATATTTGGTATTGCATTAAAGGGAAAAGAATTATGTTTTCAGACAACACAGACTCATGACTTTATTTTCATAGAATAATATGATTTTGTTTTAGTGAAAATAAAAATTTAATTAAAAAAACATTTAATGAGTTTATAAAAAACCTCATTCAAAGTCACAAATATTTAGATTTTTATCCCAAATGTATTAAAATGGTGTTTTATCTGAATGATATTCATATTTACAGCGAACAGAAATAATTTCACATTAAAAAGCAAACAAATAAAACATTAGAGCTCAATATCCATGGTCACCCCTACAGGAAAATAATAGGGAAATTGAACTGTTTACAATGGAACTGGAAGCAATACTATGTATTGCAACTAGAAAATATTTTAAATTCTATCTCAAATTTCACTTAATTTTAGTTAAAAAGTTTAGCAGCTTTCAAATTATACCCTATATTGTCTATATTATTATTTGTAGTAGAAATATTATCAGTTCACCAAGGCATTTGAGACGGGGGAGAGCTTGTTGTTTATCATTTAGATGACTTGTCAACTTCATTGTCAATTTCACTACAACTACTAGCGCTAGGCGTATGATTCATCTGAAATTTAAAATTACTATCTAAATCATAATTAAAAAGAAAACCTTTTCTTGTTCATCATCGTAGTATTTAAAATAATATTAGATCGAAAACTAGATGCGCTGGTTTGAATATCCAGGTTTGTAAACAAACGTAAAAACGAAAATAAAAACAAGCCTTTCAAACACTTCTTTTGCAGTGAAAACACATTCATACTAAGAATTTCCGAATTTTTATTCAAGGGAAATCATTCTAGATTACATTAAAACTAATTTTAGTTTAATAGCTAAGGAAAGAAACGAAACAATCCAGATTTAAAAATTCAACACTCCCATCGTCGATACGTCAACGTCAAAAATGTCTTTTTAAAATCAACGATTTTAGCGCTGATCCGGAGAAAAAGAGTTAAGTCTTATTTAAACTTCCTGTATTAAAAACAAGTTTCAAAGTGAAAACAAAGATCTTGTCCTCTAAGCCAGTGCTTCTCAAAGCGGTGGTCTGCGGACCGGTGCCGGTCCATGGGCCATCCAATGCCGGTCCGCAGAAGTTATCAAGAAATGACATTTCGCTACCACGCCAGTACATGAAAAATAGTTCACCGGTCCATGGTGCAATTGAAAAAATTCCTGCCGGTCCGCAATACAACAAAGTTTGAGAAGCACTGCTCTAAGCTATTTATTTAATCACGACTGGTATAAAAAGTAACTTCATAACCAACATTTGATTGTTGTTTTAATTTATTAGTTAAGTTATGTAATATCAGTCTTCCAAACTTTTGTACTCAAGATTCTTATTTTAAACATTTTCCCCCCTCAAGAGATAATAAAAACTGTTCAGTGTGAAAATGCGCGGTGTTCTGATCCTTCTTCTGCTTATATATGATCAACGCTATGCATGGTAAAGTTATGGGCTATTATATTTTGCGGTAATGTAAACATGTTGATAAAAAAAGGTTTGTTGGGGTTTCATGTGAGAGGAGGGGTGTGTTAAATGTTATACACATTAATAATTAAAAAATTGAAAGTAAAATAACTTTTCTTTTTAACCATAACAAAAGGACAGGGCGTCATCATTAGTATGTTTTATTGCGATCCTCAAAAATCCTCTGTACAAAACAAATAAAAATAATATGACCATACCCCGTAACATTGACCCACTCCGCTTTCCTCACAGACATCCATTTTCCTTTAACTCATATACTTCAAAGCCATCATATATATAGACTATATTTTAATTTTTCCTCATTAATGTAGTAATTTTATGTTTTCTCTTCAGCTCGGAGATCTGCCACAGGCCCTAGAGCTGACCAATGAGCTTCTAAAAATTGGTAAGACCAAAAATTGGACTAATAAATGCAGTTGAAAGTTTAGGTTTAGCATTTATCTTTAAACAAAAAAATGTTTCCTCTACATATTTTTTCACCTCCCTTGCCCAGACCCTGACCATGAAAGAGCTGTAAACAACAAGAAATACTTTGAGGCTATGCTTCAAGATGAGACAAGAAAGAAGAGATCCCCTGATGAGGCTAAAAAGCCAGGCTACCAGCAGAATAGAGATGAATACAGAAATTCTGAAGAATTTCTGAAATATGAGGCATTGTGTAGAGGAGAGAATGTTATGGTATGTAACATCTTTATCGATTATTGTGTTAAATATCACTTTTCTTGTTCAAAATTTCATTGGAGTCACTAGTTATGTCAGCAAATTGTTGAGATTCCTTGTGAGGAAATACAATCAAACACCTAGCCACACATTTTAATAGCTTAATGTAGACCAGGCCTGATGTAGACCATGGCTCCATCACGATGGTGACCTGTTTGTAAATATGATAAATTCCTTTTCAAAGTTTAAAGGTTATAGAATTTATTTGTTTTTCAGCCTATACAGGATGCACACAAGCTTACATGTCGTTATTTAACAAACAACCATCCACTGTTACTGCTGCAGCCGGCTAAGGAGGAGACAGTTCATTTAGATCCGTGGGTAGTAGTCTACCACGATGTCATGAATGATGAGGAAATAAAGCAAATCAAACAACTAGCCACCCCAAGGGTAAGGACCAGTTTTTTTTAACATGCCCATTTTATTTACAGCTTTCCTCTAATTGCAATGCATGAGTTTCGCTCCACTAGGACAACTTTTAAATAGCCAAGTAAATGATACAAATGCAAAATTTATGAATTATAAATCAATCCTCTAAAATACCTGACACAAACATGAATTTTGGGATTTATTTTGGAATTTATTCGTATTTTGTATTTTTATGTGTGTTTAAATAAAATTTGTGTCGATTAAAAGCATATGATTTCCATGAATAACAAATACACATTTAGACAGGATTGACAACAACAGTGTTTTATTTCTTAAAAACTTATGAGCTCTATTTCATTTAGATTTGTTAAAATTTTAACTTTTCCCTATGGAATTCTTTCATTTTTACTAGTTTAAAAATTTTTTTTTAATGACTTAAGTTGAGATTTAAATTTTGTTTTAGCTAAATAGAGCCACTGTTCAGAATTCTAAAACAGGAGCTTTAGAAACTGCTAACTACAGAATCAGTAAAAGGTATTTACCAATGTTTTTAATTAGGGCTGTTATCGATTAATTTAATTTTAATCGTTAACTTTTGAAAAATTATCGATTAATTAATCGATAATTTCGATTAAAACCAAAAATAGAAATTTATGATGTCATTAAACTGAACATTTCTCACCGACATTGAAAATTAAGAATATTTTGAACTAAATTTCATGACAATGTGTTGATATTTGATTTGTGCTGAAGGTGGTACGTCAGCGATGTATTTGATCCTTTAAAATAGAATTGTTTATGGCAGTGAACACAGTAAACGTTTTCACCATCTTCGACTTTGCCATCGGCAGTTAGCTTAAAAACAACATATTTGCTCAACTTTCTAGTTATATGTTTAAATTTAACTGCGCTGATGCTGTCAGCAGGGCCGTCTTAACGCATAGGCCCGTTGGGCATTTGCCCGGGGGCCCACGAGCATATGGGCCCCATCGGAATATGTTTATTTATATATATTATATATATTCATTTTTTTATCCTGCGGGGGAAGGGCCCAACACTATTTAAGTGCCCGGGGGCCCAAAATGGTGTAAAGACGGCTCTGGCTGTCAGCCATTTTTTAGTTGACGTCTGCCGGTCAACATATATTAATAAAATAAGTTATAATATTACGCGGGAGATGTTTGTACGTAAAAAAATATATATAAATTATTATTAATTATTAATAATTTATTATTTATTCACTAAAAATGTTTTAAAATGTTATAAATATTTTCTTAAATTTTAATCGAATTTTTATCGATTAAAATTATTTTAATCGATATTTAATCGATAAAAATTTTAACGATTAATCGATAAATTAATCGATATTTTCCGCATCCCTATTTTTAATACTTAATCTGTATCATTTAGCCTTTTACCTGTTGGAGATTTAAAAAAAATTTCTACATATTTAAGGTTGTTAAGACCGCTCGTTTTTGAGGACCGGTTAACCTTTCAAAAAAAGACTGGTTAACCGGTTAGCCGCTCCGTATTTATACAATTTATACTATGTTTAATGCACCAACAAGAGAATGGATCAAATTTTCCCATCGCGTCGTTTGATTTGACATCAAAGAGCCCGTGATGTACCGACTCTAGTGTTGCTGTCAAAACAGCGAATTCAAAATTCCCAACAAAGAATTAAACTGTAATGATATTCAATTTTTATGTAATAATAGTATTAAAACGGCATATTATAAATTGTTGTTAAGTCAGTTTGTTTTTGAGGACCGGTTAATCATTTTTAAAAAAGCCCGTTTTACTGAAAAGAATATTATTATTATCAAGAAAACGCTTTGATTTTGACGTCACAGTCGCTCGCGTGTTGGCTCTGGTATTCTGCCGTAACACAACAAAAAATTAATTCCGGGTAATAAGCTAATATACCACGTAATAAGCTAATATACCGACTAAATGAAGTTACGGTTAACCAGTCCTGATAAAACGGAGTAAACAGTGATAATAAGATTGAATTTATTTAAATTAAATACCATATTATGTTTCACTCGTCAACTTGCCAGAATTATTGAATTTCGCTGCGCACACGACGACACCCCCACCCCCACCCAATAGGGTGGGGTTTATGTGGGGTTGAGCTACACTCGCCATTTTCCAAGGCATGCTCTGACTCAATTTAAAAAGAAAAATGTTCCTTCCCCCAACCCACTGTAGATGTATAACAGTGGGGGAGGGGAGGGAAGGTGTCTCTTCTCGCGGTCTTGTATTGGTATGTCAAAGCAAGAGGCTTCCTTTTATATAAACATCAAAGACCTTTCAAGCCTTCTAGCCTTTCCCCCACCACCCTCATTATCCCTAACTAGAAAACTCCGCAACTTGTCCTGTCCCCCCCCTTCCCTTTGAGTTCGCTTAGAGCGGTCCGACTGTAGTAATAAATAGCCGTGACCTTTGACCGTGGTTCTCATGAAGCTCTCATACAGTGCCTAGACAACTAAGCAAATTAAAAAAAAATTAAAAAAAAAGCATTCCTTAGCCGTAGGCGAAGTAGACTAATAGTGATGACGTGTATATTATTTAGATACCGGAATAGGGAGAAAGCGATTTGAAGTCAACTCAACACAACAAAAACGAACTCCTGGGTAAAAAGCTATTACGGGCTTATTAAAGTTGCGGGGGGCTTATTGAATTTGCGGTTAACCGATCCTGATTAAATAGGACCGGTCCTGATCTGAGGACCGGATAACCGGTTAACCGTTAACAACCTTACTACATATGTACAGGCATGAAGTTTTATGACATTTGTCACTTTTATGGTTGCATTTGTAAAAAAAATGCATATCTTTGGTGTTAATGAACATATTTAAAATGAAATAAAAAGCGAAACAAAGAGAATTCAAACCAGAATTATTATATATTACTTGAGGCATCTAAGGTCTATCCAAAAATAAACACAAATATTTAACATTTGCAATTGTCTACCATGTACATTTTATGTGTATATATATATGTGTATATATATATATATATATATATATATATATATATATATATATATATATATATATATATATATATATATATATATATATACCCACTCACGTACATTTTTTTATTTTGAAAATCCGTTTAATTCTATACTAAAATAGCCATGATTGCAATCTGTGTGATTTAAACAAAAAAATTATACTGCATTAGTTTATGTCTCAACAGAATTTGAGAGTTTATATACAAAAAAATGATCGATCAAGAAATTGAAACATTTATTGGTTGATCATACACTTTTAATCAGCTTAAATGTAATTTGTTTAAAAACTAGTTGTTTCCAGGACTCAGTATTTGCAATGCTTAATCTATTTTGCTTTTGCTTAACATGAATAATTTTTAAAATACCTTCACATTTTATTTATGTGTTAAAAAGAAGTTTTTTTTAAAAAAAAGTTGCAATTAATATATAATGTTAAATTTGTGATACATATTATTTTGACAATCCTCAGTGGTTAATGTCTAATGTGATTTTAATTGTTATAATTTTTACCCCAAAAAATCAATCAGTGCCTGGCTCAAAGGAGAAGAGCATCCAGTTGTTGAAAAACTCAATAACAGAATGGAAGCCATTACAGGTCTTGAAATGGATACAGCTGAGGAGCTTCAGGTATTTATTTATGCATGGTTTTAAAAAGTAGATTTCAAATTGCTCTGCTATATTCCTGAAATGTTTCAGTCTAATTTATTTGTAAAAGCATTAAAAATTATCTTTAATTTTAAAAAAGCCTTTAAAGTAACTCTAAATTCATTATTTATTTATGCAAAGAAGTTGATATGCTAATGCTAATTTTAATTTTTTTAACAGATTGCCAACTATGGCCTTGGGGGACACTATGAACCTCATTTTGATTTTGCCAGGGTGAGTATTTTGTTTTAGCTTTGCTGAAATAAAGGCAAAAAAATAATTAAATATCTATCTTTAAGCACTAATTCACTCTAAAAGAATATTCACATACATACAATATTATGTAAACAAAAATTAGTCATTTCAAAGTAAATTTGTTTTACAAATGAAGGTAATCCTTTTCCAATTAAGGCTTTTTGATGCAGGATTATAATGTAAAAATCTACAAATAATAATAAGCTACATATTGTATTTTGTAGTTGAATGAGCACAATTTTATTAGTGAAGACTGTTTAAAGAAGAAACAAATTGGAAGCACATGTGTATGTTATCTTTCAGAATAGAAAAAGGAGTGCTTTTGAAGAAGCATATGGCAATCGCATAGCCACATTTCTAAATTATGTAAGTGGATGGGTAAACTGCATTTTGACGGTACACGGCTCAAAATAGTCCCACAAAACCTCTGTTACTTTTTAAAAAATCACCCTATGATGTTTTAAAAGACTACAAAAATGTTGATGCATTTGTTGGGCTATTGAGTGCAGTGTATTAAATTTGCAAAACATGGAGGTGAGTTTTACCTCATGTAGCTGAGCTATGTTGAGAGTCATCTTATAGCTAGCAGTGTCAAATTATCAAGATATACTTCAAATTTTGATTGAGTTAAACCTATTGCTGTGCTTTATAGAAATGACTCCAACATAAGCTGGGTGTAATGTTTCTGTGATAAATGCATGGGCTAATTTTTCCATCTCTCGTTTGCTTGTTGCTGTTGGACCACCATAGAAAGAAGAAAAAGATGCTTTCAAGTCTCTGGGAACAGGGAACAGAATAGCTACTTTTTTAAATTATGTAAGTTCCAGCAAAAAAATGTCTTTCTTTGGTTCCTTTTAGAAATTTCAGCAAAGCTGGTATTTTCTGATGTGTTGGTTACTCTTTTTATTAGAAAATAAACGTTTTATTAAGGGTAAGTTGACTATGTTTCATTTCATTTCGTTAAACTTAGTTAAAAGAAAATATGCACAGTATTTGGTTCTGTCATTAATTAAAAAAATTTAGTTCAGCTAATGCAAGAAATTTTATTTAAAGAAAAAGTGAATTATTTAAGGTAATTATTTGTGGAATTTAAAAAATTTATTTTAAAATGTGAATTTCTTGTACAATTTTATATTTCCTAGAAATTCAACTTCTGGTGTAGACCATAAACTTACATTAAAATGAATGTGATAAAATATAAGTAGTTAGCTGCTTGCCACCTAAATTCCTCAGCTCCGTATACCAGGCTTAACTGTTAATGTTGTGTTTTTGATATAACCTTTATAAGAAGATGAGCTTCTAATCTGTTCTCATTCCACAATCACCAATGAACCAAAACAAATGGATTTTAAGTAGTTTCATATTTATTTTGAAAACATCTTTTTCAATCCAAGCCCTTTAGTATGGTGCATGCTTTTACTTTTACAAGTCATAATTGTAATTTTTTTATATATCCACTTACCATCATCTGGTATCCAGTTTGAGTATCATGTGCAAAAAATAATTTTTCTTTTGGAATTGTTTTATGCCGTTGCTGTTAACATATATTTTTCCTGTGTATAGTTTTTGAAGTTGTTCACTTGATAAATTATAACTGCTTTTTATTTTTAGATGTCTGATGTAGAAGTTGGTGGTGCCACAGTATTTCCTTATATTGGATTAAAACTTTTCCCTAAAAAGGTGTGTTTAAATTTAAGTAACTTAGCTTATTCTTTTAAAATCTACTTACTACTTTTTGTTATGAATCTTATAAGAAAATATCTCAATTTATTTGTAAAAATTCCTAAACTGCTCTACTCTCCAGGGTAATGCAGCATTTTGGTATAACTTGTATAGAAGTGGTGAAGGCATCTACAATACAAGGCATGCCGCTTGTCCAGTTTTGGTGGGGACAAAATGGGTGGCCAACAAATGGATTCATGAAAGGGGACAGGAGTTCAGACGCCCTTGTAGTGTGAATCCTGATGCCTGATAAAACCTTTTTATTTTTATTGATCTATTTCAGGACTGACATCGCATAATGAAACATTTATCTCTATTATCTTACAATAAGATTTTAAAGCATTTTTATTTTAATGGTCAAACATTTTTAAATGATCTTTTTTTTGAGGTGGAGGTTTTGGTACATCCATCTTATTTCCATCTTACTTAATTAAAAAGTAAAATAACCATGATTAAAGACATGTCAAAAGCCTGGCTGGGATACAGTCCTGCTGGAAAAAATAAGTGATTGGTAGAAATTAATATTGTAATGGTAATTTATATTTAAAAAATGATCAACCCATAGCATAGAAGGAATTCATAGGGAAATAAAAAAACTTCTTCTGACTTTCATACCTGTAGTTAAGGCAGCAAACTGAAATGAGCATCTGGTATTAATGAGTTTTTCTAGATGAAGTTACCCTTTTGGCTGTCCAAAGCCCTAAGCTGAAAGAATTTAAAATTTCATCTCTGTCCTTGGACTGACTTTGATTTTCTTTTTGTTGGTCCCATAACCTTGTGGTCGTAGGGGGTTTCTAATGTTTCCATTAGAACTTTCTCGGGGCTTGGTAGGCGCCCATCTCCTCTCCAAGTCAGCGGGGGACTTTTTAGAAATAGTCACTCATCGGCTTGTTTTATGGTGACTTAACGTGGGCTAGATCCCATGCACCTCAGCTTGTGAGGCGAGCGCACTATTGACTTCGCTATCCAGCCGCCTTTGATTAGGTTTATAAAATACTGATCCAGAATCTCTAAGTGATTGGTTTGATGAAAGTGGGCTTTTTTATCCTTGGTACGTGATTAAGATTTTAGAAACTGAAATAGTAAGTGATATTAGTTTATCTTGTGCTTTATCAACCTCTATCACTTTAAATTTGCACTAATGAAACATTTGCATCGGGTTAAAAATGATACTCCAAATAATTTTTACTCATTGGTTCCCAACCTGTGAAAAATGCCCTTTTTAATTGTTTCGGGGTTATGGGTTACGTGGCTTTTGTAAAAAGGGGTTACCAACCAAACAAGGTTAGGAACCAGTGACTTAACTATTTCAGCGATTCTTTGAAAGATCTCTTAGTCAGGTTTATAAAAGCACCGTTTTCCCCTTATCACATGTGTCTTCCATTGGTCTCAAAGCCTCTATGAATTCTTATTGATCAAAATGAAATGCCTCTCTACATATTCTTAAAAGTGAAAATACATTTTTACACCTTAACTAAGTCTTTGACTAAAACCTGTTACTTAATAAATAATTTTGTTTTGAGAATTTTTGACAAACTATTCAATAGCTTCAAAACACTAAACAAGTTTTCAAAAGAATAATCTAATTAAGTATTTAACATTCGTAAAACTAAAGAAATATAAAAAAAAATGTAAATATTTCTTGATTGAAAGTTTGATTGTGACTATTTCGAGCATAATAATTATGAAAAATTGTTCTTTCTCTTAATTAATGTATACAAAATCCATGTTTTTTCATTCCATAATAATTTTTCTTTTAAAAATTAATCTTCTCAAAATCTACTTTCTTTATAATTATTTTTTGTACAACTTCAAAAGTTTCAATATTGATATTAACCTTGATTTAAAGAAAAGAATTGAAGTTTATTTGTTTAAATACTTTGAACTAGCATTTTTACTCTCAGACTAATTTGATTGATTGGAAAAAAAAATGATTAATTAATTTTTAGCAGATGGATTATTTTACATTTTAACTTTAACCTTTCATTTCATATTCCTGCTTTCTGGTGCTAAATTGCCATTACTCCCATTGTGAACCATTCTCAAGTTAGCCATATATATTTGTTTACCTCTGGTCTGCTTCAGCAAGGATGAATAATGTATCATATTTTTCCCCATTTGGTATGTGCCATTCCCTTACATTTTGAATTATGTGTACTATTTTCTCCATTCTGAAGGAATTCAACATTAGTATTAACCCATGGAATCTCACATTTCGATTTAAAAACTTAAAGTATTTTTTAAAATACGTTCTGTTAAATAAATGCTGCTATTGAAATTAGTTACATTTACTACAACATCAAAAAATAATGACCCCCTTCCAAATATTCATGACATTGTTTCAAGGTAAAATTGGATATATGGCCACTTTCTCCATATGTTTCATAATAAGGTGTTCCTAACAAACATCCCGCATCAAGATATTCATCAAAGTATTGGGCTGCCAGACTTTTTTCTTTTGAACAAACTTAAATGAATCTCTATTCTCAGTGCTTGAAAATGGAATTGAGAGATGTATGGATTTAACATTCAGTTGTCATTCAAAAAAAAATTAATGGTTATTTTTTTTTAAAATAGTTAAAATAACTTGCCCATAACTCTCATGTTTGAGCAAAGATCAACCTTTCATCCATGTGGCCTAAGCTCATTAAGTAAATGGATTGGTCTTGCCATACCTTGCATTGAAAGCCGTTTTAAGATTTGACTGTATAAAAGTATAATTTATGGCTTGAAATGATTACATGCTACATTTTTATATAAATCTGTATATTAAATTATACTTATATATCAGTTATTATAAAATAATTTTTTAATATGATTTTTTTGACATGTTGGCTCCTTACCCCCACCCCCCTTTTTTATTTCTTCTTAACTCTATTCTTTTTATATATATTTACTTGCTATCAAATGGCGGAAAAAAACAACAAAACTTTACAATGAATTACTATTTTATTTTATGTTTCTTCTAGTAATTGACCTAACGTTTTTGAAATTACACCAAATAAGAGTTTTAAAAAATGACATTGTCACATTGTTGGCAGCTTTCCTGGGGCGCCAAAAATAAATTTTAAAAGAGTATGTGTTCAGCCAAAATCAAGCTTGCACCACTTGGGTTAAACTCTGCGTCCTGTTTTCAGCAACTCAAATGCATATTTTATAACATGTCATTTGAATAAACATATGTTTTTAAAATATTTTTATTTAGTTTTTTTTGAAAGTTGAACAAACTGGAATGAATTTTGAAGTTTATATTGTATGCTAGAATTTTCTTACGGTCTTCCATATTAAAGTATTATGTCCTTCATAAACTCTATTGAGTAATATTTGTTTTTTTTTAGTTTTTAATTTTTTAAAATACTCACTCCAGTGATTGTGATCCTCACAGTCATGTTATCCAGACTCAAACAGCTGATGATCAACTCACCCCAATACATTTATCGAAATATTACCTTGAGTACATCAATCAGAATGCTGTATCATTCATTGATCATTTATTGTTAGTGATTAGTTATTTCCGTTTCATATAGACCTATGAATGTGAGCCACATATTGCAATGACTTGGTCAGGGCTGCACTCTGAAGTCCACTTGTACAGCCTATTCAACCATGCTGTTTTGGTGTAGGGTCCCTGTTTTAAACCACATTCATTTCATGCCCGAAAATTTTTTTTGTGTAAGCAGATTTTCTCATTAAAAGATTGCAAACAAATTCAGTTCATGTTATTTATAGTGCAATTTGTAATTTACCATATGTAATGTTAAATAGTCATGTACATTAGTTAATTTATTTACCTGACACTGAAACCAAAAGCTGTTTTAAAATCAAATGCAGATGCTTAAAAATGTCATTTATTTTTCTTGGAATTACCATGGTAAAATAAAATATAATAAAAATCGTCAGTATTGTGTGTTTATTTTAGTGATGCGTACATAATTCTAGTTTTAAGAATGTGTGTAGCTTTTGTGTTAACAGTGTCCTTAGTATTGTATTTAAAATACGAAGTATGGGTACCAAAAAATAACTATGGTAGCAGCCAGTACTTAGATAAGTTGAGTAAAGAAGCACAAACATTATTATTATTGTTTAACATTGGTATTTTGTCTGCGGCAATAAGTTTTCATCCGTTGTATCCAAGTATAACATAATTTGTTCCTTCAAATATGAAAAGTGTGTTATTTGTCAATAGATCTGATGGCCAGGAACAAATCATAATCAGTTTAAGATAACTGAGCTATCAAGTGCTTTATTGATCTAAATATACAATCTCTTGTAAATTAGATGTTAAACCAGCTGAACTGACATTAACTTTAACTGAAATACGATTTTTTTCCGAGGACGAAGCGTGCATTAGACTCATCGTCAGAGGACGAAGTGTGCATTAGACTCATCGTCAGAGGACGAAGTGTGCATTAAACTCATCGTCAGACTAAGACAGTTTGCGACAGTTTTATCGCCACCCTGGTAAAATATAAGTATAAAGAAAATAGGATTTTTATTCGAAAGTAATAAAAAAGACACTACGCATTTTAAGGCTAGAAATATATAGAAACTTGTTCAATGCTTGGTCTGAAATTTAAGTTTTACTCCTTTTTCTGATTGCACAATCTTTGATTTAACAATGTTGTCAGCCATGCCATGCTCAAAAGCCAAAAAAGATATAGATTAGTCAATCGGGGTTTATTCATTTTTGTTTTTAATTAATTTTTCATTAACTTAACTTTAGAGAAGCTTCTCTCACAGCTGGCATTACGTATGACAGTAGTAGTTGTAAGCAATATTCGAAGAAATGTTATTATATTATGCAGGGTAATTTCAACCTTAAAATTCTTGATAAACTTCAATAAATCAAGTGGGCTAGAATTCATTAATTTCTTTGTCCATGAGGAAAACTAGTTCTTGGTTGACGATGTCATGTGAGATATTTTCTCTAATTTGAAGTTAAAATTTCAAAGTCCAGATTAGCTGGTAGGCGAAAAACATTTTTCTTTTCTAAATTGTGTTACTGCCATCACCTCACATGAATATCTACAGTCTTATGAAGAACACAACTTTCTTCTCAACTGTTTTCTACATAAGATCGTTAAGGTCTCCACATAAAATGTTAGCATAAGTCAAAGCATCCTTTATGTATGCTATAAATTCTCTCTGAGTAGCCAATGCAAAGCATTTTTGAGCATTATACGCTTGTAAATAATTTCGGGCATCATTGAATTCATAAATAATTGTTTCAAGGTTTTAAGTGTTTCTAGATGTCTAACAAAATTAAAAAGGAAAATAGTTCATTTCGACCAGAAAAGTTCCTGCGCCTGTTCGTGTGTTTAGCTTTTTGTCTGCTTCTGTCATTTTTATAGCTTTCAAATTAACCTCAAAAATGGCTCCATGGTATATTCACTACTTTGTATCCTGAAGTCTGTTTAATACCTTGCATGTAGCAACAATAAGATTTCTCCTATGGTTTTTGGACATGGAAAAGAATGCGTAACCACGTCCTACTGTACCAAAAATAGTTTGACTGTTCGTTTCACGTTGATGTAGCATGTGAAAAAAATCAGGTTTCATGAACTATTTGAGCAAAGTACTAATTTAAATTTGAGGTGTATGTCTTTTAGTCTTTCTTGAACTTCTGTACACTTTCCAGACATGAAGCAGTATTAACACACGTTGGGCCTCTGTAGACATGTAATTTAAGACCGTCAGTTTAAAAAAAAATCATTTCAGAATGTCGAAAAGAGATTCCTTTTTTGTTTCAATGAAATCTTTATAACATTCTACAACGTCTAATTTCTAATTTTCAATCATAACACATTTCACAACTTCGCTTGTAAGATATGTATGTGTAATATACGCAGAGCTATCGAATAGAATAGAATAATATTTGGAATCGTGTGTCTGAAAGTTGATTTTTTGCGAACTGTAACTGTTAAAACTGCAATGAGCTCATTTTGAATTTGAGGTGGCAACTTAAAAAAAAACCCTTTTCACGTGATGTTCTTGAAGCACTGGATCGTACTTTGCGAGCAGATGCATCAGTTCCAGAATATTGCCTACATTTTCACTAGTATTGTCCTCTCTATGACCGTAAAAGGCCACATTTTTATTTTGCTATGTTTTATAATGTCAAATATTCTAACAAGAACTTCTTGATACTTTTTTTTTACAACAATGTATTTTCTTTTGCTTATAGTATATTCTTTTGAAGTCTGGTTTCTGATTCCTTCCAATTATAAGGACCAGCAGATCAGTGTCAAGTCAAGCATTAGTATCAGAACAATTTTTATTCATTACGGAGTTTAAAGTTTTGGCATTAGAAACGCTCATATCTTTTAAGATAGTTACTTCATTTCTTTTATAAATTTTTTACATAGGATCTTCTTTTATTTTATTAAACGCTATTTTAACGTTTTTCCTTTTTATAAGCTAATTAACAACGAAGAATCTGCAGCCCTCTTGTTTGAAATTGATAAGATGCATTAATTTTCGCTTCTTCATCAGGAGCGGCTGTCAAATTTGAAGAAATTTAATCACCCGCAGGTTAGTGCCATGCTCTTAAACCAATGCAGCCTTTTGATTTTTCATTTTAGCAGCATTAGTATCAGAAAAATTAATATTAAATATGGAGCTAGAATTAGAAGTTTTTGCAGTAAAAGCGTTCACACATTTTAAGAAAGTTCCTTCAATTCTTGTATTAATTTATTTTGTGGTTTTTATTTTATGCTGATAAAAAGTTCCAATTTCCCTTTAAATTTTTCATTTCTATATGCTAATTAACTACGAGGAATTTGCCGCCCCTAAAAAACTGCCGCCCGGGGCATTTGCCCCCCCTTGCCCCCCTCGCTACGCCACTGATCAAGACTTCTTAAACTTCTTTAAATGTTTCTAATTTAATTTTGTTGTCTTGTTATCTGTGTTGTTTTTTCCCCTTTAGACTAAAGTTTAAAAGCAGGGTAATTATTACTGATGATAGCCGTATCAGAAGCTCGCTCTCCTGTTGGATTCTAACTGATCAAAGGCAGTTACAAATTTTTCTCCTGGTTATCACTCGACACAGATCTCAGATATGAAGAGACGATTTCTTTAACGTATTTTGCCCCACATTTAACGAGTTACTGTCAAAAATAAAAGCCGGGTATTAATTATCAGATAAAACTATTTAGAGACTAGAGTAAAGTTTAGCATAGTTCATGGCTTAATTAATGTTAGAATTAAACTATTAGAAATAGCAATCAATATAACATTTTTAAAACATTCTCTTTTCTAAGGATTTTTAGAACATTCATATAAGCTATTGTGCAGTTGTTGTTTTGCTTCTTTTTTTTTAAAGAGGACTGAAAATCACTGTGACAATTTTTCATGAGAAATCTCAGTCTGAAAATTTAGTTTTTGGTAAGAAAATCTCATTGTGACAATTTAGTGTTTTAGTAAGAAATCTCAGTGTGAAAATTTTGTTTTTGGAAAAGAAATCTCAGTGTGACAAACTAATTTTTTTAGAATACTAAATTTGACATTTACGTTTTTTTGTTTTGTTTTTGTTAGAAATCTGAAAGTGGCAATTTAGTGTGTTTTCTAGCAATCTCAATAGGACAATAAAATTCCTGTTTATATATTATATCAATGTTTGACAAAATATTTCATGTAACCGTAGCTTAAATATTGTCATTGCAGCATTAAAAATCATTTATGTTTGATGAGTTGACAGCACATTAAAAATGTGAGGCATAAAGAGTAAACTGTAAAAAGGGGGAATATTTGTTATATTTCTCATTATTGTGAAACGAAAAATATGCTTTTAAAATATATTTTACTCCATTCTTAACAGACTATCGTTAAAATACTCCACGCACTAGGCTTGATAGTTTGTGTGCAATTCATGGATAGGAAAAGCGCACAATATTGTTCTTTATCAAGCATCCAGGTAAAAAACTGTGACAAGTTCAGTTACTTTATCATTCTGTTATTTGCAATTAAAAAAAATTAAATAAAAAATTACTTTAAAAAAAAGCGCATTTCCCCCCATTTTTTCGTATTATGATTTTTGTAAGAAATACATGATATAAATCAGAATTATTTCTTTTAAAAATAAATCTCTGCGAGAAAGGAAAACTACAGTACATTAAAAATAAAAGGAGTTTATAAAAAGAGAATTGTCCCCAAATTAATTCATTATTTCTCGGAACTTCACACCTAATGATTTTTAAGAGGTCATAACATTTATACTAATTAGACAAGTACAACTTGACGAAAATGGCCGATGAACACGTTTGTCCTTAATTTTAAAAAAAATGGTGTTAAATTTAGTATCATGGCATGGACTCTTGCGCTTTTGTCCGGTGCAAATAATTCTGAAAACTATTATAGGGCGTCTCCTGATTCCTGATACACATTGACATATATCTTTGATTCCGTCTTTTGAGAATTCATCAAGATTTTCCACGCGATATCACATAAATTTTCCTTTTCTCAGTTTAACTATACAGATAATTTTATCCCGTTATTATTATCAATAGATGCTTTTGCCCACTTCAGCTTATTAAAGTACTTATTCAGCATTATGACATGTTTGAGATATCTGCCTTCTGAATATCTTCAGCAAATGTGTTTATTCGCCTTTTGAAATCGATTTAACTTGCAAATAATTGTTTAACTCTTTCTATTTTTTGTTCTCCATTTTTCTCTCTTGTGATGCTTTCACAAACGCGTTACAAAGTCAGACAACTACGATTATTTCCAGTTCTAGCGTTCAATAATACATGAAGTAATTGATGAGGAAATTTTCCTCCTGTCTTTCAATATCTTTCTTATTTTGACTCGGCTGAAAATGCCTCTCATGCACAGGGAGAAAACAAAATGAAGCAATGAGGGGCGGGCCGCTTTCTTACTACGCCGATGGTTACAGTTGTGTCATGCGTTATTTTTTCTTCCTGAAAGAATAAGTTACGATACATTGTTCCTTTTTAGTGCTATGGCTATATTTATATAAAACGATAAGGAAGAAAAATATTAACGCAAAAAATTAGATTATCATTCAAAATAGCTCTCATAAAATCTTTATTTTTTTGCTCTAGACCACTTGTGCTGATTGCATTAAAATATTTATTCCAATGGCTAGCCAATGGCTAATGTTTGTATGATCAGGTAACTCAGGGGCGTAACGAGGGGGGTACCAGTGGCGTAGCTAGAACTTTTTCCGCCCGGGGCGGTCTCCAATTTGCCGCCCTTTTTAGGGGCCGTATATAAATGAAATCACGCACCTGGGGAGGGGGGGAGTCATACATTTGTGACGAAGGGGGAGGGGGTAAAATCAGTCAAAATCGCATGATGTCATTTATGGAGGGCCACTTAGTGGATTATATGATGGTTTTTATAAACATGAATAAATAATTGTAATTGAAACGAAGTAAAGGTGGGAAATATTTTTACCATTGCATGCAATATTTATGTAAGAAGTAATAAAAGAGGCCGCATAAGATGATATACCTATAAAAACACATTTATAAAAATACAGGATACTTTTTTTTAAAGGACACAAGAAAGTTACTGAGTTCGCAGGGCCCCCCCCCCATGAGACAAAACATATTCTAAATTTACACCAACAAAATATTACCAAACAAATAAATTGTATACATTAGTATGTAAACATATTTATACATTTACTTTCCTAACTTTCATTATAGAAAAATCGGATATTATGCTATCAAAATTTAAATTATTTGTAATATCTTTTTCTATATACAATTTATTGCAAGATTTTGTTGTCTTAAATCGCTCATTGTGGAACGAAGATAATTTTTTTACCAACTTCAGTTTGGAGAAGCTCCATTCACAACCAGTGACACTGATAGTAATTCTTGAAAAAATTCATAGCACAATTACAATGTTGGGTACAGAATTTTCCGATCTTTACTGTTAAATAAATTTAATTTTTCTAACATAATGCCTCTTCTTGTAGTGTGGGTTACAGCCATAAAAACCTGGATCCTTTTTCTTTCAATATAAAGTAATGTATTTGATGTTCCAATGCTTCATTTGGTAGGTTACATGGTATTATATACAAATATTTTCTTGCAAGGACATGCAACTCATCAAAGCGTTCTTTTATAATTCCATCCATGGATGAAAACATTTCTCGTTCTACTTCTTGTTCTAAAGATAGAACTAAGTCTTCTGAATTTTTATCTCACATTTTTTTATCCTTCTAACTCCGCGTTCAGTTGATATATCCAACTCTTTACAAATTGTTTGGCTGATATAACAGCTTGTTCTATTAGCACATCTCTTTGTTCCATGAAATGGATTTGCATTAATTTTTAAAAAATGACGGGTTCCCATAAATTGAAAGAACATAGAAAAGAAAAAGATTGCATTAAATTTAGTAAAATTCCAGCATCTCATCTTGTTTCACTAGTTACTTCTTCAGATGTCAATTTTTCCAAGACGCTTGAAATTTTACAGTATGTCTTTTTCGAAATTATTTATGCCTATTGTGGTGTTTATTAACTGATAAATTTGAATATTTTCATATTCTTGTCAAAAATCTTAATAATATTCCATGACATAGACGAATTCAAATTATTTACACATTACATGTATTTGAATTGGATAGGCTTAAGATTTTTAATGAATAACCGTATTTTAATGAAAAACACACATGTGTGCTACTTTAATGCAATAAAAACAAAACAAATTTAATTTTTAATAACTTACCTTAAAGTACGTCACGCTATTTTTTTACCATTTTTAACCCCCCCCTGTCACAAACTGTCACACATCTCGGACACAAAGTACGTCACACTTTCGAACAAAAATGTTTTTTTATTAACAAAATAACCAAAATTTAATATAAAACAGCGTGACGTCACACATGGCCGGACACCCCAACTCCCCCCTGTCACAAACTGTCACACTTTCTTACACCCTTCCCCCCTGTGGAGCGTGACGTACTTTATGGACGGCCCCTAACAATAATTTTCTTAAAACTGAAACAGTAATAAAAATTACTACATGCAAAATTGCAAGTATAACACAATATTTGAACCACCATGCCTTGTAGGTACTTGTTCACGCATCATTCTGCGAATGTCGAAATTCCACCGAAAAACATTCGTGGCGATATTAATAGCACATATTATTCGGCCCAGCGGTGATGTGTTTTTTGGGTTAGTTTTCTTATAAAAGTGTCATCTGTGTCGTATACCGCTTAATTTTTCAAAGAAATCGATACCATTTTTGTGTGATTTTAAATTTTTGAACGGTTTTGCGTTAGTTATAACATCCACTATGTAATCAAACAAATTTTGTGGGAATCCGTTAATTAAGACTAGAAATTACAAATATTTTTGCTTCACCTTGGTTTTCCCCCTTCAAAAGAAACGGGGGTTGTCGGAGTAGGTTGCACTTTTCAAATGCCCACAAATGCCGCCCTTAAATGTGTGACGCCCGGGGTGGACCGCCCCCACCGCCCTCCCTCTAGCTACGCCACTGGGGGGTACATATACCCCGGGCGCCAAGGTACAGAGGCGCCAAATGACGTCACATTATTATAAGTAATCAAGGGTACGATGTTAAAGCGGGTGGGTATTTTTATCATTTCCCCGGGCGCAAAATCTCCTGGCTAAGCCTCCGAAGTAACTAAGCCATAAATATTTCTCATGGAAATTATGAACAGTTTTATACGTTCAAATTCACAAGTATTCGTAGCACATAGATAATGACTTAATAACAAATCAATTGAATGGGGTAACAATATTTGAATTGGTTAAAAAAAAACTAAATTAAGGGCCGTCCATAAAGTACGTCACGCTATTTTAGACCATTTTACCCCCCTCCCCCCTGTCACAAACTGTCACACATCTCGGACCCCTCCCCCCCTAAAGTACTTCACACTTTCGAACAAAAATTTTGTTTTTTATTAACCAAATAATTAAAATTTAATATAAAACTGCGTGACGTCACACATGGCCGGACACCCCACCTCCCCCCTGTCACAAAGTGTCACACTTTCTTACACCCCCTCCCCCCTCTGGAGCGTGACGTACTTTATGGACGGCCCCTTACCTAACATTTGCGCCATAATACAACGCATACTGACTCGCCCCAAATCTCACCAGAAACTGCATCATTCACAGCATCTGAAACAAACTTTAAAACAAATGTTTCGTTACAGAAATATGGGTTGCTTGTTCTCATCGTCTTGATCTTGACTGCACTCTTATATCGTTTTAGCAGTTCCAGTGATGTCTCCAGCTATTCCAGCACGGGGTGAGTTACGCCCCTGTTAGCGTGTTTGATAACACAAAACATAATTCAAAATAAAGAACACACTTTTTAAATAATAATATAATTTTAAAAAATGATAATGCAGACTAGTGAAACCTATCATATTTTTCTTAAAAAATGGTATCAATACCAAACTAAAAAAATAAAAAATACTCACGTCTTCTGAATTCAGAGCTGACACAAGAATTTAATGATGTTACCACATAACCAATGAAATCTTTTTTATGCGTTACAAAATAACTTTTGGGGAAGCTAACTTAGGAACATATAACTGACCCCTGCTCTGGAGTCAAAATTTATCATACTAACTTTTAACCTTTAAACAATTAGAGGTAAATACTGGAGAAGTTAGGATGTGAAGAGTTTTCCTATAGGGATGAGCATTAAAAACATGTTGACCACATAATAAGAAAAACCCGTAAAAAACCAAGTTTTTGACTATAAATCCTTTATGTACGAGAAGTAATTAAAAGATTGTTCATTATAACACGCAGCGCAAGATCATCAAAAAATACAAAATTGCAGTTGTGTCGTAAAACGTGTTTAATATAATGCGCACCGATCAGGAATAGGTTTATAAAAAGTGTTGTCAGTAAAATACGCACCTTATTGCGCGACAGAAAGGTTGTTCAATATAATACGCACCGCGACGCTCTATCTCAAAAAATAGCATGGTACATAGGAATAAATAAAATAATCTAAAAAATCAATAATTTAATTACGGTACATGCGATCGATCTGAAATTTTGATACATTGTTTTTATCATCGGTACGAAACTGCCTGCAAAATTTCAGCTCGCTATCTTGCGAGCAAGTGGGTTAAAAATCGATCAAAAGTTTTGGCGACAAGCAAGCAAGCAAGCAAGCAAGCAAGGTCCGCCGCAGACACCACGAGTTAATATAAAGGATTTAAAAAAGAGGAACATTCAACCTTTTAAAATCCCTTATATTAGCTTTACCGTCTTGTCTCTCTCTCTGTCTGTCGTGGGATCGCGGTCGGGCTGAAAAAACAAAAGTAAAAAATGACCCACTTCCCGTGATCCCACCGAGCTGAAATTTTGCACATAAACTCGTGTCACCTAACAATGCATTGTATCAAAATTTCAGATCGATCGAAAGTACCGTAATTAAATTAATGAATTTTTAGTTTATCTCTATGTAACTCTATGTAGCCGTCTGCTATTGTTGACATCCACGTGTCACTGGAGTTCACTCCAGCCATCGATGACCACATCCCCGTGTTTACAGCAAGGAGACTTAAGTCAGTTTCAGTCTGTAAATGTTTGTCGCGTGGTGCATGGTATATTGCACATAATCAATAATTTTAGTTATGTCTCATATATAAGGGATTTATAGTCAAAAACTTTGTTTTTACGGGTTGTTTAATTTAATATCAAAATGAGCGCAACCGTATTTTATTTCGGATGCACCTCTGCAGATCATAGAATTCGCTCGCCCCTTAATACAAGAAAATAAAACTGTTTCAGACTTGCTCCCGAAGATCTTGTCAAGAGGATGAAGCTCCAGAGGGACATGGTCTCTCTTCATCTGAACAACTTATTGAAATTATACGGACAACAAAACTGCCAGATACATAAACTAACTATGGTCAGTTGAATCACATGACTTTTTTTGCGCACACCAGAAATGTATATGTTACATTCGAAGTGTATGATCTGTTAGGATTTAATTGAACACAATTTTTCGTTATTACTACTGACAATGTAATCAATATGAGTTTTTTGTTTCTGTTAAATATTGAATGAAAATGTAAATGTAAAATGCACAGTGTTCGCCTTGAACGTCTGGGGTAAAATAATTTTTATCGGTTATTTATCACACATCACTTGTATCTGTTTGTTAAGACAGACTTTCGCATCTCAGACAAAGGAGGCTGGTGCGAGGAGTCCAGCCGTCCAGGCAGCAGATTACACAGCTGGGATAAGGTAAAAATTATAAATCTGTGGAAAAAAAAATTCCGTTTAAATTACAATGATTTAAAAATTAAAAATAAGGACATAAAAAACCGAGTCTTATTTAGAATGCCGTAATTTGATATTGTACATCAAAATTACATTATTTTTTGTTTTGTTTACTGACTGCTACATTGAGAATTATGTAAGCTATTATTTCTTCTCAAGGGGTTTTCTAGTGCACTAAGTGAGTTCCTGAAAGGCAAGACGGTGGGAAGTTTTGGAGAAGGACCTGGGGACTACAAGAAACACCTTGACTCTCTGGGTCAGATCAAGAGTTATACCGCCTACGATGGGGCACCGTACGCTGAGGAGGTGACCAAAGGATTAGTAGGTCAAATATTTCCCCAAGAACTTAAGAATATGTCGTAGTGCAGTGGGCTCAGTGGCGTAGAGTGGGTTTCTTTCTGCCAAGTTTTCCACCACCACCACCCTATAAAATATGATGCCGTTATAAAAAGAAAATAAATTATAATAAAAAATTGATAAACTAAAAAAATAATTAAAAACAGTTATGTAAGAAATACACTTTGAATAGCCTATTTTCTAGGTCTAAAATTGAAGTTTTCAGCGTTGCCTCATGGCCAAATCTTTGATGGCTCTGTCAATATAAATCTTATCAGTCTTATCAAGCTCGAATACTGATTGTTGGTCGAAGTAATGTTTACTGCACTTAAATTTGGACAGTTTCTCTCACGGCTGACCTTACTTATGACAATGGTGAGGAATATTCGAAGTAAAAAATAAAGTAGCTAATTTCCTCAATACATAAGAATTGCATACCTCTATGGGGTGAAAATTAAAATATCTTATGAAAACTGTTTTGAATTACCACTGTATAACATGCGTCTATTTCATGATCATTTATGAAACAGGTGAATAATACCCCCACCCCCTCTTCATTTTCCGTTTTCAGGTTGAATTCCTTGACCTGTCAGCACCACAGTACGGTTTACCTATATTCGACTGGGTGGTCAGTGTTGAGGTTGGCGAGCACATTCCGGCTAAATACGAGGACAACTACCTGAACAACTTGGTCAGACATGCCAGGGAGGGTCTTATAATCAGTTGGGCAACTCCAGGTTGGTGTTGACCTCATTTAATACACAGACACGCATACAACCATAATAACAAAAGGTTAACCGACAAAACGGCCCCGATCAAAATGGCCCCAACAAGGGGCCGACATAACAGCCCCGGTGAAAACGGCCCCTGTCAAAACAGCCCCGGTGAAAACGGCCCCTGTCAAAACAGCCCCGGTCAAAACGGTCCCTGACAAAACGGCCCAGGTCAAAATGGCCCCAACAAATGGGCCAGACATAACAGCCCCGGTGAAAACGGCCCAGGTCAAAATGGCCCCCGGTCAAAACGGTCCCGGTCAAAATGGCCCCCGGTCAAAACGGCCCTGCTCAAAATGGCCCAAGACACATCGGCCCTGGACTAATAGTCAAAAATACGATCAAATATTATATCGGTAGTTTCACTCACCGATTCAGTGTCAGGTTTAGTTCACAAGAAACAATAATAATGACATCACAAGAAACAATTTAATAACAGCTACTCTATACGGTAGCAATTCACAATTGTTTGTTGAGAAGAAATAATATAGGGCCTAATAACATCACAAGAAATAATTTTACAATGTGACCACTTTCTTTAAGGGTGAAAAAGTTGACAAAAGGTTAAAAAAAAGGTTTAATTTTGTGTTTAAAAATGTAAACAATTTGTCTGGGGTCGTTTTGACCGTGGCCGTTTGATCCTACATGTGGAAGAAAATCAGCAGCCCCGAGCCTAGTGCTCTTCATGGGTCTTCCCGGTAACCCCCCTCAGCTCTCTTGCCCCCTAAGGGACCTAACAGCTGAGAGACCTTTTCCGGAACGGTCGCTTCTGAAGCGGCCACCTGAGCATCCAGGACAGAAAGTCGAAAATGCCTCCCAATAAATTGGCCTCACCAGGAGGGGTGGAATTCCCTACTACGACCCGCTACCACTTTGGCGCCACCCCCGACAAAGCACACGAGTCTCCATGGTTAGGACCGCCGCTAAGCGGGGGATCATCAAAGACCTACCTATGGTGCAACCCCCACTGGAAGGTTTCCTCAGAGCTGGCATCCTCATCCACTGCGTTCTTCGCGGTACCTTTAGCTAATCCGTACTGGCGCTCCTGGCCCTAAACCGACACAGCTCAAGGGCGTTGCTAGTAGACTGAGGGGGACGAAAGGTCGCTTTGGAATAACCCTACCCTTAACGGGTACTTTGGTTTTCGTCATCGGTATTGCATCTAATGCTCTGCCTAAGATCCGTACAGCGACTGTAATCATATGGGACTAGGACCTAACACCTAACATATCGGATTTCGGCATTGCCTGCCAGGAGTTGTCGGTTTTGGGTCGCGGTCAAGACTGCGACCCTACTTGTCTGTCGAGCCCCGTAGAGGCCAACCCTTCTCGACCGTGGCCGTTTTGACAGGGGCCGTTTTGTCGGGGCCATTATTAGAATTTGAAAAAAAGTGGGTGAGTGGGGGGTCGCTTAAGTTCAGGAATTTCCAGCACATTCCTGAAATTATGGTTAGCGGAGACGACTAATGTGAGTGGGACATAATGCTAACACTTAAAAAAAAACTATTAAAAAAAACGTGTCATTCAACATGTTTAATTGCCACTTCCGTTCCTCCCTATCAATAATGAGTTTTACTCTTTTTGACATGTATGTTCTTAATTTCAATGCTGTGTATCGTAGTTATTTTCAATTCCGTGTACTGGTGGCTTACGAGCCAACATGAACTTTAAACCAATTGAGCTCTTGAATAAACAACCCCGTAAAAACAAAGTTTTTGACTATAAATCCCTTATATATGAGACATAACTAAAAGTATTGATTATGTTCAAAAGTGACAAACATTTACAAACTGAAACCGAAATTATCTCCCTTGGCTTTAAAAACTAGGTCAACTCTAGCAGACGACGACTAAACATTCTAAATAGTGATTTATATAGTATAAATACACTAAAAATGCATTAATTTAATTACGGTACGTTCGATCGATCTGAAATTTTGATACGATGCATTGTTAGGTGAGACGGGTCCGTGTGCCAAATTTCAGCTCGATGGCTTCACTGGAAGTGGGTCATTGTCGACTTTTGTTAGTCTAAATAGTGATTTTTATAGATAACTAAAAATGCATTAATTTAATTACGGTACGTTCGATCGATCTGAAATTTTGATACGATGCATTGTTAGGTGAGACGGGTCCGTGTGCCAAATTTCAGCTCGATGGCTTCACTGGAAGTTGGTCATTTTCGACTTTTGTTTTTCCGCGGGCGGACGGGCGTCACGGGACAACGGTCGAGTGACGAACGAACGACGAATGAGACGGCGGTGAAGTTAATATAAATATATTGAATGCAGAAATACATGATCTAGAGATCTACTTACTGCAGAAATACATGTTCTAGAGATTTATCAACCCCATCTGGTCAATATCTTGTCCAATGTTCCCCTTAAGCTGCGCGGCTGCGCAGATATCTGACCAACGCCGCAGAGCAAATTTTGTAAAATATACCACAAAAAATGGATGCTGTGCAACTTTGCACAAGAGTTTTTTTTAACTTTGCGCACGGACCAATGAACCTTAGAGGAACATTGGTCTTGTATTATTGATACAGACGCTCCTTATATGCAGAAGATTATTGCGCCCACAGAACATGCCGGTCTGGTGGCAAGTGACGCAGCGTTCACAGGCCACGGCTATGAGGGTTCTACGTATTACCCAGCCGCCTTTGTTTCCCTAACTAGTGTTAGGTACCCATTCGAAGCTGGCTGGATTCGGGGACGCTCTAAAATTAAATAAATCGACATCGTTAAATCTCAGATGTGTCCTTTTAGATCACGCCTTCTCGGGCTGTATCATAAATCCACTTTTTAATTCGATGCTCAAACTATTATACTATACCCATTCATCAGGCCAGAAGGGACTGTCCCACGTCAATAACAAGCCACTGGAGGCGGTCATCAAGCAGTTTGAAAAGAGGAACTTTCACATCGACATCAAATCCGGGGAGCCGCTGAGGAACGCCTCGACCGTCTTCTGGCTTAAAAACAACATCCACGTCTACTACAGGTCACCGCTTTCTTCCCTGGTTGAAGTGGACGCCTGATGTTCGTGGCGTGCACATGGTCAAACAGCAACAAAGACGTGTATTTGGCGTATGTGTCTTTAGCTCCTGTGAGAAATGGCGCACTTGTGAACTAGATGTTGGAGAACCAATCTATGCATGCCAGCTTTAAAACTTAGGAAACGTTAACTGTTGTGGTGGTGAGGAAGAAATGAGGGGGGGGGGAGCGCTCAACACAAATAGTGAACTTCACCAATACATTTACTGGGGTTAGATGAACGATCTCTACGACCAAGAAGAACGCATGAGACAGTCTCTGTGGTGCTAGTTTTATTGAACGTGAATGAAAATTGTTCAACTGTCATTTTGTATATCAATCATGTCTTAATGACAACCATGCAAGATGCAACTTTATAATGTCATGTAACTTGTAATAAAATGTAAATAAAATGTATAAAAAATGCGCGACAATAATCTGGTAATAGATACAAAAGGAACTTGAGTGCATTACCAAAAAACCAGTGGTTTAAGGTTGTTGACACTGCGGGAAAATATCATGTCTACATGAGTAACTTAATTGATCAAACGCTACAATAGCCACAGCTATTCAATAAAAGTGTAATTGAATTTGTGTCTTAAACATTGTGCTATGACCGGAATTTTTTAAATAAAACTTAGAGTAAACTGACATCACTGCATTGTCGATTTTTAAGATTAAATAAATATTTTAAAAAATCTTTTTTTAAAAAAGGACACGCTTTTACTTTTAACATAATCACAACTTTTAGTTATGTCTCATATATAAGGGATTTATAGTCAAAAACTTTGTTTTTTCAGCTATTTTTAAAAACTTATAATAAAAACTCTTTAAAATTCACGTCTGAAGCCCACACATCTTTTTTACCACTATTTTTTTTATGTACCAAACACCTCATAAGCGCCCGCCCAACATTTTATACCACGGTGAGGTGTCCACGTGGTGAACTCATGGATGTCAACAAAGCAGACGGGTACCGATGCTTATATATAGACTATAGATAAACTAAAAATGCAATAATTTCAAAATTCGATCGATCTGAAATTTTGATACAATGCATTGTCATCCAAGATCTATCTGTGGTAAAATTTTTTAGATCTCTAGGACCATCAGAAGTGGTATAATTTTACGTTTCAAGTTTTGAAGGAAGGATGGATGGATACAACATACAAACAATGTGACTTAAATAAAAGCGTGTAAAATACAACATATCCCAAACAATACTGCGTTCAGGTCTTTTTCTTTTTATATAAAAAAATATTGCAATAAACAATAACAGTGTTAAAAAATTGATCTCCCAACGCAGTTGTTGATAAGGGCTTAAAACATGCAATTAACAAGTTTGTGTATCACAAAATGTTACGCATTTTCGTCTTTGTCGTATTAACGGCTTCTCACGTATTCTTCTTCGTTCGTCTACTTCTATTTATTAAGTGCCCATGATCAATATTCTAGTCATTGTGGCTCCATTTAGTCCCTGTTCCAGGTCGGAATACGAAGGCGTCTATGTATCTAACAAACATTATAGCGAAGGTTCATCAACGCACATTCACTACACCCAGAGGCGTCACTAGGGTTGGTGTCACCCGGGGCGGTAGCTCATGGTGTCACCCCTTCACGACTGAAGGGGCCGTCCATAAATGACGTCACGCGAGGTTGCCGATTTTTACCCCACCCTCCCCCAGCGTCATACTTTGTCACAAAAATATAGACCCCGTCCCTTTTTTTACGATATGACGTCACAAAGCTTTGACACCCCTCCCCAAAGCCGTATTTTCTCAATAAAAATTAGCATGTTGCAAATTATTTTTTGTCATTTAAATATGTATTTAGGGTAAGTCTGCACCGTAATATCGTAACACGCGTGAAGTCATTGAAAACGTAATTAAATAAATGGTAAACAATCAAATATTTAAGTGGAACTTTTATTTAAAGTTTCGCGTTTTTTATGTGACGTAACATTTCTTAAACACCCCCCTCCTCGTACCACATCGTCACAGATGCGTGGACCCCTATGGCGGATTAAAAGGGGGGATGCTGAACGGGCTAAAGCCCCCAGTAATTTAAGGGCCCCCAAACTTTTTATGAATTATAGTGTATAATAAAGATGCAGGCCATTATGTTTGTACGAATCCCTGAAAATGCCTTGGACAGTCATACGGCAATGCTGCAAATGAGTAGGAAGTATAACCGAAAGCAGGCTATTCTTCGTGAGAAGTGCATTGTAGCTCATTATGTACCGTGCACAGCTCATTCCTTTAATTTGGTTGGGAAAAGAGCAGCAGGTTGTCCTACTGTGGTCAGATTTTTTTGTCTTCTGCAAAATCTTTATACCCGACTTGTTGCATCTACTCATCGTTGACAGGTACTTCAAAAACATATGAAATTGATACATGCTAACAAAGCCCTGTCTGACACAAGATGGTCAGCAAGACATTATGCTGTAAGGTCTGTTAATAGCTCATACCATGAGAATATCGCAGCACTGGAAGAATTAGCAACGAATGAAAATCAGCCACGTAACTGCCGACTTGAAGAAGGAGGATTTCTAAAGGAAATTGAACAACTGGAAGTCGCTATTTTACTTGAAATTTGGGAACAAATTTTAGAAAGGAAGTATCTCATTGAGTTTGTTAAAAAATATCATTCTTAATTTTATTCCTATGAAGACAAAAAGAAAGGAAAAGTCCGTGGTAAAAACATTGTAAGCAATCTTCAATACTATCAAACAAAAAAGAAAGCGTCAGTTTGATAAATGACATCAACAAAACAGTATTCTCCTGGAGAAAAAAATTCAAGATTGAGGTATTTCTGGTAATCATTGACAAACTTTCTTAAGCCCTACTACATTGGTTAGGTGCATATAAATACATCCATGAGAAATTTGGCTTTCTTACAAACCTAACTGAGCTCAGCACTTTCGCCACCCGATGGACAGCAGCCAAGTTAATGGAAGAACATTCAAGTGATTTCGAAGAAGGGGTTGGCTAAATCCGAAGCAACCGTTTCGTCCCCTTCAATTTACTAGCAACGCCATCGAGCGGTGCCGGTTTAGGGCCAGGAGCGCCAGTACGGATTAGCAAAAAGTGCCGCGAAGAACGCATTGGACGCCAGCTCTGAGGAAACCTTCCAGTGGGGGTTGCACCTTAGGTAGGTCTTTGATGACCCCCCGGTCTGCGGCGGTCCTAACCATGGAGACCCGTGTGCTTTGCCGGGATGGCGCCAAAGTGGTAGCGGGTCGTAGTAGGAAATTCCACCACCTCCTTGTGAGGGCAACTTAGTGGGAGGCATCTTCGACTGTATGTCCTGGATGCCCAGGTGGCCGCTTCAGAAGCGACCGCTTTTTTTTGGGGGGGGGGATCCTCAGCTGTTACATCCCTTTGGTGGCCAGATGGCTAAGGGGTCTTCCGGGAAGACCCATAAAGACCACTAGGCTCGGTGCTTCTGATTTTCTTCCACATGTAGGTTCATGAGTGATTTCGAAGTCTGTTTACCTTCAGAATTAGTCCAATTTTCAGAACTCTAAAAAAAAGTTATTGTCCAGCCCCAGGCTCATGGTAAGGAAAAGGAATTAGCACAAAGCGAAACTCAAAAAACTTGCACAGAGCTAAAAATTTTTGCTGCTTTTGAATGAGCTATATATCACACAGTCCTTTACAAATGTACACATCGCACTTCGCATCTATCTCTCAATGATGACATCAAACTGAAACTGAGAGCGATCCTTTTCAAAGTTGAAAAGAATACATAATGAGTTAGAATTTGCATGGGACGAAAAAGGCTGAATAGGCTCTCTCTAATGAGCATTGAAAAGTAACTTGTAAGCTTACTCAGCTTTATTGACTTGATTGAAAACATCGCCATTTGAAAAATTCGCAAACGAAAGTTGTAGGTTGAAATAATAATCATACATATTTTTTCAATAATTTTTGTTATTTGAAATAGAAAAAAGAATTCGTTACCTCATGAATTATTTTTTTTTAAATACGGAATAACGCGTAATACTATTCTTTACGGGGGCGCGTTCGTAAGCACTAAACAGCGTAAGTCGGAATGGGACCGTCGTAACCGGAGGACTACCTGTATATAAACATGCATATCTATGCTTTCACGCCTTTAAATATATATATAAAAAATATTACACTCAAAGACATTGAAATCATAATTTTCCTCAAGAAAAATATCAACAAAGAAAACCCATCTTTTGATTTTTTTTCTTTGGGGGGGGGGTGATAAAATCGTATCCCCCCACCCCACTGTGGTGGAGGGAGTCGTGAGGTGGGATTCGTTCATGCTGTCGGTGTGTCCAAGCCCAAATGGCTTTATATCTTTTAAAACAGAAGACAGTGTTTTTTTCATTCCAGCCTTTTTTAAAGACTGCTGCGACTATTTCTTTTCTTCCTAATTTGTTTTAATGTTGTTCCTGTGTTGGGACTGTTTTATTATTGCAAGTTAACTGAAATTTTTTTAATAAGAATTTTCGCGTTTAATGAATTTCATTTATTTCTTAATTTCTTTCTAGATTAAAAAAATTGTCATCTTTTGTTTTCTGACATAAAATCGTACACAGTAAAATTTTAGGCTCGGGTGTCACCCCCTGACGGGTGTCAACCCGGGGCGGCCCGCCCCCCTAGTGACGCCACTGACTACACCTTCGCTTATGTTAAACGTTTACCTAACCCCATCTGCCATTATAGAAACCTGTAACAGCTGATTATCCTGTGCGACTTAATGTTCGAATACAAATGAATATTCCAAAGAAATGCAATAACTATAACCATTATTCGTTAGTTTAAAAGGGAGACCACGTTGAGACCCACTCTGTCATGTGAGATTTGCCCAGTTAAAAATTAGTTTGAAAAATTCATTCCATAAAAATCGGGTGAATAAAAACAAAAGATATTGCACAAATTCTAACTTTATAATTTCTTTATTTTTCTGTATCAGCCCAGAATATCAGCCCAAAATGAAATAAATGAGTGAAATTAGGGCGCCTGGCCCCGAATGAGTGGGTATCGCTAATTCAATTTTCTGTTGTATATTTTTCATATGGGTCATATGATGGTGTCCAACTTTGGTCTAGATACATCAATCCACCCAAGAGCCAATTAAAAAAAAATGTAAGTACCTCATAAGAAAATAAACATTATGGGCTCCCAGCCCCAAGCATTACATGATATCAAGTGCAAAATCCCCTCTAGATTTCAGTCTGGATCTTGGATAAACGAAGACAAGTTATGCGGAGATCCATTAATCCATGTAGAAATCTATGCTTGACAAACAAGGCAGCCAGCCAACCAACTAACTACAAACTCTGTTTTTAAAATATATCATTTATAGTATAGCAGATCATTAGTTTTTTAGAACTATAACAATTTTTTTAAAAAAAGCATTTAACTTGTTTTCAATCATTTCATCAACAAATCTTTAAGTAGAAAGATGTTCGATGTACTACAACTACAAGTCTACTTACTAATAAGTTTTCAAAGTATGCTGGTAATTAAACAACCAATGATTTCTTACAACGCAGCATTTACATGTATCATAATCATTGCTAAATAACATATCCTTGCAAAGTATATGAAGACCTCAGCCTCAAGGGAAGAAACAGCAATGTGACATTTTGATTTTTTTTTCAGTTATCCCCTGTATCTGATAGGGGATCAAAATCAGAATGTTCTGAATAAGGTTTTATGAAAAAATAATGTATCTGACCCAATTTACAATTCAAATCTATTTAGTTAATTTATAAGAAATGTGTATAGTTTCGAACTTTTATTTCGATTCTATTATCATACTGTGAAAGTTGGTTCCAAATTAAACCTACACATTGCCAACAAGCGTGGTGGCAACACATTTACACATTTAAATAATATGTCAGGACCATTTAATTTTATGAATACATTTATTCAACTTAAAAAAAAATTAAAAAAATGGATGTCATCAGATTGAAGATCCCACTACAGACCTCATGATTTACAACAAACAAATATTTATAGATTAATATCAGTAATGTCAAAAAGCATACATAATGACAGGATCCATTCAGGAGATACAAAATTTGATCAAACGTAATCAGATGAGAAAATATATACATGTTAGAATAGGGAAGGGCTTACAAAAATGTTTTACTCCCTTTCAAAACATTAATAAATTAATCAAATTTGAACATTAAACAGAATATTAAATTATTACAATAAAGTTAATACTGCAAACATTTGGAAAAAGTTAAATGCAAATGAGAATAAAAATGGATAATTATGAAGACTGGAATGTGACATTAAACATTAAATCAGTCTATTTTGCAAACTCGACTGGAATAGCAGTTTCTTTAGGAGCTTCGATGGCCCGCTTGGCAGCTTTAATGCTGAGCACACCATTGGAATTCAGTGAGGAGGTAATGGATTTGGCATCAACATCCTGAAAAATAATGGATTGTAGATAATGAAATAATACAGAATAAGACTGTGATAAAGCTTTGAAATAAATTAAATATAATAATAATAAATATAATATTAAATTAGTTTATTTGTACAATGGAGGCTTTTGCAGAAACTTTTGAACCCATATTTCTTCTAATATTCAAGCATAAAATAATGTTTTACCCTTATGTACGCATTTTTTAAATTATAATAAAATAAAGCTTCGAATAAATCAGAATTTTTATATTTCAGCAAATAAGTCAGTACCAGTAAGTCACTACTTTAAAAAAATATATATATCTTGTTAAATGATTTTCACTCTCTGAATTGTGAATTTGTGCTCAGTGCTACACAATTAACTAATTTAATCTTGAAATTCATTGAGTAGGTAATTCATATAAAATTTCTAAATCTTATGGTCAAAACTAAATAAAAAACTCTTACTTATCCCACCATCACAGCTATGGTTAGAACTATTATCACTGCCAAGTAGAATATCTCTAAACAATTTTAATACATTTAAAAATAATGGCACATAAAAAATGTGCAACTGAAATTCACTGTGTGGCTCTAACAAACATCCACTCACTACGCTACTTTAAGTTTCTATTTCATATATTTGATTAATGCACCATCTAGGTCAGCCTATTATTCAGCAAAACTGCTAGCAAGTGAATTTAATTAGCACTTAAGATTGCAGGCCATTAATAATATCAAATTCTTTCTTGGGGCTGATAGGCCAATAATTCATGTGGCCATCCAGGATATTAAGCAGTCAAAATCAATTTCTATAAATCACTTTAAAAAAAATTTTAAAAAAAACAAACCCTATTTGATTTTTACAATAAACAAAATGCCTTAATTGTAAGTCTTAATACAGTCGAACCCACTTACCTCGAGCTTGGTTAGCTCGACCACCCCACTAACTCGACGTTTTTTATTGGAACCGCCAAATTCTCTCTTTGTCTCATCACTAATTAACGCTAACTAATTAATCACGTACATAAAGAAATTTCAAGCACATGTTAATATTTTGCCGCCATATTGGTTTTCGTTTTAACTCGATCATCGGTTATGTCGACGCCATTTTTCATACCCCAACGCCGTCGACTTAACCGGTTTCGACTGTATCATGAAGGGACATTTCAGCTTTAATAAAAAAAAACAGATATAAAGTCAATGTAGTTAACTGAAAAAACTTAGTTTACTTACCTCTGGCAGCTTGTACACTCTGCAGATCTCTCGTGACACATAGCCATGTTTGTCCTGTTTTTCTTCATGCTTAGCATGGACTGTCACACGCTGGTTATCAGATGAAATTTTTATCTCCTCAGGTTTGTAGTGTTTTAAATCGAAGCGGATTCTGAATTCCTTGTCAGTATTTTGAACCTGGAATAAATCACATTAGGATATGAATTTACAATTTTTATTTAATTAGGCCTATCTGATCTTAATTTTGTTTCTGGATATAAAATTTGGTTCTCCATTTTACTTAAGTAAGAAAATATGTAGCAAATGTCGCATGAACTTTCTCAGAACATATTCATAATTATTTTCATTAGCTGTAACCCTTAACATGAGCCATGGACATGTGACATAGCGAAAGTTAATTTTCATTCTTTGTTTTAGTGTTACATAATCCTAGTAAGTGTGTAGTGAGGGAGGGGCTAATTCCTGGGTTGACACTCTGTAAAACTCTGTTAGAGGTGGCAAATTGTCATTTATTAGGGTAAAATGGAGCTTTTTATCTAAATAAAAGAAAAGCCAAGTAAGAAAGTAATAAAAAAAGATGAAGGAACTATTTTGTTACATAAGCACAAGGACTGAATCAAAGTTATGCACAACTAAATGATTTAATAACTGGTAGAAACTAAGTCTAAGCCCCAAAAATAGCTATTCGTGATTGAAGTGCTCAAAACAATGGAAAGAAGTAGAAATCAGACTTCAAAAAGGATAGATTTAGGTTGAAGAAAAAGAAAACCATATGTTGTGACAAACTTTAAAAAAAAAGGCAAGACCTTCTTGGTATAATTTATCATAATACAGTATAATAAATCATTAAATTCCTGGCAAAACTTTGAATATTCCTTACACTCTGTAGCTGCTGTAAGTATGGCTTAATGTCAGCTGTAACTGTAAGAGTTAATTTTAGTAAAATTTTAGAATGGCTATTTTGAATGTTGAGGGTAAATGCTGATACTGTCCACTGATGTTCACAATGAATTTGACAATGGCATCAAACACTTTGCCATGAGGCATGAGGAAAAGTAATCGTTTGTTTTAATAGTAATAGTTAAGAGGAAGGTAATTCTGCCCCAGCTGGCAGAAAACCATGATTACGATATAATTGGTGGTTCTAGACTTGGTTTGGTGTTATTAAACTTATATAAAGTAAAGTATAATTAAGTAAGACAGTAATTAGTAATTTAAATTAGTAACATGACATAACAGTGCCATAACTTCAAAAGTATAGGTAGTAGGCACACTATCAATTATGTTGTAAACGAAGGATATATTACATATTCCCAGAGTGTGCGGTTAGAGTAAGACCTACCTCTGATTCTCTGTTAATTCCATAAGCTTGAGGCGAGCGATCCCAGTAACTTGTAAGCTCATCAGCAAGGCGAAAAAGACCGAGGTCGTCAACACTGCAAAAACGTGGTGAAATGGCATACATTCTCTTTACTATAATTATAATTTCTTTTGTGTTAGGTCTGTATAATTCTGCAGTGATCAGTGGCGTTGCTTGCTTTGGGTGGAGGTTTCTGTAATTGAGGTTTGTCAACCCCGCTTGTATTTATACTTGACCATGGATTCATGGATAATTCTGGATGAATCGTTCAAATCATAGAATCCTCTCGAGGGGCATGCGAATGCGAACTTTCGAAGCATAAGAGAGCTCCAAAACAAACTTGAACCTTCACCTTAGCCTTTAGCGGTGTGTATAACCTTTCAACTATTTGACCCCAGGTTTACTAGGATTCGTTATCTGGAAAATTCATGAATGATTTAGAATGGAAGCTCTTTCAAAACTTTTATAATTAAAATTTATACACTTAGTGAAGAATGATGTTAAAAAATAAATAAAAAATAAAATAATAAAAATATATCACTATACAAAAAGTAAAATAAATGTAGTGCTATTTCTCTCTTTCTGAGTTATGAATTAGAATAATTAATTGAATATTATTATTATTGTTTTATATTTCCAGGTTAGAAAAAAAAACCTTCTAAGTAGTAAATAAGAAAAACCCGTAAAAAACCAAGTTTTTGACTATAAATCCTTTATGTACGAGAAGTAACTAAAAGAATGTTCATTATAATACGCAGCGCCAGACCATCCAGAAATACAAAATTGAAGTTGTGTCGTAAAACATGTTTAATATAATACGCACCGATCAGGAATATGTTTATAAAAAGAGCTGTCAATAAAATACGCACCTTATTGCGCGACAGAAAGGTTGTTCAATATAATACGCACCGCGACGCTCTATCTCAAAAAATAGCATGATACATAGGAATAAAAAAAATAATCTAAAAAATCAATAATTTAATTACGGTACATGCGATCGATCTGAAATTTTGATACATTGTTTTTATCATCGGTACGAAACTGCCTGCAAAATTTCAGCTCGCTATCTTGCGAGCAAGTGGGTTAAAAATCGATCAAAAGTTTTGGCGACAAACAAGCAAGCAAGCAAGCAAGCAAGGTCCGCCGCAGACACCACGAGTTAATATAAAGGATTTAAAAATACATTGCACTTTGTTTTATGTTCAGTACTTTAATGGAAAATATAATGTCCAAATGCGTAACTTTGTCAACAGCTAGAAAAACCATAGTTAATTGATAACAGTGAAACGAATTCGTAACTTACTTACACATTTTGTAATTACAAGAAACTGTTTTTGTTTTAATATGAGAAAATTGACATCACTTTATGTTTTGACAAATAAAACGCCAACTGCATTCAGGTCTTCTAAGAATCATTTTTAAAGTCTTTTTTGAATCCCAATATTGCAATGACCAACGACAGCGTTAAAAAAAATAATCTTCCATCGTAGATGTTGAAAAGGGCTTAAAACATGCAATTAAAAAGTTTGTATATCACAAAATGTTCACGCATTTTAGTTTTTGTCATATTATCGGAAATAAACAAGTACAAGACACTGTAATTTACTGTAATAAGAAAGTATGACAGCCTGTATAGCGAAGTTGTTTACATGATCTGTAGACGAGCTGCTTAACTCTATATTTATTACTCAAGAGATTTAATTATCTGGATTACACTAACCTGTAGCCCAGGGGTGTCCAAAGTCCGGCCCGCGGGCCAAAACTGGTCCGTGACGCAATTTTAAGTGGCCCGTGGCCTCATCTGAAAAAATTACACTACTGACGTATTATTTCTGTAACGACATTATATTTATAACAAAATTCGAAATTTTGTATTGTCTTTGAGTACGTCAAATGATGAGGAAAATCGATAACGTTTTATTGTTTACCAATTACTTGACACTCAGAGTCTTAAAGACCAAACAAGTGGAGCAGATTTGTCGAATTAAATTCCATGGTAAAAATATATGCATTTTAACTGATGGTGACCCTGTTATGACTGGTGAGCACATCCAAAGAGATGTTGTGTATCACAATGATGTAAGAGAGGTCAGTCGGGGAACAGCTCTTCAGAGTTCCTACACACTTAAAAAAGAATATGGGAAATTCTCGGAAAATAAGAAACAACCAATTCAAGAATTATCTAATCCTGCTTGGCTGGCAGAGTTTGCATTTTTTAGTTGGTAGGACAAGACATCGAGACCTGCTTAGCACAAGTCTTCAATGCAGTGTTAAGCCAATTATCTTCACATATCAAGGCTCTTCTCGAACAAGCTGCAACGTTTTCAAAGGCTACTGTCTCAAATGATTAACAACATTGGCTCTTCTCCACCGATAATTTAGTGTTGTCGGTGTATTTAAACGAAAAGTTAGCCTCCTGTAGTATAATAAAAGCATGGGCATTATTATTATCACACAACACGGCCTCTTTCATATCTTTGCATTCCCTCTTAATTCTTGGCGGCGCGGTCGTGTTTTTCTTGATTCCGTCAAAGAACCAAAATCTTCCTGTGTTAAATTTTTTTTTGTTTCAAATTCAGAGAAAAATGGTGTATCTAAATTAGGGCTGTACTGATTAATTTTTTGTTCGATTAATCGGGAAAAATTAATTGATTAATTTCGATTAATTATATTTTTTATAACGCATATATAGTTCACGTTAAGTTGCGATAAATCCATGGCTCCCTAATTTTGTGACGTAACACAGCAAATTTGTTCTGCTATTTACACCCCTATGCAAGAACTAAGGAAGAAAAAACTTTTTTGTTTACGTATGCATGTCTAAATAAATAATAATAATACGAGGGAAAAGTATGTAAGTAACAAAAAAACTTAATTATTAATAAATTGGAGAAATAAAATATTAAAAATATTTTCTTAAATTTTAATCGAATTTTAATGGATCAAATTAATTTTAATCGATTAATTTTTAACGATTAATTAATCGTTAATTCCACAGCCCAAATCAAAATAAATTGTTGTTTGTTGGGACCGTATTTTACTTCCGTTGACAGATACTTCTTCTAAAGCATTTTCGTGTTATTTCACAACAAATATCTTAATAAAAAAGTTTTAATTTGATAAATTTTCGCGAGCCGCAATGTGAAAACAGAAGAGCTGCAGTTGTCCCACCATTGGTTTAGAGTCCAGGGGTGTCCAAAGTCCAGCCCGCGGGCCAACCCCGACCCGCGAAGCAATTTTATCTGGCCCGCGGCCTCATCTGAATCAATGAATTGACCGACGTATTATTGCTGTACCCCATTAAATTTAAAAGAAATGTCAAAATTTTGAACTGTTTTGAGTAAATCAAAAGATTAAAAACATTGATGAATTTTTTATTTTAAACAACGTTGAAATGGATTTTTAAAACCCCGATTAAGTTATGCGCTGTTAAATAAGTGTACGAAATTCGTTGACAGCCAACGATAAAAATCTATACGTCATTTTTATTTTTAAAAAAATTGCCGACCCTGAAGCGGAAACGAATATGACGTCGGTGAACTAAAGAATTTTATTAAAAAATGTATCACAATTTTTTAAACAACATTTTCGGCTTAGTTACATTCAATACATTTTGTTTATTGTAAATTACGTTGTACAAGATAAATATCTTTATTTCATTACTTTGCCATTATTTATCCAATTTAAATCATTTCTATCTTATCGATTACAGACGCTCCTTGCATACAGAAATCATTAAATTGTTTCTAATTATTCTAATGATTTAATGAATAAAACATTTAATTATTTAAAGAGTCTTAAAAATCGCTATTAAATTGTGATAGTAACGTAATATGACTAAAAACGTGGGGCGGGCGCTTCTCAGGCTTAACTAATTCAATTCACTCATTTTCTTACTCGTCATTTGTAAACCCTAATCATTTTAGCCAAACGCCTAAAAAGCGCATGGACACATTAATCTTCTGTATAGAAGGAGCGTCTGTATAGATAAGACAAGACAAGACGCCTCCGTCTGTTTCAATGGCAGTTTCAGCAGTTTCTTCTTGACATCCAGGGAAAATAGGAGAATATGGAGGATTTGTTAATCACAATGATGTAAGATGACTAAGTCGTGGGACAGCACTTCTACGCACTTAAAAAAGAAATTTGGCAATTCAGGCATTATAAATTATAAGGAACAACCGATTCCAGAATTATCTGATACTGCTTGGCTGGCAGATTTTGCATTTTTAGTTGAATTTTAAAAGGAATCGTTTGGGGACGAGAATAAGTATAAGTGACTCGCACCTGTGCGATTTCATACGTATCAAACAAGTGACATTGAGCATGACCTCGCATATTTACTGCTGTCAAGATCTCAGTTTCACCCTTCACATTACAATTTTGCCATAACAAATTCTCAACCTATGTCCAGTGGCGTAGCTAGACCTTTTGCCGCCCGGTGCGGTCTCCAATTTGCCGCCCTTTCTAAGTAGATAGTATCATGTTTTTTAATAAATTATTAAACATAAATAAATAATTGTAATTGAAACAAAGTAGGCCTAAAGGTGGCGAACATTTCTACAATTGAATGCCATATTTAAGTTAGTGGCAATAAAGGAGGCCAAATAAGATGTTATACCTATAAATACATATTTTTTAAATAAAATACGAAATACTTTTTTTTAAAAGGTTACAAGAAAGTTACTGAGGTTGCACATGAGACAAACGTATTCCAAATTTACACCAAAAAATTAAATTACCAATTAGTATGCTTTTATTTTGTATTTATAAATAAATGATTTAATTATATTTTCACAAACAAATTGTGTACATTAGTATGTAAACATATTATTTATACATTTATTTTCCTAACTTACATAGTAGAAAAATCGTGTATTGTGCTATCAAAATTTAAATAGTTTGTTATATTTTGTTCTATGGACAATATTGCAAGATTTTGAAGTCTTAAATCAAGGGTCGGGAAAATTTTTGTCTGAGAGAGCCATACATTATTTTTAAAACTAAAAATTCAAGTAAATGTGTGCATTTTGTGTAATTTCAACACTAAAAGTACCATAATTATGTCTCTTAATTCTTTTTAATATCATTGTTATGCTGTTTATTGTTTATTCAATTCAAAGGAATCTGAATAAACGTTTTTTTTAAGAATAGTCGTCAATAGAGCCACATCTGGCTCGCGAGCCATGGTTTCCCAACCCCTGTCTTAAATCATGCACTCATTGTGGAACGAAGATAATTTTTTATCAACTTCAGTTTGGAGAAGCTCCTTTCACAACTAGTGACACTGATAACAATAATTGTTTAAAAAAATTCTTAGAATATAAAATACACAAATTGTGCAATGAAAACAATATATTTAAGCTTTATTTATAAACTAATACGACAATTTGGCCTTTTCCTCCATTTTCCCAACGCAATGCCTCTTTTTGTAGTATAGGTACAGCCACAAAACCTGGATCATTTTTCTTTCATTATGGAACTATTCGTTATCAATGTCAATAAAATCATTTATTTGAAATTCAATTTCTTCACTTAGTAGGTTACATGGGATTATACACGAATATTTTCTTACATGGACATGCAACTGATCAAAGAGTTCTTTTAATTCCTTTATAATTCGATCCATGGATTAAAACATTTCTCGTTGTACTTCATGTTCTAAAGAAAGGATCACGTCTTGTGAATTTTCCCTACTCACATGTTTTTCCCTTCTAACTTGGCGTTTCCTTTATTTTCTACAAAGTAAATAAACTATTCTACAACTTTAACTTCGCCAACAGCAATAACTACGTATCTTTTAATTTGACTAGTTTAATATTTGTGGGAAATATCTGGAGAGCTGTCAAATATCACACAAACGTTTTTAGCTTGCTTTAATTGGTCCATTATTGTTTTTCTCGCTGCACCTCTCAATAGGTCTATGAATTCATTTTGAATCATTTTCCACAAATAGGAGACACTATATTTATTACCCATCTTAATTTGTACTAAATATTCACATAATACTGGGTCGTGCTTGGCCAACAAGTCCAAAACCTCTAGAAAATGTCCTATATTTTCAATTGAATTGATGTCTTCCTCATGAATACTTTCACGATGACCTCTCAACGCCAAATTTTGTTTAGCTAAGAATCTAATTATATCAAGTATTGTGAGAATTGTCTTTCATTTTTTCTTATTTTTTTATCAATATTCTGTTGTTGTAGATTATTAAAAGTTGCACCATGTCCAATTCTTATTTCTAATTCCTTCCATTGGGAAAATGATCGAATCTGCAGTAGACTCAACTCGTGTTGACTTATTCAGTAGACTCAACTCATGTTGACTTATTCTGTAGTTTTAACTCGTGTTGACTTATGTTGAGATTAAATTTCCACTATTTGTTAAAACTATTTTCCATGTTAAAATTTGATTGAAAAAAATCATCAAACAGTTGACAGGTAAAACAATATATAATTTTCTTCAATGGTGAATACACCATCCACGATCTTAAAATTTTTTCACCATTATGCAAAATTTGGGGGAAAAAAACAACAATCGCGATTAATCTTTTTTTGTGAAAAATCGTAATAATTTTCACTAAAATAGACTAATTCAAACTATCTAAACATTACTTTAATAGGATATGTATAAAAGTTTTAGTGAATAAACGTATTTTAAAGAAACACACACATTTTGTTTGTGCTACTTTAATGAAAAAAATAAATTAATTTTTAATAAATTACCTTAGAATAATTTTCTTAAACTTAAACAGTAATATAAATTACTACTTGCAAGTTAAACACAATATTTGAACCACAATGCCATGTGGGTACTTTTTCGCGTATCATTCTGTGCATGTCGAAAATCCACGCAATAACTGTCGCGGCGATATTAATAGTATATTCGGTCCAGCAGTGATGTGTTCTTTGTGTTGTTTTCTTTATAAAAAGCGTCATCTGTGATGTATACCGCTTAATTTTCAAAACAAATCGATACAATTTTTAAACGATTTTAAATTTCTTAACGGTTATGCTTTAGTTATAACAAACAGTATGTAATAAACAATTTCTTGAGAATCAGTTAATTACGACTCGAAAGTACGAATATTCTATTTTCACCCGGGTTTTCCTCTTTCAAAATTAAAGAGGCGGTTGTCCGAAAGGGTTGTACTTTTCAAATGCCCCAAATGCCGCCCCAAAATCGTGTGCCGCCCGGGGCGGACCGCCCCCCTAGCTACGCCACTGCCTATGTCATTTTAAAATCCTTTATAATTAACTCGTGTCTGCTTGAGCCCTTGATTGCTTGCTTGTCGCCAAAACTTTGGATCGATTTTTAACCCACTTCCTCGTAAGCTAGCGAGCTGAAATTTTGCAGGCAGTTTCGTACCGATGATAAAAACAATGTGTCAAAATTTCAGATCGATCACATGTACCGTAATTGAATTGTTGATTTTTTAGATTATTTTATTTATTCCTATGTATCATGTTATTTTTTGAGATAGAGTGTAAGGGTGCGCATTATATTGAACAACCTTTCTGTCGCGCAATAAGGTGCGTATTTTATTGACACCACTTTTTATAAACATATTCCTGATCGGTGCGCATTATATTAAACATGTTTTACGACACAACTACAATTTTGTATTTTTGGATGGTCTTGCGCTGCGTATTATAATGAACATTCTTTTAGTTACGTCTCATACATAAAGGATTTATAGTCAAAAACTTGGTTTTTTACATTAAAAAAAAATTAAATCCTTTATATTAACTCGTGGTGTCTGTTTGAACCCTTGATTGCTTGCTTGTCGGTCGCCAAAACTTTGGATCGATTTTAACCCACTTTCTCGTAAGCTAGCAAGCTGAAATTTAGCAGGCAGTTTTGTGGCGATGATAAAAACTATGTATCAAAATTTCAGATCGATCGCATGTACCGTAATTAAATTATTGAATTTTTAGATTATTTTATTTATTCCTATGTATCATGTTATTTTTTGAGATAGAGTGTCGCAGTGCGTATTATATTGAACAAACTTTCTGTCGCAAATTATACAAATTATAACTACATACTTTTCTGGATCAATTTGTATCAGCCCAGAAAGAAATGATGTGAAATTAGGCCCCTGTCCCCGAATGAGTGGGTATCGCTAGTTCTATTCTCTTTTGTATTTAATTTTCTTATGGGTCATATGTTGTCCAACTTTGGTCAAGATCTATCAATCCAACCAGTAGCCAAAGTAAAAAACAATATGTAAAAAGCTAACATAAGAAAATAAACATTATGGGGTCTCAGCACCAAGCATTACATGATTTAAGTGCAAACTAAAAAAAAACTCTTTAAAATATATAAAGCTGATCTTAAGTATGTAGCTCAATTTTACATATATATTAGGATTTTTTTTTAGTTTGTTGAATCATTTCATCAACAAATCATTAACTGAGAAAGCTGTTCTTGACTATTTACTAATAAGATTTCAAGGTATGCTAGTAATATTAGTTAAGTTACCAATGATTTCTCAAAAGGCAGCATTTATCCTAACCATTGTTAAATAAGATATCCTTGGAAAGTAAATGCTTAAGTTATATCTATATTCCTATTACCATACTGTGAAAGTTTGTTCCAAATTGAACCTACACATTGCCAAGACGTGTGATGCCAAAGATCACATGGTACCAAATTTAAACTTTAAATAATATGTCAAGACCATTTAAATTTATGAATACATGTATATTTATTTAACTTAAAAAAAATTAATGTCATCAGATTGAAGATGCCACTACAGACCTCATGATTTACAACAAACAAATAATTAATATCAATTAAATCAAACAGGATATGTAATGACACTGACAGCATCCATTCAGGGGATAAATGTGACCATCAAATGTGATCAGATAATGAGAAAATATATACATTAAAATATGGAAGGGCTTCCAAAAATGTCTTGTAGATAGCTCCCTTTTGTAACATTAATAACACTATAAAGTTAATACTGAAAACTTGAAAAAGTTAAATGCAAATGAACATAAAAATGGATGATTATGAAGACTGGAATGTGAAATTAAAAGTAAAATCAAGAATATTTTGCAAACTCGACAGGAATAGCAGTTTCTTTAGGAGGTTCGATGGCCCGCTTGGCAGCTTTAATGCTGAGCACACCATTGGAATTCAGTGAGGAGGTAATGGATTTGGCATCAACATCCTGAAAAATAATGAAATAATACAGAATAAGACAGTGATAAGGCTTTGAAACAAATTACATATATTATATAAATATAATATTAAATTTGTTTATTTGTACGATGGAGGCTTTTGCTGAAACTTTTAAAACCCATATTTCTTCTAACATTCAAGCATAAAATAATGTTTTACCCTTATCATGTACAAATTTTTTCAATTACAATAAAATTAAGCTTCAAATAAATCAGAATTTTTATATTTCAGAAAATAAGTCAGGACCAGTAAATCACTACTTTAAAAAAAAATTCTTGTTAAATGATTTTCACTCTCTGAATTGTGAATTTGTGCCCAGTGCTACATAATAAACTAATTTACTCTTGAAATTGCTCGGGTAGGTATTTCATATAAAATTTCTAAATCTTATGGTCCAAACTAAATTAAAAAAACTCTTACGCGCCACTGTAAATAGTATCATTTGTCTATAAAATTATTATAAGTCGAGGTCAAGCAAGCCCCCCTTTTTGGAGCCTGGCCCCCCCCCCTCCTGGGGGGCGTGCCCCACTATTTGAGAAGCAGTGCCCTAGGTCAGCCTATCATTCAGTAAAACTGCTTATAATTGAATTTAATTAGCACTTAAGATTGCAGGGCCATTAATAATATCAAATTCTCTCTTAGGGTTGATAGGCCAATAGTTGATATGGACCTCCAGGATATTAAGCAGTCAAAATTAATTTCTATAAACACTGATTTGATTTTTACTATACTGTCACACCTGAACAAAAAGAAGGCAAATTTAAAAGTAAAATCAGATTTTCCCCCTTTAGATACAATAAACAATATGCATTTTTGACAATTCTGAGTAAATTTTCAATCTTGATAACAAGAAAAGGGACTTTGGGGCCATCTATAAAGTACGTCACACTATCTTTGACATTTTCAACCCCTCCTCCCCCCTGTCACAAATCTCGGAGCCCCCCCCCCAAAGTACATAACACTTTCAAACAAAAATTATTTTTTTATTAACAAAATAATTAAAATTTAATATAAAACACTGTGACATCACACATGGCTGGACCCCATCTCTTACACTCCCTCCCCCCTCTGGAGCCTGACGTACTTTATGGACAGCCGCTTTTCAGCTTTAAAAAAAATAATTAAAAAAATATAATAAAAATCAGATATAGTATAAAGTTATAGTCAATATAGACTGAATAAACTTGGTTTGCTTACCTCTGGCAGTTTGTACACTCTGCAGATCTCTCGTGACACATAGCCATGATTGTCCTGTTTTTCTTCATGCTTAGCATGGACTGTCACACGCTGGTTATCAGATGTAATTTTTATCTCCTCAGGTTTGTAGTGTTGTAAATCGAAGCGGATTCTGAATTCCTTGTCAGTATTTTGAACCTGGAACAAACACACTTATTTGTGAATTTGCCACATACTTTTAAAATTATTTCAGCATTTTACTTAGGAAGAAAAATAATCCATAAAATTATGCCACAGTCTCAGTTTCTAAGATGAACATAATCAGAACACAATTATTTTAATTAGCCATAACTTATGAATAACTCTTAACAAAACAAATACATCACCATGAACCATGGACAATGCGAATTTATGACTCATGAATATGAATTATAGTTTCTCATTTATATTTATAATAGTGTTAGTGTTACAATGTCAAGTTCTAGGCTCACATCGTCGTAACTTTATTCAGTTAAAATGTAACTGTAAAAGAAGAAAACTTATAAAGATCATTAAGAAAATTTAAGACCAGTTGCATAATGGCTTAATATTATAAATTGTAATCTGTAATGTAATATAAAAATAAATTGGCAAACTAAAGAATAAAATCAAATTAAAATGTTAATGAATGTTGTTATTGAACTCTGAATATGCTGTACTCTATAGTCTATATGAATGATATCAGGGGTGGCCAGACCTGTAGTACAGCCTGTAGTAACTGAGAGCCATTGTAAAATATTAAACTTAAACGATTGTTCATAATAATGAAAATAAATAATAAATAATGCAATAGGCATAGGCAATAGGCTCAATAAACTCAATAGGCACAATAAACTCAATAGGCAATATGCTCAATTCAAGAAACTCAATAGGCAATAGGCTCAATAAACTCAATTGTCAATATTTTTTATTTTATCAATTGTCAGTACGTATAGTATAGCCATAGGCATTTTTACGTAATGAGGGTGAGACTGCAATCAGGCTTATCTTATCTTATCTGTTTACAGACGCTCCTATACAGAAGATTATTGCGTCCTACACTTATCTATGGTTTGTGTGTAGTCCTGCATTTTTATTAGAGATTTAAATTTAAATGTTGATAAAGTGTTGGTTTTCCTGGATTCTTCAGGCAACCCATTCCACGCCCGAATTCAGGACGGGAAGAAGGAAAACTTGTATGTGTTTGTTCTTGCATGTGGAAAAAGAAAGGTGTTTTTATCCTTATGTCTATCTGAGGGTTGTATTAAGTATTAAGTTATCTTTGTGTTGTATTTCTAAGTTAGAATTAATTGCTTTATGTATGATTACTACTTTGCTTTTGGTTCTTCTATCCTCTAGTGTTTCAAGGTTTAATGGTGTTATTCTTGTCAGTTTCGAATATTCTCCAGTAATGAATCAGTAATGGCTTTTAATATTTAAATAGGTAATGGCCAGTAATGGCTTTTAAATAGGTAAATGTATCATATAAAAACAAGGTATTAGTAGGCAGGCCTACTAATACCTTGTATTTATATTATACATAATGGGGGTGAGACTGCAATCAGGCTTTTAAATAGGTAAATGTATAATATAAAAACAGGGTATTGGTATTAGTATTAGTAGTAGGCAGGCCTACTAATGACTAATACCCTGTTTTTATATTATACATTTACCTAGGCATTTTTAGCAAGGTTACACTCACGGGTGAGCAAAATATTAAAAAGTCAAAAGGAACGAAAGTTGTATTACTGATTTAAGTAGGACCTACCTCTGTTTCTCTCTTAATTCCATAAGCTTGAGGTGAGCGATCCCAGTAACTGTTAAGCTCATCAGCAAGGCGGAAAAGGCCAAGGTCGTCGACACTGAGACGTGGTGAAACTGCAAACATTTTTCAAACGACGAGACGTCAGATGTGACGTGTTATATTTAAATATAGCAGAGATCAGCAGCGTCTCTTTTCTTGTGAAGGTTTCTATTAATCTGTTTCAGTTCAATTCTTCAAGAGTATTTATACTAAACCATGGATAATTCTGGAAAAATCGTTCAAACAATAGGATTCTCTCGAAAGGCATGCGCACCACTCATCGCAGCGTATGAAAATTCCAAAACAAACTTGAACTTTCACCTTTGTCGAGGCGGTATTTATGACCTTTGAACCTATTGACACCATACCCAGTATCTACTCTAACTAACATTCGGTTTTCTGGAAAATTCATGATATTGAATGGAACACAATTTCAATTTCAGAATTTGACTTAATTCATTCAGGGACAACTGAAGCTGAAAAAAAGCTATCGTAACAATTTGATATCTTTTTCTATTTTATTTTTTACTTGTTCAACTGCAAATCAGTGATCATTTATGTATAATTATTTTTTTAAGATGTTTAGTAAATTTAAAGTTCAGTCTGATTGGGTATTTTCTAACGGTCTAGCCCAGGGGTGTCCAAAGTCCGGCCCGCGGGCCAAAACCGGGCCCGCGATGAAATTTTAATTGGCCTCATCTTAAATAATAAATTGACTGACGTAATATTTATGTAATGGCATTATATTTATGAGAAAAGTCAAAATTGTGTACTGTTTTGAGTACGTCAAATTATTGCGAAAGTCGATGACTTTTTACAACGTGTAAATGGATTTTAAAAAACCTGATGAAGTTATGTCCTGTTAAGTGATGAAAATTGTTGAAAATATCTGTCTCAAGAAAAAGCAGTAGTTTTCCAATGTTTGCCTGTCATGCAAAAATGTGGCTCGAATTGAAGAACAGAATTGAAGAAATCTCATCTGACATTAAGAAACAATAAGAGGCAAATGCAGAAAAATAAAAATAAAATATTGTCTTTTCTTGGACAGCCTGTGATGAAAGCACTGATGCATCGGACACTGTCCAACTTCTTATGTTTTTAGAGGAGTTAACGATGTCATGTGTGTGAGTGAAGAATTACTTGATCTTCAGAGTCTTAAAGACCAAACAAGGGGCAACACTTCTATTTGCTTCCGTTTGCTCTGCTGTAAATGACATTAAACTATCATGGAAAAACGTATCTTGAATTATTGCTGAAGGTGCTCCTGCCATGATTGGTGAGCATAGTGGATTAACAACACTTGTCTGTAACAAAGTCATCGAAGAGACTGGCAAAGCTTTTAAACTTCACTGTATCATCAACCAACAAGTTCTTTGTGTCAAACATCTTAGATGTGATCATGACATTAATCCAGTGATAAAAACTTTATTTGCTCAAAAGCCCTGCTTCACCGCCAGTTTCAGGATTTTTAAATAAATAAATAATTTTTTTGACATCCAGGGAGAATAGGGAGATATTCAGTATCACAATGATGTAATATGGCTCAGTTGGGGGACATCACTTCAGCGCTTCTACGAACTTACAAAAATAAATTGAGTAATTCCAGGAAGATAAGGAAAAACCAATTCCAAAACAATCTGATAATGCTTGTCTGGTAGATTTTACATTTTTAGTTAATATGAAAAGAAATCTAAACGTTTTTTACACAAATCTTTAAGGGCACAATGCAGTGGTAAGCCAATGGTATTCTTATCAAGGCCTTTCTGAATAAGCTGCAACTTTTTCAAAAGCAACTGTCTCAAATGCAGCATAATACCACACATTTCCCCTCACTACAGGAAATCATGACAAGTTTTCCAGAAAGAAGTTTCAATGAGCAAATGCAGAGATATGTAGCAGATATCACATTCCTGGCTGATGATTTTCAAAGACGCTTTCAGGACTTTGTAACTATTGAAAAGGAAATCATGTTTTTTCTCTTCACCTTTATCTGTTGACTCTGATAATGCTCCATGCAATGTGCAGCTGGAACTTATTGAGTTGCAAAGTGATGCTGAATGTCGCAGCAGACATTATTTTTCTCTCATTGTCTTTTACCGTCAGCTGGATAAAGAGAGATTCCAAGAGATTCGAACATTTGCTAAGAAAATTCTTGTTTGGCTCGACTTACTTGTGTGAGCAGACATTTTCAGTTATGAATTTTAACAAGATCCGCGTGAGGACCAGAATAAGTGACTCTCACCTGTGTGATATCAAACCTAGAAAAACCAGTTACATTGAACCCCGGTCACCTATTTACTGCATTCAAGATCTCATGTTAACAATTCATGTTAAAATTTTGCAATACAAACTCCTTAACCGATGTCATTTCTGTTTATTACTTTAATCCGACACCTGAATATCTTTACTACAACGAATATAGTCCGCCATGCAAAATGTTTGGACGCCCCTGGTCTAGCCGCACTCTAGCGTCTGATCTTATATATAATAGACAATTACGCATAGAAGATTGTTGCATGCTATGCTTATGCATGGTTTATGCCTAAATAAACTTGCATTTTTGTTAGAGTTTTAAATGTTGGTTTTCCTGGTTTGTTCAGGAAATCGAATTACAGACGGTAATAAGGAGGATTTGAGTGTTTTTATTTTTATTTTTAAAAAAATAATTATTGTATAAATAAGTATAAGGCACAAGACGAAAAGATGCATATTTTTTAAAATATTCCTTTGTGAATTTTGTCTATAAGAGTTTTGAATTAGATTATTGTTGTATTGCAGTTCCTAGTAATACATGTAATTTAATGATTTATCTTTATTACTACTGTACTCTTTGTTCAATTGTTCTTATATCCTTTACCAATGATGTTACTTTTGTCAATTTTGAATTCTTACCCCATGACGGAATTTCGTAGGAAGGAAAACATTTTAAGTAGACTTTTTTTGTTTGTTGGGCACTTACAGTGGTTAAAATAGTTGCCCATGTTTTTTATTTATTATTTAAAAAAAATTAATAATAATGATAAAAAAGAAACTAAGTCAAGTAAAATAGAATTGAAGACGTATCAATAACTCAATTTTTCATTTTATTTGAAAATTATCAGAATCTTAAAACCCTGACATAAAACACCGACCTCTCCCCCCTCTCTAACAAAAAATCATCACATAATCTTTAAATCACATTTTCAAATTTAAAGGCATAATGTTAAAATACTTCATGCGCTGTACACTAACAAAAAATAAAGGAAATCGTCTTTGACATCACCAATTCTCTTTTTAGGTACATTGTTGCAATTTAAAGAAACAAACTCTTGCTTCACTCGGCATAAATTTTACATGAGTAATGGGAAATGGTCCACACTTGAGAGTTACAACTGCTGCTGTGCCACCGGAGAGTGGTCAACGGACTTCTAGAGGCCAGAGATAATTTCCGGTTTTGTGTCAGCGAATCTCATTAAAAAAATAAATAATTTCATTTGTGTTCTTTAAATATCTGAGGCCCCTGACGTTGAGTGAGGTAGAAGATCCATCGCCAGGGTTCCGACAGAGAACCCTACCATTAAACTGCAACTATTATGCATATCACGGGTGACATTGGAACAATTTCACTATGCGTCCTCTGCAATCAGAGAATCCAAAGATGATCTGTAGTAGACATGCACATTCCCCACCAGCCAATCGAATTCGGCCGCGTTTCTCAGGGGTGCGCCGGCCTTGACGCTACGAGTAAATCCCTTGTCTGACATAAGTGTCTTCACGTCGTCCTCAGCCTTGGTGTTTGGGTGCAACAGCCCATCTTGACCTGAAAACAAATGAATTGTGTAAATTTTTTCCCCGCTCCTAATCTCTTCCAATGGAAATTATAAAAAAATGATTTATAATTGGGATTTGAGAGCACATGAAAATAATCAATAGGTGGAAGATGCGGAAAGGGACAATTAGTAGAGTAATTTTGTAGGGTTTGGAAACTAAAAGAAAAAGTTATAAAATAAAAGTATATTATTATGTCTTGACTGTTGTCTTTCGTACCACGGTTTTCCTTTGCAAGGTATTTAATTAATAGATGTTAAGTTTCTGTATTGTATGGGGATTTTTGCGGTCGAGTTGGACTGCTTAGCATTTTAAGAAGATAGACTAGGGTTCGATTCCTGGTCGTGTAGTTGTCAAATATGCTGCTCTAGCCTGTCACATGCATTTTGTTTTCTTTTAAATTTATATATGAAATCTATACTTCTTATACATAGTACACAATTTTTGAGCTATGCTAACTTAAAATTTGTTTTAGAATTCTACGAAAAGCAACTCACCGGGGACAGCCCAGCTGAGGATGAGACCCTCTCTGACGTGTCTGATGAGGTTATCTACGTAAACACCGTCGTACTTAGGCGGGATGTATTCGGCTACATCGATGCTGATCCCCCAGTCAAAGATGGGCAGACCGTACTGAGGCACTGTCAGGTCAAGAAATTTTACCTGTAGATGGGAATCTGTAGCATTTGAATAGTAGTAACTTAAGATGAGAAATACATTAATACACCATTTAGAAAAAAAAATAATAATATTAATAACGAAAAAAAAGAAGCCTTTTTTTTTCTTAACACCACAAATTCAGTCCCTAGATACTAACTATATATATATATATAAAAAGTACGCACTAAATTAATTTCGATTACTTTTAGAACTCTTCCTCTTCAACATTTAAATTAGATATCTTGATTTGGTGTCGATTTATATTCGAACATAAAATATAGACTTTTGGTTAAAATTTTTTTGCCGAGTGGTGGAAATACAGCGCACAATAATTACTTAATTTAACAGTGAATAGACACAGGTCGTGAGGGTTGAGGACTATAGTCTGTAGAGTTTATTTTTTTGACGAATTTCGGTTATCAGTGTATTGGGTGGACACATATACTGACTCAAAAACTTTCAAAGTTTATTGGCTGACTTTCCCCTCACATGATAACTCTGGACCAATAATTTATCCCGGTCCCAATGTGTGTGGCTTGTTGTAAAGTTGTAAGTCCAACACGACCACTCTGAGAGTATAATTGTTTCGTTGTTTTTGTTTTTACGTACACCACCTCCACTTATCATCTCACAATACGGTGACACGTCGTACGCCGTATAGTTGATGACATCACCGTAAGACTCCAGGAGTCTTTTGTAAGCTCCAGGTCCGTCTCCAAAACTGACCACCGACTTCCCCTTCAGGAACTTGCTCAACTCCTTTGCGAAAATCTGTCAGAGAGATGGTTGGATTTATAAAAAAAAATCTTTAAGTTTCTTTCTTTCTCTGTGAGTTGGTTTAGAAATAGGTCATTTTGAAAAAATATTGATTTGATCCAGAATCATTGGCTTTAAACAAATACTTATAACCAGCAGATCTTTGTGGTGCATTTTGTTGCTAATAAAGTTATGTGTAAAATTGAACCAGCAAAAGACCTGTGTTAAATGATATACATATTAAACAACCCGTAAAACAAAGTTTGTTACTATCAATCCCTATATATGAGACATAAATAAAAGTATAGATTATGTTCAATATATTACGCACTACACCGGACAAACATGGACATGCTACATAGAGATAATCTAAAAATGTATTAATTTAATTACGGTACATTCGATTGATCTGAAATTTTGATACAATGCATTCTTCGGTGACAAAAGTATATGTGCGAAATTTCAGCTCGATAGGACCACGGGAAGTGGGTCATTTTTAAATCCCTTATATTAACTTCACCGCCGTCTCTGTCTTGGGCTCACCCGCCCGTGGAAAAACAAAAGTCGAAAATGACCCACTTCCAGTGAAGCCATCGAGCTGAAATTCGACACACGGACCCGTGTCACCTAAAAATGAATCGTATCAAAATTTCAGATCGATCGAACGTACCGTAATTAAATTAATGCATTTTTAGTTTATCTATAGAAACTATATGTAGCGATCGCTATCGTTCACATTTTATGGGTCTCTTGACTTCAGGCCAGCCACCGGTGAACACATCTCGTGTTTAAACCAGGTAAACCACCTGGAGTTGAGTTAACACTTTGACGCCACCCGTCCATGTCCACACCCCTCCCCCAAGTTTTAAAGCAAGGGGAGATAATTTCGGTTTCAGTCTGTAAATGTTTGTCACTTTTGAACATAATAAATACTTTTAGTTATGTCTCATATATAAGGGATTTATAGTCAAAAACTTTGTTTTTACGGGGTTGTTTTATTAAATCCCTTATATTAACTTCACCGCCGTCTCTGTCTTGGGCCCGCCCGCCCGCGGAAAAACAGAAGTAAAAAATGACCCATTTCCAGTGAAGCCATCGAGCTGAAATTTGGCACACGGACCCGTGTCACCTAACAATGCATCGTATCAAAATTTCAGATCGATCGAACTTACCGTAATTAAATTAATGCATTTTTAGTTTATCTATATAAACTATATGTAGCGGTCCCTATTGTTTATATTTTACGGGTCACTTGACTTCACGCCAGCCATCTGTGAACACATCTCGTGTTTTAACCAGGTTTTTTACACCAGGAATTGAGTTAACGCGTTGACGCCACCCGTCCATGTCCACACCCCTTCCCCCAGTTTTAAAGCCAGGGGAGATAATTTCGGTTTCAGTCTGTAAATGTTTGTCGCGTTTGAACATAATCAATACTTTTAGTTATGTCTCATATATAAGGGATTTATAGTCAAAAACTTTGTTTTTATGGGGTTGTTTTATTGACCTTTGTTTTTCTGCTGATAGGCGGGACCACGACAAGACGGTGAAGTTCTTATAAGGGATTTAAAATATGAGTTACCTTTTCTTTTTCGAAAGTTTCGTCCTTATACTTATAGAAATAGTAGAGATAAAATCAGTACGACTGAAAGTGCAACGTCATAAATATAACACTTATTAAACAAATTATTTTTTGCATTTGTAATGATGAGTTAGTTCCTCTTTTCGCATTATGCCTTTTCAAAATGAAAATTCAACACGAAGACTCCCCAATAATAAATTATATAATACAAAATCCGACTGGTTAATGTGGGCATAGTCCAAAAAGCGGCACATTCGCCAGAATCAGCGGAGTTTGAACTACTTAGAGTGTCCCATTACCGAGATCTGCCCACCCACCCCTCCCCTCCTCCCCTTTTCAAAATTTTAGAACCATATACATAGGTCTTAGACTTTTTTAAAAGAGAAAATAATAATTTGTAAAAAACACATTTTGGATTATCCATCGAATGCTTTTATTTGTTATTAAATAGCATAAAGAGACACATACAATAAAAGGACGCCAAACTCACCTCATCCGCTACTCGGTAAGAGCTGTTTTGGCCACTGACCTCTCCACACAGCACATTGTCGTCTGAAGTCAAACTGCCATTGAGCTGGGATTTTTGGGAATAAAGAAAGCGAAAAAATAACAGGATGACGTAAAAAAATTATTGAGGAAGCAGGTTAAAGTAGACAGTGATTGATAGGCAGGGGTAGATAGGCAGGGGTAGATAGGCAGGGGTAGATAGAAAGTAGTAGATTGGCAGGGGTAGGTAGGAATGGGTAGATAGGCAGGGGTAGATAGGCATTGGTAGATAGGCAGGGGTAGATAGGCAGGGGTTGATAGGCAGGGGTAGATAGACCGGGTTTAGATAGGCAGGGGTAGATAGGCCGGGTTTAGATAGGCAGGGGTTGATAGAAAGTAGTAGATTGGCAGGGGTAGATAGGCAGGGGTAGATAGGCAGGGGTAGATAGGCAGGGGTTGATAGGCAGGGGTTGATAGAAAGTAGTAGATTGGCAGGGGTAGATAGGCAGGGGTTGATTGGCAGGGGTTGATAGAAAGTGGTAGATTGGCAGGGGTAGATAGGCAGGGGTAGATAGGCAGGGGTAGATTGGCAGGGGTAGATAGGCAGGGGTAGATAGGCAGGGGTTGATTGGCAGGGGTTGATAGGCAGGGGTTGATAGGCAGGGGTTGATAGAAAGTAGTAGATTGGCAGGGCAATGTTCCCGCTAAGGTTCTTTGGTCTGAGTGCACAGTAAAAAAAACTCGAGTGCAAGCATTATTTTACATAATTAGATGCACGGTTATTCTAAACTGCTGCGCGGCGTCTGTAAGATATCTGCACACAGCTTAAAGGGAAAATTGAGGCATGGATAAAAAGGAGCAGATAGGCGGGGGTAGACAGGCAGGAGTAGATAGACAAGAGTTGATGGGCAAGGGTAAATAGGCAAGGGTAGAAAGACAGGAGTAGATAGGCAGATGTAGATATGCAGGGGTAGATAGGTATGAGTAAATGGGGTAAATGTCCAAAGGATGGTATACATTCTATCAAATCTTTATTTATCTCTCATCCTCGCCTCTCATTGAGTTGTTTACCGCTTTCAACCGCCTCAGCTCACAGCTCTGCTGAGCGTATAATTTTTTCATCGCGTTCAGCAGCGCTGACACTTTATTTCTCGCCTGTATCCATCGCTCGGCGCGGGCCCTGAGCATCGGGTCATCTTTTGGGGATCGGCTCAGGAAGGATTTAAAACTGAAACAATGAATAAATTGTAACTTAAGTTTTAACGGAGTATATAAGAGCATCATTTGCTGGCCTGGTGGCAAGTATACAAGTACGTAAAACCTAATGCTAAATTCATGAAAAAATAATTTTAAAAAATGATTGATTTTATTCGAGGAATGCCCTGAAAAAGTAAAATTACATTTTCCCTAGAAATATCTGAAACTTTTTAAATTCGATGGAAAAATATAATTTTGTAGCAGTTATAGAGAAAAAAAACACACATGAAAGCTTAAATAATAATTAACGGGAACATAAAAACATAAGACCTTACTCGTATTAAAATACTCTCTTTTCCCATTAATCTCTAGCATCTTCATTGTTCTGGGTCGATATTGGCACGGCTCTTTCCTACGTTAGTGGGTTAATTAATTATGCATAAAAAATAAACATTCAACTACTTTGGAGCATGCAGAATCAGACGCATGATTGGCCACCGCCTCACCCCCATCCACACTCTCGCACCACCCTGATACTAATATTAATATCGATTTTTTTCATAAAGAGAACTTCAGATTTGGAACGTTGAAGTTTGATAATCAACTATAGCATAAGGCAAACACATTAAAAAAAACGAAAGAAACCATTTACCGTAAATTCCACGTGAGGTTGGTGATGTCATTCTTGGAATAAAACGTCATCATGACTTGTGTGATCAACAGCAACGCGAATGCAGCACATAGTAGTAGCTTCGAAAAAAAGGGGGGGGGAGAAGTAAAAGATTAGTGATACATTTTCCAGATGCTGTGTGAAGTAAAAGATTAGTGATACATTTTCCAGATGCTGTGTGAAGTAAAAGATTAGTGATACATTTTCCAGATGCTGTGTGAAGTAAAAGATTAGTGATACATTTTCCAGATGCTGTGTGAAGTAAAAGATTAGTGATACATTTTCCAGATGCTGTGTGAAGTAAAAGATTAGTGATACATTTTCCAGATGCTGTGTGAAGTAAAAGATTAGTGATACATTTTCCAGATGCTGTGTGAAGTAAAAGATTAGTGATATATTTTCCAGATCCTGTGTGATAGGCTAATCTGAGTGATAGGCTAATCTGAGTGATAGGCTAATCTGAGTGATAGGCTAATCTGAGTGATAGGCTAATCTGTGTGATAGGCTAATCTGAGTGAAGGCTCATTTACCCACTTCAACTCACGAACGAATTGAGCAACTTCTAAGCAAGTTTTTTTTCATGGGCGTAATATTTGCTAGGTACACTAGAAGTATACATTTTAACGGCGCCTCATGCATTCAAGGAAAAGTATTTTTTCCTCATTTAATTTCTAAGCGCAGTCCTTGAGCTCCATTTCAGCCTTATTACCCCATCCCCTTTCCCCTTTTGTGTTCGACACAACGAAAGCGCGGTCACACGCCATAGAATGGTCTTTGAGTGGATCTGGGTTCTATCTATCTATCTATATATATATAATTCTCTTCGTGGGACCATGCGAGACAAGCTGCAAGTATGTGCAACCGAGCATGACGAATGACCCTCGCTGGGGTCAACTAATCTCAGTTAACGGTTGGAAAGCAAAGGTAGTGGAGGGGTGACCAACAATGGTCCTTGCGCTTCATTTGCATTGTTCCTTCACAGAAAACGTGAGATTCGTAGTGTACTGGTTATCACGTCCGGCTCAAGTGGGGAAGGTCCTGGGTTCAAGCCCCAGCGAATACATTGTTTTTTTTTATTTTTAAAAATGTCTGTTTGTGCCCGTTCTTTTACCCCTTTATTGCAAAGCATACGCCGCAGACTTGCTCATCATAGACAGTGCAAAGAACGGTTGGGGGGAGGGCGGGTGAGAGTACAAACACAAAAAGCAGCACCAATAGTAAATAAAAAAAATAGTGAGTAAAGGTGAAGACATGCACACTGAGGTTGTTGTTACCCGCCTCCCATTTAATACTACCATCCCTTAAACAAAATCTACGATTGGCCCACCCTAGCGAAGGTTAGTCATATTTAGGGTTGTTAATTGCGTGTTTTTTTTTGGTTTTTAAAAAAATATTTATCTTAATTTTTTTAAAAGGAAAACCGATTACCGATTATGTAACTCCGATTTTAAATCGATTATCGTTTTATAGTTGACTTCATAGAAGTTAGGGGTGTACCGAATTTCGCCTACAAATGTCTCGAAACAAACAATGAGTTGGCAGCCCCCCCCCCGAAACGACGTTCACTCGCGTCGTTTTGATTTCTTCGTGCTGTAGTTTGTGTCCGTTCTTTCTCAACTTTCTTTGCACTCTCCATGAGAAAGTCTGCGGTGTATGCTACGCCACAGGGCGTCTATTTACGTTTATTGTGGAAACGAGGAGGGTGGAATTAACCAAAGAGCTATTTTAATGTTATTTATTCACCACTTTTATTGAACATACGAGGGAGCAATGGACCCGAAACTACCAAGTATGTGTTTTATTATATTTCCAACACAAGGTGTCATTCTGGACAAAGTAGTAAACCTATGGACAATCTTGTTACTCGGGACACACTACACTGTGTCTTGTGTTTACCCAAATTTTGATTTTGTTAAAAATATCGTGCTAAAGAAGGAAAGGCGACAAAGGAAGACACGAGACCGAGATGAATGGGCAATTATTGTAGGCGACCCGTGCCCCAGAAAGGGTAAAAGGCAAAAGTCGGAGTTAACATCAAACCTTGCGTCTTGTGCCGTCCGCATAGGCTCGGATAAACATTGTAGCTTCAGACTCGACCTCTGTGAATGAAAAAATGGTTATGCGAATTTTATCAACTTATATACACACAGGAGCGTTAAAATTTTTTACATTTGGACGCAGAAATTATAAACCGCCGGTGACCTCAAAACTCGAACTCGGGGGTTGGGGTGGGGGTGGGGTGGGGTGGTGGTGGTGCCTCGCACAAACTTCGAGCAAGTGGCTGTCCAGGTCAGAGCGGCGCTCACGAAGAAGCGCTTAATTTTGTTTCCGTTTTTTGTATGTCTCAAAAGAATTTGAGTGTGTGTGGGTTGAGGGAAGGAGGGGGAGGGAAGGGGGAGGGAATCAGGGGACGGATGTAAATTCAAAGTCAGCCTCCAGTAAAACATGTCTTTCTACTTTCTTAGCCGCGATTATGAGGCTTTATTTTAATAATGCTTAGAACAAATAAAATTAAAAATTGGGGAAAATAAAGTATTTTTAAAAACAACATTTCATTCCGATGCACTAAAAATTGACAAAATAAATTTTTCGCACACACTACAATTTGCTTTCATTCAATTTCTCATGTCTACAAAATAAAAGCGCGGGCCAGTACGGTGTTACGTCGTGGAATTGCTTTCTTGAACAAAGCAGGAAATTCAAATCTCTATTAACAATTAAAAGATTCAAAACTCTTATAAAAATGCTCACTAGACACAAACTATTGACATGGATCATGTATAAGTTACACTATGAACCTAGGACGCAATAATCTGGAAGGAGCGTCTGTAATATATAAGTATAAGGTAAGATACTTAAGCAATAGTCTATTGACATACTAAATACTTTACATTTGTTCTCTAAACCATTTCTAGAGCTAAGAAAGGTATTCAAACAAATTTTACCTTTGATTTGTTCTGCTATTCAGCGTCTTCATTACCATTTATTGCACACGCGTCAATTTAGCGTAACATCTATTCACTGGTGGTGACAATGTGTGCGCCAATCTGATCATCTTAAAAACTAAAACTTCAAAATATAATAAACATTTAAAACATGTGTATTTATAAACAATCATTAATTTTCGCGTTTTAAAAATCAACAGCATGAGTTTAACAAAGCTAAAGGTAGGACGTAAGGGGTGGGAATGTTAAAAAAAATACTCTCTTAATTGGCATTTCTCGTCGACCTCATTGTTAGGAAATACAAAATAATACACATTTTTATAAATGAAATACATCATATTTCACTTTATTATCTTGTTATATTGAAACTTACTTGTGTTAAATTTACAACCAATGCCCAACTAATGTTGTTAACTATTGTTATGATCATGTCTTGATGAAAATATACTTTTAAATCTCACATTTTAAGTGAATTCAACGCCTTAAAGATTTTAAAATATATTTTACACGTCAAATAGTATTAGCTTAATTTCATCTTACAGCCAACCACTATACAACAGAATTTCTATTTTACTACATCGTCACTAAAGGGTTTGTTTTACATGACTGTGTCTCTTGGAAGCCGGCTAAAGTTAAAGATTTGTCCTGTTTTTACTCACGGTTAATTTTTTTTAGTACCTTAGTATTTTAATTTTTATTAATGTTTTGCCTTTTTTATCAAAGCAATGCTATTTCCCTCTATTTTGTATTTAAAAAAATATTTAGAATCCCTCTAATCCCCTCCCCAACTTATCACTAAAATGTCTAAGCTTTGTGATTATGAAAAGGATTTCCTGGACTACCGCTTAAGAGAGATAGGACGCCATGACCTTTTGTTTCTTCTCGGTGCGCAACAATGACCTCCAAGCGTTGCAAACGCCAGTTATTCTTTGAGCTCGTTGCGCACCTTCACCGTGACCACGGATAAGCACTCAGAAACAGTGGCGTAGCAACGGGTTGGCATCGGGGCAGTTGCTAAGGGCGCCAGCTCAAAAGGGCGCCACTAAATCTCTAATTTTTAAATTTTGTATTTAAATAAATTCAGTGGAACTTCTCTAAGTCGAACTCAAAAGTACCCGGAAAATAAATCGACTAACTGAGTTTTTGAGTTAGGGAGATTGCGTAATAGGACAATGTAGATATTGAGAGGGTGGAGGAACAGCCATACCGGCTAGAAGGCTTGTCAGGAAAGAGATGCGGTGTCTATGTTTCATATGAAAGGAAGCCAACTTGCTTTGACATGCCGACACAAGCCCATGAGAGGAGATACCTTCCCTCTCCTCCCCAGTGGGATTGGGGGAGTGAGATTTTTCTTTTTAAAAATAGTCACAGCATGCAGGAAAGGGACGCGAATTAGTTCCTACTCCTTTTTCTTGTCTTTGTCATTTTTTTGTACTTGCAAGGGTCGCTTAATCCCTCGTGGAATGCACTAAGATAAGATTTTACGTCCATTTACGTGACTCTACGGAACACGTGTTCTGAAATGTCAATTCAGAATAATAACCCAAACGCCTTGGAAAATTCGACTGAGAGAGGTTGAAAGCCAAAAATCTTGGAGTTAAGGAGATCTAAAATACATTAGTCTTATGGAATTTGGCCAGGACCTAACAATTAATTCGATATAGGGAGGCTTTCGACTTAGGGAAGTCCGACTTAGCGAGGTCCGACTGTATTTCACTTTTATCCTTGATAACAAAAAAGTGAGTAATTAATTTTATTTAAATATATTTCATTTAAACCATTATAATATATTTTTTATTATGTTTGCGGCCTTTGTGGGACTTCTTATCATACAAATGTAAATATGATTTTACAATCTTTCTTTATAAAAGAAAACTCTCGCTATCCCCATCCCACTGTCGAGGGAGTAAATTTTGGGGAGGGGAGGGAAAGTGTCTCCTCTCACGGGCTTGTGTGGTATGTCAAAGCAAGTTGGCTCCTTTCAAATGAAACATCACTGCCCTTATTTCCTATCACGCCCTCTAGCCGCTATGGCTGTCCCCCCCCTTCTCTCTCAATATCAACATTGTACTTGATTAATCTGCGCATATTACGCCAGATTCCTTAAATCGAAAACTCCGTAAGTCGAATTTTTTCCCCCTTGAGTTCGACTTAGAAAGGTCCGACTGTATTAGCAACACGCCAATACGTCAGCTAACTGAAGTGCTGAGCTGTGTTACTTAAATTTACTTTTAATAATGAGTTTCTATCGTTATGTATGAGATAATGAGTATGCGCATTGACACTATTGTTTTTATATATAATACACTTCAAGTTTTGCTGTATTCTTTATTAACGCAACAATATCCCGTTTTATCCACCAATTTATTTGGTATTATTTAGTAAATAATAAACTGCAAATTAGTATTGTTCCTTTCGTATGCCTTTTTATATTCCCATTGTATGACTGTCACTGTCTGACTACGTAATTATTGTCATAAATAAAATAAGAGAAATTCAATTATTTTTTCTAACAAATGAAAGAATCTCAAAGCGGAAACTTGTCAATTTATCAAGGGCGCCAAAAATAAATTAGCCAAGGGCGCCAAAAACCTAGCTACGCCTCTGCTCAGAAACCTAAAGGGCGATATTGTCCTCGTGTCGCTTCAGTCGATCATCGTTGACTTCCACCTTCCTTTCAAGACAATAAGCCACTTACAAGAGTCATCCTGGCCTGCAGTTGCATACTTTCATGAAGAAGACTTATGAAGACGTCAGTCGGCACCACATATACCGATGGCATGTTCATCGAAAAATATTCTCCGAGGTCGTTCTTCTTCACAACGCTGAACAGCAGCATCCAACTTTGGCAAGTTATGTCAAGGTACAGTGCTGGCTTGACTCTATGACTTCTTCTGGCAAATCCTAAAACCGAGGCGAGGACTTTCGTCAACGGCGACATTACTTAAAGTCGACGCCACAGAGCCAGAAGAAGATGGTGTTTTTTTTAAAAGCATAGAAAACTTTCCCGTTTCAAAGTATACAAACAGTTTTTTGGCCACGAATGGTCATCATTTTGAATCTATCGCCAGTGGAGACGTTCTACATCATTACGATCTGTCTGCGAGATGGCGTTCCAGACTTTACGGAGCCTTTAACTGTAAGCAGCTGTCGATCATTCACGCGAATAGTTTCAAACATCGAGGCTGACAACGCCGCGACCATGAGAAAAAGAATAATGTTTTCTCTAAAGATTCAATACCGAATTGCAATGAAAAATAAATAAATACAATGTTCATGAGACATGCCAAACATAGTTCCTTTGAGGACTCTTGTATGCGGCCTATGTCCCGCGAAGGACCGCAGACGTCGACCATGATCGACTGCTGGTCCCGTGGACAAAATGCAAGAACAGTAGACCATCCACGTGACATGAGCACACAGCACCGGTCAAGAATTTACGGTAAGCAATAATGCCATGGAGAAACATTCTCTTTGGACCAACATTAGATGGATCTCGACACGAGGATGTACATTGTCTTCTGGTTACCATTATTATCTTAGCTATTCCCCACTTCTGGATTAATTTTGCTCCCCGCTTATTATTACTGTTTAATCTATCCATCAGCACTACTCTCGAGACCAGAAGACTGTCGCATTTAATGTGATTTGAAGTTGATCTCCTGTCTTTTTCAATTTGGTTTGGACATTTACTTGAACACTGGAGATTTCTGTAGTGATATTTTTATGCTTCATGCTGGTAAGTGATGGCTCGTTACAGTACTATTGTATTGTCAGATTTTTTTTATCTCTCTTACTTTTTGTGGTTTGTTTCATTATTATTCCGTTTTTATTGTTTTTTAAAATTTAAATTATAAAGAAGTTATTCCTTTTTCAGCCCCACAAAAACCTTATTTTCCAAATTATTATTCATGTATCATACTGCACTTTATTATCTTGTTGTATTGAACCATACTTGTCTTAGATTTACAACCAATGCCCGACTAATGTTGTTAACTAATAGTTCCGTTATCACTGAGTACACAATGAAAATTGTTTTAAGAAATAACACCCACTATTTGAAATCATTAATCCCCCGACCCAATGTTAAAACCACTAATCTTTATAAAGTAACGACAATTAGCTGCTTACATTTGCAAGAGCTTTCTGCTCCCTGCTGGAATAATAAATAACAATCTTAGAACCTCTAAGTAGACTACTATAGCCGATAAACTCTATTAACTGCCACACATGTCCTGTACTTTACGTACAGACGATACCCACCCTCAAGAAATCCCCGATGTTGAACCACTACTACAGAGAACCACTACTACAGAGAACCACTGCTACAGAGAACCACAACTACAGAGAACCACTACTACAGAGAACCACTACTACAGAGAACCACTGCTACAGAGAACCACAACTACAGAGAACCACTACTACAGAGAACCACTACTACAGAGAACCACTACTACAGAGAACCACTACTACAGAGAACCACTACTACAGAGAACAACTACTATCGAGAACCACTACTACTGAGAACCACTACTACAGAGAACCACTAATACAATTTTGAATATTGACCCCCATTGGTATTGGCTGACACGTGACCTCCAATCAAAGTTGAAACATGCACACTGAGTTAACGCTAATTATAAAATAAAATGTTAAACAAAAAATTAAAGTATTATAAACACCTCTCAAGAAATCACTTATATAAACCCTTGTATGCTCATAACCTGCTACAGAATTTCACCCCAGACAACTTATAAAACTCGAAAGTGAATACTTTCAACTTTATTAACTGCCCCAATCGCCTACATTTACTCATCCTGCTCAGACCAATGTTCAAAACTACGCACTACATGTCACAGAGAGGCATCTGTAGAAGAATAGGCGGCGCTTTTTGAACAACGGCTGGGAATTATTTTTTAAATTGATCGGCTTGCAGAAAACATGCTTCCCGGGTACACCCCCCTCCCCCGCTCATATCACATCAAGTTATGTTTAGTTAGAATCCCCAAAATCTGGCCTTTATCTTGCAGAGAAGCTGCTAACAATAATCAAATGACTTTCCATTAAAAAATAAATAATAATTTCCGAAGTTAATCATTCACATAACTAGATTTAAATTTTGTTCGATTTTATTGACCTGAAATAGTGACAAATAACAACACTTTGAGATAAGATTTAAAAATCTGTAACATTTCTCACGAAAAAACAACAACATCAAACCATATTCTCAGGACATTGGATATAAAATCTCAATTCATTGGGAAAAAAAAATTGCATGGGAATAGAACTATTTCACTGAGGTATTTTTACATTACTAAGTAATACAATTTTAAATATATACCGCACATCAAAACGAAAAGTTTCATGGAAGTGATCTTTCCATATAAAAGCAGAGCATTTCTCGGACCAGCTTCGGCAAACTATTAAAAACCTAATGTCTGATCCTCCTTCTCTTTTAATAGAGAAACTTCAGCTACTTTAAAAAGTTTGTATCATTCAAAATTTCTTTACATTTTCATTTTGGAAACAAGTTTTCAAAAAAAAACAAAACAACAATCTTTGGATCGATCGGAATAAATTACCAGCCTAGGCGTTTACCGTGATCGATCCCCTCTACAATCCCCACATGTACTGACACGCTCTTTGCCCATCTCATGTTACAGTCACCGCCACACATATCACCACAATCAAGAAACGTCCCCAATTGAAAAAGCGACGTCAAAGTTTCTTAGCCTCTTTACACAAGTGCTCCGTTCTCTAAGCATCGTCCTCTATCAACGAGTCAGGCGATTCTCTGTAGTAAACGTGGACGTTTTGCCTCAGCCAATCATAAACCGCCGCTTCTCTCAGTGGCTGTCCGGCGGTGACGTTGAGCGTGAATCCTTTCTTGGACATGAGCACTATGACGTCACCCAGCGCCTTGTTGTTGACGTGCGACAGGCCACCTTGACCTGACAAGAGAAAGGGGTTGAAGTCTGTAAGAAATGGTGTTACTGGTGAAATGCGCTGTTGCCATACGATGTTGCCTTAAAAAAAATATCGCGACTTTATGTTATTGAGCACCAAATAAACCCGAATTTTGTCATCCCGCATTTTTTTCTCTCTGTCTTACAATCTAACCCATCTAACCCATTCAGAAGGCTTTGATTAAGTTTCGACTTTAAACAAATTCTGCTGCACGAATACAGTTGCGGTTTAATTACAAAAAAATTAAAAATAAAATAAAAGAGGCGTTCTAAATAATTTCAGTTTATGAAACAATTTCCCGTATTTGATATTTTTATTTTTGTTTTGTTGAAAACGTAAAAATTATCATCTATTAGAGAAATTCTATCAGTTTCCCAACTATGTGTTTATAGAAGTAGAAGTGTAAAAAGATGTATTCTATCATTTTTGTATCTGTAAATTTTTGTATTGTGAAAAATTAATAATAATTGTTCTAATTGCAAGAACAACATATAAGAGTGTCGCGAAAGTTGTGAGGGATAGTACAAGTTTGGCCGTAAGCAAAAATTGTCATTGTATTCATTTATAAGTAAGAATAAAAAAAAACAACAACATCAATTAGCCTACTAATTGTCAAGTTTTTTTAGTCAATGACGCAAACAATAAAATGTGCGGCTAAAATGGGAGGTAAGGAAAATAGAAAATTAAAAATAATTACTCCTCAGTATGGGTACACCAAAGAGAAGAATTTAAAAATCTAAAATTTTTGATAAAGGATTCTACGTCATCCACATTTACATAAAAGAAGCTGATTTCCGAACCAAAAAAAGGATAAATCAATTCCATTTGGAAATAGCTTTCTCTAGTCAGTGAAGAACTCCACCCCCCACCACCCTCACCCGAGCCCCATTATTAGGCTCACCTGGGACAGCCCAACTCAGAATGAGGCCTTCCCTAACGTGTCTGACCAGGTTGTCGATGTAAATTGCCTCATATTTCGAAGGAATGTGTTCCGCCACCTCAATGCTCACCCCCCAGTCAAAGATGGGCAAACCATATTGCGGCGCTGTAAGGTCAAGAAACTTAACCTCGAAGAAGATGAAAACAACGGCATCGGACATAAAAACATGGTATAATATTTAAGGATACTCAAGGATACAATTTTGAATGTTAGTATTAATTTTGCTTTCCTGACACTAACTATAATTTAAGAAAATGAAAATAAATTTTCATAACAGAGAGTATACCTATCGTTACATGAAAAACAAATACACAAACAAATACAATAGACACGAAAGCGCAAAACAACTTAAGGACTTACGAGAACTCACAATACTTCCATCAATCAATATTATGACATAAGATTTGTTAAAACATTTCAGTTGCAAGTTGCTCGTTGCTTACTATTCCTTCAGTGACGTTCTCACAAAATGGCGCCCCATCAAACGCCGTGTAGCTGACTACGTCTCCGTAGGATTCTAGAAGTTTCTTGTAGTCCCCAGGGCCGTCACCAAAACTGCCCACCGTCTTGCCATTTAGGAAATTGCTCAGCGCCACCGAGAAACCCTGCCAGAATTAAGGGAAGAGAAATGTTGTGAACGTTGTCATGATTATGATTAGAAAGACGGTTCTATGCGCATATATTCCAGGTCTATGGTTATTTAATCCAGTGATATGCACATGTAATCCAGTCCTATGTACAAGTAATCCAGTCCTATGCGCAAGTAATCAACTAACTATTCAAAATCTTTTTTTTCCAGAATATTTTTCTTGATCTGTTTATTTTAAGACTCCCGTCATATAGATTAATTGAAAGCTTTCTACCAAATTAGACCACAGACACCTTTTAGCTGTTAACCTTCTTGTTCCTCCTCACCCAAGCCTAACTAGATTGAGGTTTCATTGTTAAAATGCTAAATTTTTGTTTTGAAGTTTAATGCGGTACTCCGCTTTTTACTCGATTTTCTTTTAACTTAACGCCCCTTTTTGCATTGGGAAAATCTTGCAACCGAATTTTCACCCATTCACCGCTAATCAGTTGAGCTTGAAACTTTTTTACATATTTTATGTGTTTATAAAGAAATACAATAAAAAAATGATTCTAGGAACACACACCAAAAATAATCAGTAACATAAGGTTGTGAACCACTTAGCTAAAATTTGAATACCACCCCCCCCCCACAAACCCGATTTTAAAAAAAGTCCTATGACCTGCCACCACTCCCCCCTCCACCCCAAAGGCGGTAGATTTACGATTTATCGAACCTTACATTCACCGGTTTCTTTGTTCGGATTTAAACCTTGATTAACATAACACCAACCTTGTCGGTGACGTGGCTGTTACTGTTGGGTTTGCTGGCCTCGGCGCACCAGCCGCCGTTCTCTGAGACAAGGTCATCGACCTGGCGGACACAAGTTTTTTATACAGACTTCATTTCAAATAGGTTTGGAGTAATACAAACGTGTATTTAATGAGCCTTGTCATATTAAGGCGGACATCTATTTATAGAGCATGCGGTTACTCAGTTGAAAAAAAAGCTTCATAAGATATCAATATTATACGAGTATTCCATGAGGAATTATCCCAACAGATATGAGTCAGCATTTTTGGTTTTTGATAAGACATAACTAGTTTACAACTTTAAACTAAAATTTGTGCAACATATGTTGTTAATTCTTTATTTATGAGGAAATTCATTGCATTAGACAAAAACTTGTTGTAGTTAGTGATGAGAATGGTTTAACTGTAAATCCCATTGCGGCACACATTAAAGAAATATGCTAAACAGAAACTCCGAAGTTTCGACCTGTTACTACATGTATTTATAAAATGTAAATGTAAAATATGCTTGAATCAATTTCAGAAAGTGGACGGAAGTCGAGCGCATTAAAGAATATATTTACAACTAGATATGGCCCGCGGCGCAGCATACGGCGAAAAATTACTCATAGATAGTGCAAAGAAAAAAGGGTGGGGGAGAACGGACACAAACAGTATAGCACGAACAAATGGGAACGTTGGGAGGGGGGGCGCCGAAGCATTTTTGGGAAGTTTTACGGACATCGCGACAATTTTTGCCTCGCCACCATATACTCCTGAAGTATTCGTGTACTGAGTGTATGGCTACGTTTCCGTCACTGAGAACAACGGAGAGCTCGTCACCGAAGTTATCCCAAAAGGTTGAGAAACAAATATTACAGCCATGTTGCCAAGTTGGAGAGCAACAACTTCGTCTATGATCTTTTCCCAGAAATATGCGACCGATAGAAAAAAAAATCAGTTAGGGGCCGTCCATAAATGACTCACGCACCTAGGGGGGGAGGGGGGTCACACTTTTGTGACGATGCGTGACGAGGGGGAGGGAGGGGGGTTGAAGAAATGTGACGTCACATCAAAAGGGTAACTTTAAATAAAACTTCCACTGAAATATTCGTCGCTTACAATTTATTTTATGACTTAAAAAAAAATCAGTGCTTCTCAATGTGCCGGTCGGTAGACCATCAGACGCTGGTTGGCGTAAGCTATAAAGACACGAAAATTAAATCTAATTATAATCCTTCAGTTTGAGAATTTACAAGATAAAATATGAAATTGTTACACTGCGTCGTTTGATGTTGACATCAAAGCATTTGTGATGTAACCGTAGCTCCGTTTGGTTCCCTCGAACTTTTTTGCCCGTTACCCCAAAATATACAAGTTTATGTGTGCGTTAACCCCCCCCTCCAACCCCCAGACTCTAGGTCCTGCTCACATGACTAGGGGATTTGGGGGAGCGTCGTTAGCCCCCCCCCCACCCCCGAAAATTCTACTGGTGAGTTTTACATGTATGACAAGTGTCTAAAAATGATCTGAATAGGATTATGTGTAGATATTTTAACTCAAAACGACACGGAATATCCTTTTTCTTTCAAAGGGGAGAGGTGAGGGAATCTATTTGATAGAATTAAAAACGTTTTAAGTTTGATATAATTGTTCGATGGGTTTTTGGTCAAACGCCCCTGGCCATTCTAGTCTTCTAGATCAGTGCTTCTCAAAGTGGTGGTCCGCGGACTGATGCCGGTCCGTGGGCCATCCGCTGCCGGTCTGCAGATGTTCTAAAAAAAAGTACAGAAAAAATTGTCAGTGCAGGGAATATAATGCACCGCTCCCTGGTGCAATGGAAAACATTCCTGCCGCTCCGCCATACTAAAAAGTTTGAGAAGCACTGTTCTAGATATAATTGTAAATGAGCCCATTTAAAATTAGTCAAGTATTCATTAACTTTATTGAATGCATCAAATTCTTGACATCGCAATTCGAGAGGAGCACAAAACAACTTTTCTTCTTAGCTCAGTTTTAAGGCATTACTTTTAATTATCACAGAAATGATACGCGATACAGACAAGTCATGTGGATTAAGATTATTGTCACTCGTGTCAAATATAAATGAAAGTAGGGTAGATTTAGGTGTCTTCGTATAGTACGTAGCTAAGAAATCTACATAGTTGTCAAATTTTAAAAAAATGCATTTTCTGGAAGGAACCGGTTCAATAATGGACATATGTTCCAAGCGTACAGTACACATGACGTATTTTAATATATCTACTGGATTGTAGTGGATGTTATATGTCCCAAATGAGTCTGCATTACCCCCAAGAATTCCCTTTTTGACCCCAGATGAGGTTATTTACCTCTGTTCGCCGACCTCTTTCTTACGGGATGCCCGTCAGTCAATTGAGGGATTTAAAAAAAATACATTTAAAAAAAGTTATTTTCAAATGATTTGTTTTTCTAAACAAAGACGTTAACCGTGATGATTAATAGTCAATGTTTAATTTGTATGCATTAAAATAAAATATAATCTAAGGATGTTAACACAGTTCGTTTTCTGAAGGCCAGTTAAACGTTTTTTAAAAATGCTTAACGCGAGTTACGATATTACAATGTCAGCTCTTCACTAAATAAATAATAAATACTTAAATGACAATAAAAGTGATTTGAAACATACTTATTTTCAATTAGAAAAAAGTTTTTTTTTATTATTGTTGGTTTTTTTTTGGGGGGTGGGGGTCAAAGATTTGTGACGTATTTTTAGAGGGGAGGGGTCTAAGTTTTTGTGACGACGCGTGACGAGGGGAGGGAGGGGCCAAAAATCGACAAAAATCACTTGACGTCATTTATGGACGACCCCTTACCTGATGAAAGAATTGGTATAACATTGAACGAAGCTTTTTTCCGTGAAATACAAGCAAAACGGTGTTTATGTTCACTAAGAAAGGGCGAAAAGAACGGGCATAAACACTTAAAATTTAAAAAAAATTGTTGCCGCTGGGGCTTGAACCCTAGACTTTCCGCATGCAAGGTGGACGTGATAACCACTACACTACGAATCACATGTTATTCTGTGAAGGAACAACGCACGTTACCGCAAGAAAAATGGTTGCCCCCTTTTTTCCCCTTCTTTTCATCCCAATCCGCTTGTAAATAGTGAATGTCGACCCCAGCGAGGGTCATTCGTCATGCTCAAATGCACATACTCGCTTTGGTGAAATATATAATATATACAGATTATTCTCGGAATATAAATTAATAATTAGAAATCAGAAAACTTTTAGTATTTTTGAAAAAAGTACTTTTTCACATAGAGATCTTAAGAATGTTTAACGTTTTCTATATCCTGACCTGTTTCATCTTCAGCATCTCACAGTTTTGTTGACCGTAGAGTTGTTTCATTTGGTTTAAAATCTGAGACAATTCGTCTCTCTGTTTCTTCCAGCGAAGAGATTCCGACGACCAATTGCTTTCAGCGATCGGCAGCCTGTACACATAGAAAACATTCTAAGGAGAGGCATCAAAGTAAAGAAGTAATAAAAAGGATAAAAATAGTTTAATAAAAAAATTTCTAGGGAGAAAAAATTACACTTGAAGAGCAATTACATTAATATAATAAAAACAAACAAACTATAGATTAAAACCTAGTTTTAAATTCATTATTTTCAATATTAAATCATTAATTTTAACTAGCAACTTACAAAAAATGTATCTTGACAACATTTAAGCTCTGTTCAACCAATGCATATATTATGCAATAATAATCTAATAATAGAATGAATTATATCACTCAAAATCAAAAGCTACTTTGACTTTCGTAACCAGCAACGGCATTTGCTTAGGTCGCTGTTTAAAGACATGAACAGGCTTGTTGAAGACATAGATAGACCAGGTCTATGCAAACATAGACGGCCTGTTGTGGACATTGAAACCAATGTTGTGAACATAGACTGGCGTGTTAAAGGTGTGTGATGGATTCACCCACTTAAAAGCATTCTTTGTTAACCGTGGTACTAAAAATATTTTAAGCTGTGTAATAACATAATATTTTTAACGTATTGATTAGACGCTTGCACACATACCATGACTTCATGCCAGTTTGGAAAAGCCTTGAGGACCTCGAATAAAGAGCCACGAAAATAATAATAACCCCCAAAAGCGCCACGGCAGAAACAGTTGGAAGCTGTGGATGTCAAATAAAATACATGATTTTGAATGATAAGGACTGAGTCCGGCTTGCCGGGTAGGATATGGTAACAGTTTTGAGCTAATGCTTTAAATAGTGTAAAACCAAGAAGAAAACAAGAAAGGTTTTTTTAAAAAGGAAAATCTTTGGTTTTAATTTTATTTTTATGGAGTGAATTGTTTATTTCAATTTCTTCCATTGAAAAGATGAGTTGCTCCTTCAACAAGATTTTATAAATTCATAATCAAGTTAACTATCAACTATATCCCACCCAACGCACCCCCCCAGAGAAAATGTAAATAAAAATTAATCAATAATTGAACTCTTAGTGTTATATGATGTCACAATTTTGATAAATGATAGTTGTTAAGTTAAAGACATGACGTTTTATTTAGAAATTCGTTGTCCTCTTTTATCAATCAAATATTTCTCTTACTGGTCAACGCAGCTTAATATGCCCTATCATGTCAATTTGTTTTGTAAATTAGTATATGAATGTTTTAAATTGAATGCATTTATAAATTAAATATGTGTTACCATTTTTACGAAAAGCGCGGCGAGCTCAATTGCTTGCTGGGTTCTGTGCTTTATATGTTCTTAATTATTATCATTAGATAAATACTTATTGAAAAAAAGAGAAGTAGATAGAGATATATAGATGAAGAAGGATCGAAACAGATAGAGTAAGGGGGAAATGGATATATATCTAGTCAGTTAGATAGATGGATAGTTAGATATATAGATAAACAGATAGATTGACGGGCAGGTAGATTGGAAAGAAAATGAAAAAAGGGACATACAATTTTAGTGTCTGTTGTTACTTAAAAACCAATAATCGGAAGTGTCTCATTTGATAACCACCCCTGACCACTGACTAAATATTAAAGTTACCTTGGAAAGCTTGAAATTCTCCCATAATCTGGTTGTCCTTTCTAAGTTTTCCGTCTTTGTTCTTTTATCTGACCTCTCTTCTTCAGCACACGAATTACGAATTAAAGTAAACGTTAGATTGAACATTCAAATATTTTCAATTAATGTTAATGGACAGAACCCCAACACATTATTTTAAAAGAAGTATTTTTAAATGTCCTTGCTGTCTTAATGGTAAATATTAAAGAAAATATATAAATAAATATTTATTCCGTGTTTTTGCATGTGAACAAACTGACCAAACTGAGATTTTAAAGATCGGGTAAATTATATCCTGCAAATTTATTCATAAAAATAGGAAATGATTAATTATTCTGAAATGACTTACCCGTCAACAACATAGTCATGATGAGATAGAATTATTGGTCTTACAATTCGTCAAAAAATTACTATTATTATTATAGAACCGATTTTAACTTAGACGCTCTGAGGGCATTTTAAACAGCTTTATTGTCCTTGAAATTTCAAATATTATTGTCCTCTCAACTTTGGAATACAAATTTTGTAAATACAAATGTAACTATACTCAAGCAGGAAGGATTTCATTTGCTGAAAATATAATAATTGTTGATCCGTTTTACAGCCGAGAGAGTGGTGCATTTTTAAAATTTTAGCATTAATTGGTGCGCAAATTAAAATTTGACATCTATATGAATATGTTTCATACTTAAGTACTAAAGAGAATAGGATTTATTGGATGACGGACGACAAATTATGAAATATTATAGTGGCATTTTGAGGAATTTAGTTGTGAAATTTTTAGGTAAAAATTTAAACAATTATAAACATCCAAAGTTTTGGCCAAGGAAAAAGATGGTTTAAATGAAAGACATTACACTGAGATTTACCCAAATAATTTTATTTGTAATCTCCATTAAGTTATTGATGGGAGGTGCGAAAACTTAGGCGTGCATGGAAAAACTTGTAACTTATTTGAGTGACGAAATGCGAATAAAATAAATGGGGATTAGCGTTCAAACAACACAGAAGAAATAAAAACTCAACAAGAAGTATTCAGATTGTAAAATTTACCAGAAAGATAATTCCATTGGAGAAAAAATTTGAATTAAAAATACATACTTACCGGAAAAACTCAAAAAGTTAAATTCCAGAATAAGGATTAAAAATTGAAATTTGTTTTTATTTGAATAGAAAAAACAAAACTATTAAATAATAAATTAAAAAAAAACCTCACTTACTTTCTTGATTTTAATAGGTTTAATGTAAGCAAAAGAAAGGTGACAAGAACATGAAGTTTAAATATCTACTTTCAATCTGATTTGGTCAGCAAGGCGCTATTCATTTACTGATGAACTCAGATTTTTTAAAACATCTATTTTAAGACTCCTCTACCCAACTCCCCGAGTCTCTTTAAAGGATTTAACGGTGAACCAATTTTTATCAAGAGAAGCAGAACACGGAGACACTGAACCATTTTGCTCGACCATATTCACCGGCCACTAAGAAGTGATTGCACAACAATTTACATATCACAGAATCATAAAATATGTTCTTAAAATGATACAGCCCCATCCTCTTTCCCACGAGGATTTAGTTAACGTAGAGCTCCTACTTGATGGCACTGGCGCCACTTACGGTCCTGCTCTCTGGGCACATACTTCCCCAAAACAACAATTTCACCATACACCACATTGCCAACATCCACACACCACATTGCCAACATCACACCCACCACATCGCCAACATCCCATACACCACATCACCAACATCCCACCCACCACATCGCCAACATCCCACACACCACATCGCCAACATCCCACACACCACATCGCCAACACCCCACCAACCACAGCACCAACATTCGACACACCTCAGCATTGACACCCCCACACACCACATCACTTACACCTTAACACACCACAGCACCAAAATCCCAGCCACCACAGCACTGACACCCCACAACACCACCGCTCCACACATCATAGAAATGACACCCCACACACCACAGCACTGACACCCCGACACACCACAGCACCACCACCATCACAACACAACAATGACAACCCCACACACCATAGAACTGAAACCCCACACATAACAGCACTGACACCCCGACACACCAAAGTACCAACATCCCAAACATCACAGCACTGACGCCCCGACACAACACAGCACCACCACCCTCACAACACAACAATGACAACCCCACACACCATAGAACTGAAACCCCACACATCACAGCACTGACACCCCGACACACTAAAGCAACGACACTCCACACACCAAAGTACCAACATCCCACACATCACAGCACTGACGCCCCGACACACTAAAGCAACGACACTCCACACACCAAAGCAGCAACAGCCGACACACCACAGCCGTACTACTCTAAGCGTCGTCTTGTTCCAGCGATGTCACTGACGTCCTGTAATAGACGTGGACGTTCAAATACAACCAGTCGTAGCTGGCCGCTTGTCTCAGCGGATGTCCAGCGGACAGATTCAAGGAGAAACCTCTCTGAGCCAGGAGTTCATCAACGTCTGTTCGCTCCTTGTTGTTGATATGCGACAGACCGCTTTGACCTTTCAAATAAGGAAATAAGGCAATGAAGCGAATTGTACCCCATGAAAATAATCAGATAAAGCACTTACAATTACATTTAAAAATAAAAAACCCCCGAAAAAAACACGTTTTTTTGACTATAAATCCTTTATGTAAGAGACGTAACTAAAAGAATGTTCATTATAATACGCAGCGCAAGACCATCCAACAATACAAAATTGTAGTTGTGTCGTAAAACATGTTTAATACAATGCGCACCGATCAGGAATATGTTTATAAAAAGTGTTGTCAATAAAATACGCACCTTATTGCGCGACAGAAAGGTTGTTCAATATAATACGCACCGCGACACTCTATCTCAAAAAATAACATGATACATAGGAATAAATAAAATAATCTAAAAAATCAATAATTTAATTACAGTACATGCGATCGATCTGAAATTTTGACACATTGTTTTTATCATCGGTACAAAACTGCCTGCAAAATATCAGCTCGCTATCTTGCGAGCAAGTGGGTTAAAAATGGATCCAAAAGTTTTGGCGACAAGCAAGCAAGCAAGAAAGTCAAGCAAGGTCAACGGCGCGCAGACACCACGAGTTAATATAAAGGATTTAAAAAGAAGAAGAATAGCTGGATTCCTGTTGATCTTAATGGAAGCTGAATACTAATGTATTGGGTAAATGAGTGTCCCAATAGTCAAGTGAGTTACTGATGATGTTATAAAGGTTCCAAGAGTCAACAATGATGTTTTTTTAGGGTCAACATAGTAATTCACGAAGCGATGAAAATGGGAAAAGTTTTCTAAAAGTAATTATGTTAGGTGTGCTAATAAATAACATGAGAATATCTCCGTAAACTAGATGATCGACAATAACGTGAATGAAAGCAACTGACTTTAAATGAGTAGCTCTGTCGGTCGAGCGTGTAAATGTTAAGGCGAGAATGTTTCATGGAAGGATAGGATCGAAGAAACACCAGTGAGACGCTATAGGAAAGCGAGTCTTCGATGGCACGGCAGCAGTGTCTACACGTATTGTCAAAATAAAACCCCGGACACGAACCACACTCCCAGCTGTAACCACTGTCCCCAGCACTCGATATACTTGCACATCAGCTCCTAAAAACGTATGTTAAAGTTGGCTCTAATTATGCCACTCGATATACTTGTACTCAGCTCCTAAAAACGTATGTTAAAGTGGCTCTAAATATGGCCACTCGATATACTTGCACATCAGCTCCTAAAAACGTATGTTAAAGTTGGCTCTAATTATGGCCACTCGATATACTTGTACATCAGCTCCTAAAAACGTATGTTAAAGTTGGCTCTAATTATGGCCACTCGATATACTTGTACATCAGCTCCTAAAAACGTATGTTAAAGTTGGCTCTAATTATGGCCACTCGATATACTTGTACATCAGCTCCTAAAAACGTATGTTAAAGTTGGCTCTAATTATGGCCACTCGATATACTTGCACATCAGCTCCTAAAAACGTATGTTAAAGTTGGCTCTAATTATGGCCACTCGATAGACTTGCACATCAGCTCCCAAAAACGTATGTTAAAGTTGGCTCTAATTATGGCCACTCGATATACTTGCACATCAGCTCCTAAAAACGTATGTTAAAGTTGGCTCTAATTATGGCCACTCGATATACTTGTACATCAGCTCCTAAAAACGTATGTTAAAGTTGGCTCTAATTATGGCCACTCGATATACTTGTACATCAGCTCCTAAAAACGTATGTTAAAGTTGGCTCTAGTTATGGCCACTCGATATACTTGTACATCAGCTCCTAAAAACGTATGTTAAAGTTGGCTCTAATTATGGCCACTCGATATACTTGCACATCAGCTTCTAAAAACGTATGTTAAAGTTGGCTCTAATTATGGCCACTCGATATACTTGTACATCAGCTCCTAAAAACGTATGTTAAAGTTGGCTCTAATTATGGCCACTCGATATACTTGCACATCAGCTCCTAAAAACGTATGTTAAAGTTGGCTCTAATTATGGCCACTCGATATACTTTCACATCAGCTCCTAAAAACGTATGTTAAAGTTGGCTCTAATTATGGCCACTCGATATACTTGTACATCAGCTCCTAAAAACGTATGTTAAAGTTGGCTCTAATTATGGCCACTCGATATACTTGTACATCAGCTCCTAAAAACGTATGTTAAAGTTGGCTCTAATTATGGCCACTCGATATACTTGCACATCAGCTCCTAAAAACGTATGTTAAAGTTGGCTCTAATTATGGCCACTCGATATACTTGCACATCAGCTCCTAAAAACGTATGATAAAGTTGGCTCTAATTATGGCCACTCGAAATACTTGTACATCAGCTCCTAAAAACGTATGTTAAAGTTGGCTCTAATTATGGCCACTCGATATACTTGCACATCAGCTCCTAAAAACGTATGTTAAAGTTGGCTCTAATTATGGCCACTCGATATACTTGCACATCAGCTCCTAAAAACGTATGTTAAAGTTGGCTCTAATTATGGCCACTCGATATACTTGTACATCAGCTCCTAAAAACGTATGTTAAAGTTGGCTCTAATTATGGCCACTCGATATACTTGTATATCAGCTCCTAAAAACGTATGTTAAAGTTGGCTCTAATTATGGCCACTCGATATACTTGCACATCAGCTCCCAAAAACGTATGTTAAAGTTGGCTCTAATTATGGCCACTCGATATACTTGTACATCAGCTCCTAAAAACGTATGTTAAAGTTGGCTCTAATTATGGCCACTCGATATACTTGCACATCAGCTCCTAAAAACGTATGTTAAAGTTGGCTCTAATTATGGCCACTCGATATACTTGCACATCAGCTCCTAAAAACGTATGTTAAAGTTGGCTCTAATTATGGCCACTCGATATACTTGCACATCAGCTCCTAAAAACGTATGTTAAAGTTGGCTCTAATTATGGCCACTCGATATACTTGTACATCAGCTCCTAAAAACGTATGTTAAAGTTGGCTCTAATTATGGCCACTCGATATACTTGTACATCAGCTCCTAAAAACGTATGTTAAAGTTGGCTCTAATTATGGCCACTCGATATACTTGTACATCAGCTCCTAAAAACGTATGTTAAAGTTGGCTCTAATTATGGCCACTCGATATACTTGTACATCAGCTCCTAAAACGTATGTTAAAGTTGGCTCTAATTATGGCCACTCGATATACTTGCACATCAGCTCCTAAAAACGTATGTTAAAGTTGGCTCTAATTATGGCCACTCGATATACTTGTACATCAGCTCCTAAAAACGTATGTTAAAGTTGGCTCTAATTATGGCCACTCGATATACTTGTACATCAGCTCCTAAAAACGTATGTTAAAGTTGGCTCTAATTATGGCCCAGTGGAGCAGACTTTTCCTCACTGAATAACAAACCTGGGGGAGCCCAGCTCATTACCAGACCTTCTCTGACGTGTCGCACCAGGTTGTCGAGGTAAACGGCTTCGTACTCAGGAGGTATGTGCTCCGCCACTTCAATGCTGACACCCCAGTCGAAGATAGGCAGTCCGTACTGTGGCGCTGTCAGGTCAAGGAATGTAACCTACAGGGAAGTCATTCAACGACAGAAATTTACGTACATTTGTTACAAATAGAAAAAAAAAGCAAGACAAAAATAACTTTAAATATGTTTGATAAAGAGGGGGTGTAAAACTGTTTTGAAATCAATAATAATGTTTAGGTCTGTACTCCGGCCAAAAATATAAAAATAAATATCTTTAGGAAAACCGGCATACTCATCTAGCAAACTGAAGCCGAACATAACCACTAAAGTCTGGACTGTTCTCTACTATTGACGGGTCCAACTACCCAGTCGGAGTTCATTCCTGCGTAAATTTAGTTAATACTTATTCCGAGTTATGCCACTTGATGAAAACATATGCGTGCGGCTGTTTGGTTGAAAATGAAGCCCACAGACAAGCTCAATCAATAAAGCACGGACAGACGTGGAAGCTGGAGAAATTTTCAGCAAACGTAAGGATGTCGTTTGAAAATTAAACAACCCCGTAAAAACAAAGTTTTTCACTAAAAATCCCTTATATATGAGACAGAACTCGACGCGACAAACATTTACAGACTGAAACTGACTTAAGTCCTCTTTGCTGTAGAACCGCAGGTGTGGTCACCGATGGCATGCGTGAACAACTCAAGTGGCACGGGACGCCGAACAATAACAAACTGTGAAATTGAATTACCTATAGTTATATAGAGATAAACTAAAAGTGCATTAATTTAATTACGGTACGTTCGATCGATCTGAAATTTTGATACGATGCATCGTTAGGTGACACGAGCCTATGTGCAAATTTTCAGCTCGATGGCATCACGGGAAGTTTGCCATTTTAGACTTTTGTTTTTCCGCCCGCGAACGAGATGACGACAGAGAGACACGATTTCGAAGTTAATATAAGGGATTTAAAAAGGCTTTACCAAGCCCGTAGTTGTAGCTGCTATATGACCCCAAAATACTTGATCCACATCAATGTGCTCCAGTAGAATGGAAAAGAGGGTCATTGAAACGACATGTGACAGTTCCTTCTGAAGGATGGAAAAGGGATCATACGTAACAATCATTATGTTACTCACGTTTCCCTCTGTTATTTCTTCGGTAAACGGCGCCCCATCGTAGGCTGTGTAACTGATGACGTCACCATAGGAGTCCAGAAGTTTCTTGTACTCCCCGGGCCCCTCTCCAAAGCTCGCCACCTTCTTGCCCTTAAGAAATTCGCTTAACGCCTTAGCAAGCGACTGTTTTAAGGCAGACCATGTCAATATTACGATATTATCATTTTATTATGATATAAATATTGGTAGAAAACTAAAAAAGACTATTTTAAAACGACGTCACTTTTGATTAAATCTTTTGGCCGTGGCTATGTATATATTGAAGTATAATAATGAGTTAAAACACCATGAATATTTTATGCAAATGTTAAAAAATTCAGGTAATCAATTCAAATGTTTATTTTGACAGTTGGAAGACAATTGAAATAAATTGTTATACATTTAATTGCTGTGTGTCTGTACATTTCTGTTGACCGGTACTTAAGAGCGTATCACATGATTTAAATTTTAGCAATGTGTTACCCCATGGGGGATAAGGGAGTGGGGGAAAAAGTGAGCAGGAGATCATAGGGTGGCAGATTAGTGAGTGGAACATTAGTAGGTGGGAGATTAGTGAATGGGAGATTATTGAGCTGGAGATTAGAGAGTTTGAGATTAATTAATAGGACATTAGTGAGCGAAAGATTAATGAGCGGGAGTTTAGTGAGTTAGTTGACTTTAGTTGCGTGACTGAAGAGTTGGATAAAATAATAATAATAACGAATGCACTTGGATTTTAATACTTTTATTAAAGAGAGCTACAAAGTTCTTTTATTGCCCCACTTCAAAGTTATGTTTACGTGTGTCAAAAAATATTTTTATCCGTTAAATTTAAAGATAAAGACCGCATATTTTGAGGAAAAAATGGTAACAAAAATGCGTGGCCCATATTTTGGAATTAAACTTTAGCCAGTAATTTTAAAACATTTTTCGGCTTAACAACATGAATAGATTTTACAGAATTTATGTTACCTCTTTTCATGGATTGGATGTAAAACTCGCAAAATCAATTTAGTTTTTAAGTCGTTTGTTCATAACACAATATCATTTAATATTAAAGTCATGTATTCACAGTATTAGTCATGTTTCAAATTCATGTATTCATGTATTCAGAACTCACAACATAAGTGATGTTTTAAAGTCATGTATTCAGAGCTCCCAGTATCAGTGATGTTTTGAAGTCATGTATTCAGAACTCATAATAAACAACGTGATTCCTCAAAGTCATGTGTTCAGATCTCACAGAATCAGTGATCTTTTAAAGTCATATATTCAGAACTCACAGTATCAGTGATGTTTTAAAGTCATATATTCAGAACTCACAGTATCACTGATGTTTTAAAGTCATATATTCAGAACTCACAGTATCAGTGATGTTTTAAAGTCATATATTCAGAACTCACAGTATCACTGATGTTTTAAAGTCATATATTCAGAACTCACAATATCAGTGATGTTTTAAAATCATATATTCAGAACTCACAGTATCAGTGATGTTTTAAAGTCATATATTCAGAACTCACAGTATCAGTGATGTTTTAAAGTCATATATTCAGAACTCACAGTATCAGTGATGTTTTAAAGTCATATATTCAGAACTCACAGAATCAGTGATGTTTTAAAGTCATATATTCAGAACTCACAGAATCAGTGATGTTTTAAAGTCATATATTCAGAACTCACAGTATCAGTGATGTTTTAAAGTCATGTAATCAGAACTCACAGCATCAATGATTCCTTAAAGTCATGTATACAGAACTCACAGCATCAGTGATTCCTTAAAGTCATGTATTCAGAACGCACAGCATCAGTGATTCCTTAAAGTCATGTGTACAGAACTCACAGCATCAGTGATTCCTTAAAGTCATGTATTCAGAACTCACATCATCAGTGATTCCTTAAAGTCATGTATACAGAACTCACAGCATCAGTGAAGTCATGTATTCAGAACTCACAGCATCAGTGATTCCTTAAAGTCATGTATTCATAACTCACAGCATCAGTGATTCCTTAAAGTCATGTATACAGAACTCACAGCATCAGTGATGTGCTCCGAGCCGTTAGACTTGCTTGCCTCCTCACACCACCCACCACTACCAGAAACTCTGGCGTCCGACTGGAAAACAATTTAAACATACAATTGGATATTAGTTATCGAGTTAGTCTAACTTGGAAATATACGCAGGATTTTAGCCCAAGAATAATTTTTAAAATAATATCTAAAGATCATTGTTTGGATTTCGTGCCTACTTATATAGATATGTGTTTGTGTAGAGGCAGTATCCTTCATGAGAGTCCCGAGTTTTCGATACATATGGACACTAAATAAAGTCCTTGGCAGTGAACTGCTTCGAGTGTTTTAATTATGAGTTTGGCTCAGCCTTTGCGGAAAAATAATTAAAAATAGTTAACAAAGATTTTTCAAGACCATTCATTTGATATTAAGTTTACGACACCAAATCACCCTGAGAATGCTAGTTTGGTATGAACACAAGTGTTGTACAATAAATGATCACACTAACAGATCACGATTAAAGCGTTTTTGATAATTTAAAAAAAATACAGCATTTATTGTCTTAACCACATTAATTTATTCCTATGGTTGATGTATTTCCAGCGCAGTTTTGCCGATGGAGTAAAATATTTTATTTTAGGGACACAGATAAAAGACATTATTTAAAAAAAAATTATGATTATTTTTATTATTATTATTATTTTTTTTACCTTAGTCACTTTTAGCATCTCGCAATCTCTTTGCCCGTACAATCTTTTCACGCGGTTCAGCAGCCAAGACAGCTCATCCCGCTGTTGTTTCCATTGGAGACCGTAAACAGTTAACACGACGCCACCTGGTGATGTTGACCTGTCAGAATCAAGTATTCACGATGTGACGACAGCGGAGTATGACTGGGGAGACAGCGGAGTATAAATGGGGAGACAGCGGAGTATAAATGGGGAGACAGCGGAGTATAAATGGGGAGACAGTGGAGTATAAATGGGGAGAGAGTGGAGTATGAATGGGGAGACAGCGGCGTATGAATGGGGAGACAGCGGAGTATGACTGGGGAGACAGCGGAGTATGATTAAGGAGCACGCGCATGGGGCGTTCTACCTCTGGCGTCAATTTATTTCATCTTGCATATACACGGAGGGGTTTCATTTTTGGCTTTCACGGAATATTTTAAAAATTTGAGTGTTAGGATAAATAGCCAATGGCCAATGGCCTCATCTGTATATTATTTGCATCATTTACGTCCATATATTCCCGTTTTTTTCCTCTGCCTTCACTAGCCAGTTTTCCTACAAATACAATTTTTTTAAAGGACATTTTTAATGTTAGAAGTTGAAAAGATAACTTTAAATTTACACAATTAAACTGACAGGGAGCAAAGCTAAATAGGAACAAGAACGATAAAAGGAAATAAAAAAAAATCTCAATAAAAAATATGGATTTTATCTGAGAAATGCACTAAAATTTTTAAACATTTCTTTTCTCAAAGATAAAAGAGTGATATTGATTTAGTGTTTACTCAACGTAAATTTGTAAAGCTTCAACTTCAAAGTTTTGTTGATAACTCACTATTCCACAGATCGAGGGACTGAGAGAACGTCTCTCTATTCATGACAGGAGAGTGGAGTGAGAAATTATGGGGAGAGGAAAGGTGGCTAGGGCTTATGAATTAAGTTTTAAATTCATCGATGTTAAATAACATTAAATTTTCACCCACTTCTATTTTGATTGAAATTCTAACAGTGTGCATGATAACATACCGTGGGTTTCTGTTGAACAGGTCTGACAGCGAGAAAACTATGATAAAGACTTGTGTGATGGCTATTTGGGCCAATGCCGCTAAAACGATCATCTGGGAAAAAAAAACAATTAAGAAAATGAAACGATTCATGTTTAAATTCTCATTAGTCAGCAGTGATCTTTCTAGCCCAGCGTGCACAGGTGTTGAGAAGCCTTGAATATCAGTTTTTACCAGTGTGGGCGAAACTTTTTGGGGCCACCTGCCCAATAAAAAATAAAAAAAAACCAAAAAAAAACCCCCACCACCTTATTTATAGGAAAGTGCCAAACTTCAATGAAACCCGAAAATGACGGTTTAACTTAGCTGGTTTGATTAAGGAAGTAATATTTTAGTCGCGTGCCGGCTGATGAGGCTTTGAGTGCCGACTGTGGCCCGCGTGCTGGTTTGCCATCACTAGTCTATAGTTATTTTTAATATATACCTGATAGTTTTGTTTAGATGCCCATGTTTATATGCACATATTGTGCTGATTTCATACATGTTTATTTGATATGGAAAGGATTTTTAAAAAGCCACAAACAACAACAAACAGTTGTTTTACGTTTTTTACATAATCATAATCAGGTCATGATCACATCGAACATTAATGATACGATTTAATAATGTAGTGTATTTTCGTTTCACCCGAGTTTCTTATATCACGTCTATCATGATCGTTTGTATATTTATGTGCGCATCACATGACAGAACTCAAACAAAGAAAAGTTACATAAGATTAACATCTATCTTTGTTAGGAGACCTATTAGGGAATGTTCCCTTCAAGGTTTCGTTGGTCCGTGTGCCAAATAACAAACTCGTAAGCACAGATTTCATTTCTTGAGCAAGAATTGAGACCCACAAACACTGATAAAATATTTTCCTTTTCAAAATGTGTCGCACAGTAATTCTAAACTAAGTTCGTCAGATATCTGCGTGGCCGCGCAGCTTACAGGGAAAATTGCTCTTACGTCACAATCACAATCAATCTCTGAAATATTTGCTTACAAATTAAGTAACTTAGATCAGGGCGGATCTAGATTGCACGTGGCCCCTGGCTGCATTTCCACCTGGGACCCGGTCCAGCCGCATTCAATATACAATATAAGATTGGGGCCCATTAAATCATTGGGGACCACTGGCTTTACAGCATCCCCCTTAATCCGCCGTAGACTTAGATGTCTGCGATGTTTGAGGTATCATTAGTATTATTTAGCTAAATGAATTTATATTGAGTGTATGTTGTAGTTTACCTGTGACATTTTAAAATGTTTGCGTCTTTTTATCATTGACGCAATTTATTTCCAAATGTTTGTGCTCTCATACTGCAAAGTTTTGCATATGAATTAGATATTTTTCTTCGTATTATTCGCGATAAACGTGTGTTTAACCTTATATAAGAACGATAGCAATCAAAAAGTCTTTTTTGAAAAAAAAATTCAAGGCGCTTGTAAAATAAATTTCAGTGACTAAAATATACATTTCCGGTTATGATTTTTGTTGTCTTAAAATAATAAAAAACAAAGAATGTTTTAAAGTGCTTAAAACTTTTGAACGAGACAATTAGATATAGTTATTTTTTACGAACTCCTTTATTTCAATTTTTATTTTTTTTAAATTTCCCGTGTACATGCACAATAAAATTAAACTTTTAATAATATTTAATTTATTAAATCTTTAAGAAATTATTTTTCCACATCAAAATTTAGATGTTTATAGATTCTTCTTGGAAGTGGGTATAAATTTTGAAAACCATTTGGTACATTTATAGACGGTAATGTTGTTTGTTATTGCTCTTCTTTTCTAGTTCGACGTGGCCAACACGTTTTATTCCTTCAACATTTAGCTGCGCGGTACTTCTAAACTGCTGCGCGGCGTCCATCAGATATCTGCATGGCCACAAATTCACACATTGACGGTTATTAATGAGATAATTTTTAAAAAATGTAGCTTAGGCTAAATGTTAAATATCTGTTTTTCCAGGCTGATGTTTTATTGTTTAGTACATGGCTGAGGCAAAGACAATATATAATTAAAAGGTCAGATGTATTAAAAATAAAGTTATATTTAAATTTAACAAAAAATTCTTTAATCTTTTTGTGACTGTAAGCTTCGGTTACTGAGACGTTCCTTTTGCCGACTTGAAGCGTTTCTTTGCCGTTGAAGTTCAAACAAAGTCACTGGTTTAAATTTTCAACTAATTTTCCCAATTAGTGCAAGATATCAAGTTCAAAACACCTATTTATTTCAATCAATTTTATAGTGGATATATTTATCTATATTTCTCAAGATCTTTAATAATTGAATTGGGAATAAAATCTTAAACGTTTATGAAAAAAGAAATTTTGGGCCGCCGTCCCGAATAAATGGACATTAGGAAATTAGTGCCCTATAGTATTTTAATATAGGCTATCAAGTTGTTATGTACCAAGTTTGGTCAAGATCCATTCATTTTCCAAGAAGCTAAGCCTTAAATTAATTTTTATATAACGCATATTTAAAAATATTCTCATTATGGGCCCCCGGCGCCCTTGAGTGTTAAATTTTGAAAAAAAAGTAGCCTATTTCATTCCCGGGAGCGTACTCAAAAGTCTCCAAAAGTTTCATGGCGATCGGATGAATGGTTTAGTCAGCTATAACAGAAATTCATACATACATACATTGATTTTTATATATATAGATTAATTAAACTTAATATTATCAGAAATGACAATTGGATACTTTATCAAGAATAGAAACCAAGCTTTAAATACATTAAGTTTAATTTTTATTATTTACATAAATGACATTTAGATAAAGTAAATTCTTTAGACATCTGAATTTTCTACATCTTTGTTTAATTCTAAATTCTCCTCACTGCAAGGTAATCAAGAGTTCTTTAAGCTCATTTTATGTTAAACTTATATATTAATTGCTATGATTCCAAATCCGAGGAAAGGAGGAATGTAATAATGGTATATAACTCTTGATGCCTTATTTTTACTATATCATGAATGTATGAGTTGAGGTTCTTGATGAAAAGTAAATAAACGGAGGTTGAATAATAAACATCCAACATGGTGGACGTTGTTTAAATCACTAAAAGGTCATCGATGTAAATAAACAATGAAAAATTGTTAATTACACTGCACTTTATTTGAGACAAATATGTATTTAAAAATATTTCATAATATTTTTTGTCTCAATTATCTGGAAATGTACAGATGGTGTTTAATAAATAAAATATACCGTATATACTCGTTTTATAGCCCGTTCGTTCATAAGACGACCCCCCAACTTTTCCCCCCAGGTTTTGTCCAAAAAATTTCGGCTTTAGAACGAGTATATACGGTAGATTTTTCTAAAAATCACTGAAATGTCAAACATTGTTTCCTCTAATTATTACTTTGACTACATGCCGTATGGATAGTAAACATGGAAGTATACGCTTAGACATGCATTGAATGGTCTTTGTAAAAGACAGTAAACATGCAATAGGAAAACCAACACGCTATCAACATTTAAAAATCGAAAAAAATGCATGTCTAGACATAAACCATGGATAAGCTTGGACACAAAAATATTTTGTTTAGAAGAACATGATAAGATAAGATAACACACATTTCACAAGGCAATAAGAAGATTATAAGGGCAACGCAACTTTTTTAAAAAAAGTCAATTCACCGAGAAGGGGGTCACCAGGAACATAATACCACATTGTGAATAGGATCACATACGGCATTGATATCCATTCATTAAATTGGTTTTAATCATGAAATGGGCTGTTTCATAATTAATACGAATGTGTTTTTGGTCCAACAGTTTTATGTAAATAAATAGGTCTACAAGATTTTACCTTGTGTTACCTTTAGTAACACCGGTTATATTTGCTAGCAGGTTTTTAAAAAAGTTATTGAGAAACAATGGTCAGCTATATTTTGATTTGTTAAAAAACTATACTATAAACACGGGGTTAAGCGTCGAGTTCTGACAAGGATTCCTTAGATATCCTGTTGTAAACATGGACATTGCTTTTCAGCCAATGGTGATGTGCCGATCGCCTCAGCGGTTCTCCAGCTGTCATGTTGAGCGAAAATCCTCTGGATGACATTAGCGGCACAACGTCCTTAAACGCCTTGTTGTTGACATGTGATAGACCGTCTTGATCTGAGGACAAATCAATCCAGTTAGCCGCGCATTAGTAGAGATATCATGCAATATTTCATTTTATCATACATCAACATAAAGGTCGGCAAGGTTTTGCTATTGGCCTGGCATATAACGATTTCTAACTCATTCAATACAAAATACACAAACAAATTGTGTAATGAAAACAATAAATTTAAGCTTGATTATTTAACTATTACAACAGCAAATGTTTCGGATAATGCCTTCGTCAGCACAATTAACATAATATAATACTTAGAATTATTTAAAAACTTTATCACAGTCCTATTCTATATGATATCGAACTCATTCAGCATGTCACTCAAATTAAGCTCAACAATCTAAGTTTAAGAAAGGAATTTTAAAGTAATTTATATTTTTATGGGCTTCCACTTGCCGGTTAAAACTGGATGGTTCTGACAAGTCTGACACGCATGCCCTAAGTAATCAACATAAATAAAAAATTTAGTAAATTTAACTTTGGTGGAAACCCGAAGGAATTTTAACTTACAGGCTTTTGATTATGATGGATTGGGTTCAAAGAGTAGCGCAATGGCGAAATCGTTAAGTTGAAACTAAAGGTTGATATTTAATCAATGTTCATAGAAAATGTTGAAAAGTATGATTGTATTTCAATCGAAGTTGTAAAACAAAATTAATAACATTTATAAAAAGTAAAGATGATGAGATGTGCTGTAAATTTCGGTGAAGAAGTAGAGTTGATTAATAGGATTGAAAAATACGATTGAAAAAACAAACAAACTAAAACAAAGAATGAAAAAATATGTAAAAACTGTTGAATAGCACGATTGAAAAATAATGGAAAAATTTGGAGGTTCAATAACTATGATGTAATGCAAAGTATCGAATCTAAACCAAACCTGGCTTGCTCCAACTCAGAATGAGACCCTCCCTGACGTGTCTGACCAGGTTGTCCAGAAATATGCTCTCGTATTTGGCGGGGATGTGTTCGGCCACTTCAACGCAAATCCCCCAGTCAAAGATGGGCAGTCCATACTGAGGCGCCGTCAGGTCAAGGAACTTTACCTACAATTAAAACCCGGGCTATTTTGAAATCAGACCATGTCGATACAGCTACTGCTCGACTTACAACCTATGCAACTTATGACCATTCGAATTTACTTACGACCACAATCACTAACCATATGAGATTTAAGATTTATACCTGTCTCAATTCTATAAATGTTCAATAGTACTTTTGTTAATAGTTTTACAAGAAAATTATGATTAATAATAATAATAAAGGTAATTTATGATTTATTTAAAGTTAAATATTTTCTATAACGTTGCTTCACATTAGTGTAAACATTATAGCACACTTATTTTACGACCGAATCGAGTTAGACCGGTCTGTCACAACCAGTCGTCGTAAGTGAGTCACTTGCTGTACTTAAATATTTTGTTTTAATATGAGGGGCCGTCCATAAATGACGTCACGCACCTAGGGGGGAAAAGGTGGGTGGGGTCAACACATTTGTGACGTTGCGTGACGAGGGGAGAGGGGCTGTTTGAGAAATGTGACTTCACACCAAAACTCGCCACTTTAAATAAAAGTTCCACTTAAATAGTTTATTTCTTACAATTTATTTTGTGACGTTTTACATGGCTTCAAGCGTGTTACGATATTAGAGTGCAAGCTTACATTAAATACATACTTAAATGACAAAAAGTGATTTGAAACATGCTCTTTTTCATATAGAAAATACGAGTTTTATGGGGGGGGGGAGCTTTGTTACGTCAATCACGTCTTGTTTGAGGGGGTCTAAGTTTTTGTGATGAAGCGTGACGAGGGGGGGGAGGGGGAATGAAAAAACAGCCAAAATCGTGTGACGTCATTTTTGGACGGCCCCTGAATCCAAATAACAAAGTATCAATTAAGATTCAAAATGAAAAATTTACGATGTTTTTAGCGGAGACCGCTGCCTTAAGTGTTGGCATCTTTGAAACACATTATATTCTACAGTGAGGGAGTCAACAATATATTTTGTATAAGATTTAAATATTATTTTTACTCAAAACTCGCTCTCAAAAATACCTACCGCACCCCCTGTGACCTCCTCACAATACGGCGCCCCGTCATACGCTGTATAGCTGACAACCTCACCGTAGGACTCCAGGAGTTTCTTATACTCTCCAGGGCCGTCACCAAAACTACCCACTGTCTTGCCCTTCAGAAAAGTGCTCAATGCCTCGGAAAATCTCTTGAACCGGAAAGATATAATTATATTTAAGAAAATCACTTTATAAAACTTTACACAGAAGTTGCCCCCCCCCCAACCCAATTCTTTTTTCTTTTTACTGATTAGCGCATTACCACTAACAAAGGCAGATTAAATGAAACTAAATCAATAATAAATTGATAACGTGTTGGCGTACAGCAAAATTCTGCATGCTCGAGTCGTCATCCTGCTATGGACCGTGAATATGTTTAACCCTTGACCTCCAGACAGGGTCGGTCTTGGGCCACTGCGGCCGCATCGGTTGCAGTGGCCCAAGACCGACCCTGCCCCGCCTTTCTCAATTTTCACTCATTATCCTTATCCCTACCCAAAACTGAGCCCCGCTCAATCCGTTTCGCACACTAAGCTGCACAGGGCCCCGCAATCGCTAAGACCGGCCCTGCCTCCAGAATACTTACAATGTCTGTCACGTGATTTGTACTGTTTGGACTGCTGTCCGCCTTACACCAACCGCCATTCTCGGAGACCTGGTCATCAATCTGGAGCAGAGGTTAGTTAACATAATAATTTCACGTGTTTTTATTTACATCTGTTTGTCTATATAACTGACTGTTGCCTACCACGACAAGCAAAATGCTCCAGCTGCCATTCAAGATACTCTCTTGCTGTATCAGAACAAAATGGTTGTATACGAGTGAGCAGCTTTTTGGCTGTGAACATACACTTTGTTTTGCACCCTTTCCGGATGGGTCTGATTATTTTGTAGTGATCCCCATTTGATTCGATTTTGGATCAAGTTGTTAAAGAATACGATATTTTCTAATTTTCTTTAGTGTATTCTAATCGTTAGCGTGATGGAAAAAAAATAATTTATTCCGCATGTATCCTAAACCAAAGATTCTAATTAATTTATGCTTTTTTTAGCATCTCTTTATAAAATTTGCTAAGCTGTGACGAACCAAAAATTATTGTAAATTGTAATGCTGAAGGATATTTTTTAATGGGTGCGGATGCCGTAGTATGTTTTAATACTGCAATTTGGTTTTGAGGTTTAAACGGAAATAAGGGGCTTGGAACGGTGGAAAAATTTAATCCTAAAAAATATTTGCTATATTCACAGTAATTGTTATTGTTCTGCGTGTAGGGGAAAAATGAATACAAATGACAAACATGTATTTTAAATGAGCTATGATCTAAATCAGGGGTCTCCAAACTTTTCAGCCGGAGGGCCGGATTAACTGTCAAAAAGCGCTTGGGGGGCCGACTACTCACTATAGGTCCAAATAAGAAAAAATCAAAACACAGATGTTGTTTTTAATTATATATTTAATATTATTATATTTATAATATTAATAGTATTCAATATTATATTTAATAATATTTAATAATACATTGATGCACTGCACATGAATACCTGTATTAGTGGGAATGTTGAAATTGTTTCCTGGATGCCAACATATTATATATTTCTGGCTTTAGATTTGATGTCCCTAACATCAACAGTGACCTGAGATTATCATCAGACTTGTTAGTTCTCAAATTGTTCTTCACGTATTTCATCTTCGAAAATGTCTGTTCGCACAAGTATGTTGTTCCAAAGATTGAAAGGTACCTTGATGCAAAAGCTTTGACATTAGGAAAGTCTTCCTTGGGCAAAAACTGGTAAAAACTCAAAAGACCTTATTTGAACTTGTATCTAAGGTCATTTGCTTGCAAATCAATCACCTCCAGCTGCAGTTCCTCCGAGCAACTGGACACATCTGCCACAAATGGATTTAAAAATAGCCTCACTTCTTCTGCCTTTGAATCCAAGTCAGAAAACCGCTCCTGAAACTGCAGCTGGAGGTCTTTGATGATCTCGCATGCAAATGATGTGGGGAATTCAGCTGTTGCTTCAGCCATGAAGACCTTGCACTGCTGAAAGTGTGTCAAGTTGTTTGCCTGTACTTGTTCCAAAAACAAGACAAGTTTAGATCTGAAAGCCTTTAGGTGCTTGTATAGATCAGAAACTAGATTTTTCTCCCCTTGTAGCTTTAGGTTCAGAAATTTTAAATGTCCAGTAATGTCTGCAGCAAAGGCCAATTTCCATATCCACTCTTTATCAGACAGTAATGGCTGTGGTTTTCCTTTACTTTCTAGGAATTCATGTATTTCCTTTCTTAATTCAAATACTCTACTCAGAACTTTCTCACAACTTAGCCATCGTACTGTTGTGTAATATGGTCAATCTTGCGATTCTGTGTCTGTATCTTTCAACATGTCTCTGAACTGTCTATGGTTGAGCCCATGTGACCTTATTAAATTCACCATCTTCACCACAGGATTCAGTACACTGCTAATGTCCACATATTTAGCACACAAAGCTTGCTGGTGAATAATACAGTGCAGGAACATTGGTTGTGGAATGTGTTTCTCATTACATATCTGCTTCACTTGTCCAACTAAGCCTTTCTTTATACCACTCATGTTCTTTCCTCCATCAACAGTCAAGCAAGTCAAGTTAGTCCCGTCCAAGTTATAGTCAACAAATGTTTTTATCAATTCATTGAATATATCCTCTCCGGTAGCTGTACCCTACATGCTTTGTAGAGAAGCCAGCTCTTGTGTTATGTTCATGTCTTCATCCACACCTCTAATGAACACAAACAGTTGAGAGGTGGAACAGCTGTCCAGCGATTCATACATTCTAATTGAAAAATGGCGAAACTGGCTTGCATTTTTCGCTAATTGAGTCACAATGTTTTCACCCAAGTCTGCAACACGGCGAGCAATGATATTTGCACCCATAGCTACATTTTTAAATTCTTTGGACTTTTCTGGGCAAAGTTCCTCAGCTACCTCCAACAAACATTCCTTCACTACTTCACCATCTGTAAATGGTTTGCCACTTTTAGCCAGGACATAGGCAACTTTATAACTGGCCTTAGTTAAGGATTCATTTTCATTTGAGGATTTACTGAAAATTGTCCTCTGAAATGTGAGTTGATTTGTTAATTTTGAAAATTTTTCAGCACGGGCTTTACCATTCAGCTGTGCATATTTCTCCCGATGTTTGCTTTCATGATGACTGCGCAGGTTGTATTCTTTCATCATAGCCACGGTTTCATTGCAAATCACACACAATGCTTTCTCGTCGGATTTGATGAAGAAGTATTTCAAACTCCAAACATCTTGAAACTGCCGACACTCATTGTCTATTTTTCTTTTCCTCCTCTCGGCCATTTTCGGGTTCTAAAAATAAAAGTGATTTCAACATGAATAAATTTTGAAACTGTAAATATCTTGCACACAATATCGCTAAAAAACTAACACTGGTAAATAATTATCAATAAATTAAATTAGAGTGCAACACATTTCACAATTTTGACTAATATACATACTGTATAACACCAACAATTTGACAACGTTTATTACGTTCCTTAGTCACATTTACATATACATACATACTTAGATACTATTGCCCATGTGTGTAATGACAAGTCACATTGAGTTCACATCTCTAATAGCTTTGGCCACATAGTTAAATTTTATAACACTAGGCCAGCAAAATATATCCATCATTATCCATGCCATGAAAGAATATAAATTATTATAATATCAAAGAAGAGAAAGAAAAAATATATATTAAATATATAACATATATATGGGCATTAGGTATGTACACTAGTGTAATAACTATTATCCTTATTTTTCATAACGAAACTTAAACTTACATTCGAGGGACAACTGTATGCAATAGCATTACTTTTTTTTTAATTGAAAAAACATCACCCACCTTTTAATTTTCCTTTGTTCACACGTAGCGCTGTTTGACTAGCGGTCATGCGCGCCTCGATAGCACTCACTTTTGTAATGAAATCATATAAAGTAGATACTCTTATTTAGTAAGAGAAGCTTTAGTAGACTTCCGGAAACGGCGGTGTTTGCTTTCGCTAGTGTTATTCGCAAATTTTTATTATAAAATACAGATAAAAATATTATATTATTTAAATTATTATAAGGTCTTCAGGGGCCGGATCAGAGGGCCTCGCGCGCCGCATCCGGCCCGCGGGCCGTAGTTTGGAGACCCCTGATCTAAATTATGATTCATAGTTTAAAAAAAAATGTTTGGTGATAACAAAAGGCGTTCATCTTTGGACGGAATTCGCTGCCAGAACTTTATAATAATCAGTGCTTTAAAAAAAAGTTTCATTCGATTCACAATAATTTTCACACCAGGAAGTGTCTAAAATAATTTATTTAGGCATGAATGAAATTATTTACTGAAAATATATTATTTCCCTGCTTGCTATTTTACTACCTTCCCTTGGACAGAAGACGTAATAGTAGTTGAGAAAAACACTTTTTGGGGGGTATTGTCCAGGTAAGAGTCAAATGTAACAATAGCTCACATCTCCAGGTATGTTTAGGATGTGACAATAGTCCACATCTCCAGGTATGTGTAGGGTGTGAAAATAGTCCAAATCTCCAGGTATGTGTAGGGTGTGACAATAGTCCACATCTATATGCGTGTCAGGGTGTAGGGCTGTACAATATATTTTAAAAAATCTGCACGGGTACCCGTCCACATTTTGAACGGGTACCCGGGTACCCGTTCAAAATGCCGCATAATTTTCGCCTTCATGATGCTATACAATGTGAAACTTAGCCACTGTCAAAGTACGTCATTTCACACAATAGCCAAAGGTATGCTTCCAGAATTTCCAGTATCATATTATTTTAACTTTAATGCACTACAAACTTTTATTCCTGCTGTACGATGTACAATAGTTTACATTGCTAGGTATGTGTACGATGTGACGATAGTCCACATCTCCAGGTATATGTACGACGTGACAATAGTCCACATCTCCAGGTATGTGTACGATGTGACACTAGTCCACATCTCCAGGTATGTGTAACATGTGACAATAGTCCACATCTCTGTGTATATGTCAGGTGTGTCAATAGTCCACATCTCCAGGCATGTGTCGGGTGTGACAATAGTCCACATCTCTGTGTATATGTAAGGTGTGTCAATAGTCCACATCTCTGTGTCATGTCAGGTGTGTCAATAGTTCACATCTCCAGGTATGTGTCGGGTGTGACAATAGTCCACATCTCTGTGTATATGTCAGGTGTGTCAATGGTCCACATCTCCAGGTATGTGTCGGGTGTGACAATAGTCCCACATCTCCAGTGTATGTGTCGGGTGTGACAATAGTCCACATCTCTGTGTTTATGTCAGGTGTGTCAATAGTCCACATCTCGAGGTATGTGTCGGTGTGTACAATAGTCCACATCTCCAGGTATCAGGATCATTGCCAGATTCAACCCTTAACAACAGGTATGTACCCTTAAATTAAATCAAGTCAAGTGGTATTATATAAACGTGTCCCTTGATCGAGCTTCGCGTAAGAGTATTTTGAATTTGATTTTTTTTTCAACCAATGAAATAAACTTCCATATTTTGAATCAAAGTTTTTCGATGCAAAGGGTAAAAACAAAATTGAAACTCTCTAGGGTATATTGAAAAAAAAAGAACATTATATATAATTTCGTAACTTTTAGAGTATTGGGGGGGGAGGGTAGGATTATAATTCTAACTCTAAAGTATAGATGGAAATAAGTTGAACGGTGTTTGCAACTCCATTATTTTTGTTTAAAAACGTTGTTTTTTTTTGTGGGGGGGTGAGGGGGCAGAGTTGTGTGAGGCAACATTCTGAAAATTCCTGACCTAAATTCTGAGAGAACATTATATTATTTAGAATTAATTTAGATTGTCACTTAGGTTTATTTTAATTAACCCACCCAAATATATTTTTAAAAAAAAATTGAATAAAATCATGTTAACTGATGTTAATGCTATCCCCCCCCCTCTGGTTGCTTTGCTTTTACCCCTCTCAATGTAAGCATCTCACAGCTCTGTTGGCCATAAACTTGTTTCATCTGGTTCAACATCTGGGACAGCTGGTCTCGCTGTCTGTGCCACTGTGCAGCTAGGTGTGTCCAGTTGGTGTGCACCTCGCGTGGGCTCCTGAAATATTAGGAAATATTTAAATATCTCAATACGCCAGTACAGTGGTTCCCAACCTTTTTGGGTGGCGACCCCTTTTTTATATAAGCCATGTGACCCGCGACTCCCATGAAATTTAAATATGTCATTTTCAATATTTTTAAAAACAAAATAGAGAAAATTTGCATTATAATGAATATTTTTAGTCGACATTTGGTGACCAACAGAAAACTCGTCGCGACCCCCCACAGGTTGGGAACCGCTGCGCTAGTAGTTTCTAGATTTATATTTTTCGGTCAATAATATCACTGTAAGACAGTGCTGCCAGCGCTAGGTTTTTCAACCTATATCTAGTTTTTTTTATAACTTTGTCCAGGTTTCTAGGTTTTTTATTTCAAAAATAGCCATAATCTAGGTTTTTCTTTGAAAAAGTAAATAAACGATGTTTAAGTACAAAAATTAATAAATATATACAATTAATATGATAAATAAATTCGATTTTTCAAGAATAAAATCAAGCGGTAGGTGGCAACAATATTTTTAGCCGTTCTATCACGTTACATTATGACATCTATGGGTCTAATCAACTGAATTCGAAAGGTGGCGCTGCTAGGGTGCCATCTGTCGAAAGAAATCTGGTACAAGATAAAACAGCTTGAATGAGCCAAAATATTCAATTTTATTACACTTCATGACAAACTTAACAGCTCTTTTATTTTCTTCTGCCTGCGTTGAGAGAATATTCTCTCAAGTATACATTGTATAGACCAAAGATAGTATTATACTACCCTCAGAAAGAAATAGTTATAAAAACACTTTTCCTATTCCGTATTCAAGAACAAAAACATACTAATTCTCGTTCTTTCCGTCCGAAATTCGGAAGTGGAATTGGTTCACTGATCAAACGAGGAAAACCAACACTCTATCAACATTTAAAACTAAAATAAAAATGCAAGACGAGACATAAACGATGGATAAACGTATGACTAAATAATCTCCTGTATAAAAGTACCGGCTGTAATAGATAAGATAAAAAGGATTCCAAGATATGATTGCCATTTATAAGGAAGATGACATAAGTGATGAATAAATGCAGATGTAAGTATATTTTACAAATAGATTTTTTATATTTTTAGAACATACTAATACATTAGGGGCCGTCCATACATGACGACATGCGTCGGGGGGAGGGGGTCACACTTTTGTGAGATGTGTGGCTAGGGAGAAGGGTTTTTAATTAAGAACGTGACGTCACATCAAAAACTCTAAATAACAGCTCCACTTAAATATTTGATTGCTTATAATTTATTTAATGACAATTTAAATGACTTCGCGCGTGCTATGCTATTAGAATGCAGAGTTACACTTAATAGTAATAATAGACACTTAAATGACAATAAAATGATTTGAAACATTGCTCATTTTCAAATAGCAAATCCGTGGTTTTTTTTTCCTTTAATATTTTTTTTTGTTTAAGCTTTATGACGTCATATTTGTTTATTTTATGCATGTCTAGGTTTTTTCTTTCGGATCTAGTTTTTTTTCCGTGTGTTGCCTAGGTTTGTCCAAAAATTGTCACTGGCAGCACTGCTGTAAGAGCTGTAACTTTTCGTCTTTGAAGCCGACACTAAAGTTAAGTGCCCCTGCCTCGTTTGCGTAACGAGGGACTGGCAGCTATGACTCCCGAATATACTCGTTCGCAAGCCGACCTTTTTAAATCCCTTATATTAATTTCACCACCGTCTCTCTCTGTCCCACTGTCGTTCTGTCGTCATCTCTCTCTCTCTCTGTCTGTCTTGGGCGGGTGGAAAAACAAAAGTAAAAAAAACAAACCCGTAAAAACAAAGTTTTTGACTATAAATCCCTTATATATGAGACATAACTAGCAGTATTGATTATTTTCAAACATTTACAGACTGAATCTGTCTTAACTCAAGTTTGCTTCATAAGCCTAGGGGGGGGGAGGGGTGGGTGGGAGGGGGAGAGGGGAAAAGTCTGGTCACTGATTCGCTTGACTGAGCTCAGAGTGACACGTAAAATGTAAACAAAAGCGCCCCGTCGCTTCGTTGGTTCGCCTCAATGCGTCAGCTCAAAATTTCACGTGGGAAAAAAACAATAACAAACAGTGAATTTAAATTACATACCTCATATAAGGATAAACTAAAAATGCATTAATTTAATTACGGTACGTTCGATCGATCTGAAATTTTGATACGATGCATTGTTAGGTTAGAGGGGTCCGTGTGCCAAATTTCAGTTCGATCGGATCATGGGAAGTGGGTCATTTTTGACTTCTGTTTTTCCGCCCGCCCAAGACAGACAGAGAGAGAGAGAGAGAGACGCCGGTTGAGTTAATATAAGGGATTTAAAAATGACCCACTTCCCGTGATTCGATCGAGCTGACATTTGGCACACGGACCCGTCTCACCTAACAATGCATCGTATCAAAATTTCAGATCGATCGAACGTACCGTAATTAAATTAATGCATTTTTAGTTTCTCCTTATATAACGTATGTAATTCAAATTCACTGTTTGTTATTGTTTTTTTACGTGATTGTTCAGTCACCCGTTGACGCGACCGATCGAAGTACCGGCGTGCTTTTGCTTACATTTTACGTGTCACGCTGAGCTCGGTCCAGCGATCGGTGACCAGACTTTTCCCCTCTCCCACCCCCCACCCCCACCCCCCAGGGTTATGAAGCAAAGTTGAGTTAAGACAGATTCAGTCTGTAAATGTTCGTTTGAAAATAATCAATACTGTTAGTTATGTCTCATATATAAGGGATTTATAGTCAAAAACTTTGTTTTTACGGGTTTGTTTTATTGACAAAATCTAGGTTGGAAAAGTGTGTGTGTGTGGGTCTTATGAGCGGGTCTTAGGTGATTTCTGCATGGACATTGAATATCGTTGTTGTTATTGTAGATTATCAATGTCTTTTTCAACATTCTACAAGATTCGACTGCTCTACCAGAAGTCATAATACATTACTAACAATCTACACTTACCTTATTTAATAATTTATTTATTTTTGTGAACGTTTAAAGAAATGTTTTACAAATTTTGTTTTAAGCAATGAATTTTAATGTACGAGCTTTCGTCACTGTTTACGAAATAATTAAAAAAAAACCTCTTGCCTTACAAAAAGCACAAAGACAAAGATAGGCAGTACAAAGTCAACAATCATAATGACCGATTTAGTTTGTAGTTTAAACAAAAATGTGTAACATTTTGTTTAAGCTGTCCTATTATTTTTGGGGGGTTGGCTTGCAATCGGGTTATACACTTGTAATACATTTCTCTTCCAAAAGTGGTTGGGGCAGGGTCGGCATATAAACGAACGGGCTATAGAACGAGTATTTACGGTAATTCCCACAACGAAATCAAATCTTTTTTATTTATCTATATTTCATAAAGATATCACCAAGAAGAACCAGTATAAGACTTACTGTAACTTTCCAGCATCATTGATAGAGTGACATGCTGAGTGGTACAGTATCAAGAGGTAAATTGTCAGCAACAGTCCACAGAATGGTAAAGCTATCAACTGGAGACACAAGAATGAGTTTATCAATCTTCTGGTAGGTCGCAGTTTTGGTAAACTTTGTTTTGTTTTTGACTTCTCTGAATGGGAAAATATCGTTAAGGTGTGGTAGGGGAACGGTGGGGTGTGGCGTGGCGAGTTAGGGGTAAGGTGGTGGGTTTAGTAGGATGCGGTAGGAGTGCGGTAAGGGTTACGGTGGGGGTGTGGTAGGGTGAGTTAGGGGTAATGTGGGGGTGTGGTAGGGTGAGTTAGGGGTAAGGTGGGGGTGTGGTAGGGTGAGTTAAGGATAAGGTGGGGGTGTGGTAGGGTGAGTTAGGGGTAAGGTGGGGGTGTGGTAGGGTGAGTTAGGGGTAAGGTGGGGGCGTGGTTGGGTGAGTTAAGGATAAGGTGGGGGTGTGGTAGGGTGAGATAAGGATAAGGTGGGGGTGTGGTTGGGTGAGTTAGAGGTAAGGTGGGGGTGTGGTAGGGTGAGTTAATGGTAAGGTGGGGGTAAGGTAGGGTGAGTTTATGGTAAGGTGGGCGTGTGGTTGGGTGAGTTAGGGGTAAGGTGGGGGTGTGGTAGGGTTAGTTAGGGGTAAGGTGGGGGTGTGGTAGGGTGAGTTAGGGGTAAGGTGGGGGTGTGGTAGGGGTAGTTAGGGGTAAGGTGGGGGTGTGGTAGGGTGAGTTAATGATAAGGTGGGGGTGTGGTAGGGTGAGTTAGGGGTAAGGTGGGGGTGTGGTAGGGTTAGTTAGGGGTAAGGTGGGGGTGTGGTAGGGTGAGTTAGGGGTAAGGTGGGGGTGTGGTAGGGTGAGTTAGGGGTAAGGTGGGGTTGTGGTAGGGTGAGTTAATGGTAAGGTGGGGGTGTGGTAGGGTGAGTTAATGGTAAGGTGGGGTTGTGGTAGGGTGAGTTAATGGTAAGGTGGGGGTGTGGTAGGGTAAGTTAGGGGTATGGTGGGGGTGTGGTAGGGTGAGTTAGGGGTAAGGTGGGGGTGTGGTAGGGTGAGTTAGGGGTAAGGTTGGGGTGTGGTAGGGTGAGTTAGGGGTAAGGTGGGGGTGTGGTAGGGTGAGTTAGGGGTAAGGTGGGGGTGTGGTAGGGTTAGTTAGGGGTAAGGTGGGGGTGTGGTAGCATGAGTTAGGGGTAAGGTGGGGGTGTGGTAGGGTTAGTTAGGGGTAAGGTGGGGGTGTGGTTGGGTGAGTTAGGGGTAAGGTGGGGGTGTGGTAGGGTGAGTTAATGGTAAGGTGGCGGTGTGGGTAGGGTGAGTTAGGGGTAAGGTGGGGTTGTGGTAGGGTGAGTTAATGGTAAGGTGGGGGTGTGGTAGGGTGAGTTAATGGTAAGGTGGGGGTGTGGTAGGGTGAGTTAGGGGTAAGGTGGGGGTGTGGTAGGGTGAGTTAGGGGTATGGTGGGGGTGTGGTAGGGTGAGTTAGGGGTAAGGTGGGGGTGTGGTAGGGTGAGTTAGGGGTAAGGTTGGGGTGTGGTAGGGTGAGTTAGGGGTAAGGTGGGGGTGTGGTAGCGTGAGTTAGGGTTAAGGTGGGGGTGTGGTAGGGTTAGTTAGGGGTAAGGTGGGGGTGTGGTTGGGTGAGTTAGGGGTAAGGTGGGGGTGTGGTAGGGTGAGTTAATGGTAAGGGTGGCGGTGTGGTAGGGTGAGTTTATGGTAAGGTGGGCGTGTGGTTGGGTGAGTTAGGGGTAAGGTGGGGGTGTGGTAGGGTTAGTTAGGGGTAAGGTGGGGGTGTGGTAGGGTGAGTTAGGGGTAAGGTGGGGTTGTGGTAGGGTGAGTTAGGGGTAAGGTGGGGGTGTGGTAGGGTGAGTTAATGATAAGGTGGGGGTGTGGTAGGGTGAGTTAGGGTTAAGGTGGGGGTAGTGTAGGGTTAGTTAGGGGTAAGGTGGGGGTGTGGTAGGGTGAGTTAGGGGTAAGGTGGGGGTGTGGTAGGGTGAGTTAGGGGTAAGGTGGGGTTGTGGTAGGGTGAGTTAATGGTAAGGTGGGGGTGTGGTAGGGTGAGTTAATGGTAAGGTGGGGGTGTGGTAGGGTGAGTTAGGGGTAAGGTGGGGGTGTGGTAGGGTGAGTTAGGGGTAAGGTGGGGGTGTGGTAGGGTGAGTTAGGGGTAAGTTGGGGGTGGGGTATGGTGAGTTAATGGTAAGGTGGGGGTGTGGTAGGGTGAGTTAGGGGTAAGGTGGGGGTGGGGTATGGTGAGTTAATGGTAAGGTGGGGGTGTGGTAGGGTGAGTTAGGGGTAAGGTGGGGCAGTGGTTAGGAGTGCGGTAAGGGTAAGGTGGGGGTGTGGTAGGGTGAGTTAGGGGTATGGTGGGGGTGTGGTAGGGTGAGTTAGGGGTAAGGTGGGGTTGTGGTAGGGTGAGTTAATGGTAAGGTGGGGGTGTGGTAGGGTGAGTTAATGGTAAGGTGGGGGTGTGGTAGGGTGAGTTAGGGGTAAGGTGGGGGTGTGGTAGGGTGAGTTAGGGGTAAGGTGGGGGTGTGGTAGGGTGAGTTAGGGGTAAGTTGGGGGTGGGGTATGGTGAGTTAATGGTAAGGTGGGGGTGTGGTAGGGTGAGTTAGGGGTAAGGTGGGGGTGGGGTATGGTGAGTTAATGGTAAGGTGGGGGTGTGGTAGGGTGAGTTAGGGGTAAGGTGGGGCAGTGGTTAGGAGTGCGGTAAGGGTAAGGTGGGGGTGTGGGTAGGGTGAGTTAGGGGTATGGTGGGGGTGTGGTAGGGTGAGTTAGGGGTAAGGTGGTGGTGTGGTAGGGTGAGTTAGGGGTAAGGTGGGGGTGTGGTAGGGTGAGTTAATGGTAAGGTGGCGGTGTGGTAGGGTGAGTTTATGGTAAGGTGGGCGTGTGGTTGGATGAGTTAGGGGTAAGGTGGGGGTGTGGGTAGGGTGAGTTAGGGGTAAGGTGGGGGTGTGGTAGGGTGAGTTAGGGGTAAGGTGGGGGTGTGTGGTAGGGTGAGTTAGGGGTATGGTGGGGGTGTGGTAGGGTGAGTTAGGGGTAAGGTGGGGGTGTGGTAGGGTGAGTTAGGGGTAAGGTTGGGGTGTGGTAGGGTGAGTTAGGGGTAAGGTGGGGGTGTGGTAGCGTGAGTTAGGGGTAAGGTGGGGGTGTGGTAGGGTTAGTTAGGGGTAAGGTGGGGGTGTGGTTGGGTGAGTTAGGGGTAAGGTGGGGGTGTGGTAGGGTGAGTTAATGGTAAGGTGGCGGTGTGGTAGGGTGAGTTTATGGTAAGGTGGGCGTGTGGTTGGGTGAGTTAGGGGTAAGGTGGGGGTGTGGGTAGGGTTAGTTAGGGGTAAGGTGGGGGTGTGGTAGGGTGAGTTAGGGGTAAGGTGGGGGTGTGGTAGGGTGAGTTAATGATAAGGTGGGGGTGTGGTAGGGTGAGTTAGGGGTAAGGTGGGGGTAGTGTAGGGTTAGTTAGGGGTAAGGTGGGGGTGTGGTAGGGTGAGTTAGGGGTAAGGTGGGGGTGTGGTAGGGTGAGTTAGGGGTAAGGTGGGGTTGTGGTAGGGTGAGTTAATGGTAAGGTGGGGGTGTGGTAGGGTGAGTTAATGGTAAGGTGGGGGTGTGGTAGGGTGAGTTAGGGGTAAGGTGGGGGTGTGGTAGGGTGAGTTAGGGGTAAGGTGGGGGTGTGGTAGGGTGAGTTAGGGGTAAGGTGGGGGTGGGGTATGGTGAGTTAATGGTAAGGTGGGGGTGTGGTAGGGTGAGTTAGGGGTAAGGTGGGGGTGTGGTAGGGTGAGTTAGGGGTAAGGTGGGGGTGTGGTAGGGTGAGTTAGGGGTAAGGTGGGGGTGGGGTATGGTGAGTTAATGGTAAGGTGGGGGTGTGGTATGGTGAGTTAATGGTAAGGTGGGGGTGTGGTAGGGTGAGTTAGGGGTAAGGTGGGGCAGTGGTTAGGAGTGCGGTAAGGGTAAGGTGGGGGTGTGGTAGGGGTGTGGTAGGGGTATTGTAGGGGTATGGTAGGGGTGTGGTAGAGGTGTGGTAGGGGTGTAGTAGGGGTATGGTAGGGGTGTGGTAGGGGTGTGGTATCGGTATGGTAGGGGTGTGGTAGGGGTGTGGTAGGGGTGTGGTAGGGGTGTGCTAGGGGTGTGGTAGGGGTATGGTAGGGGTGTGGTAGGGGTGTGGTAGGGGTATGCTACATCTAATATATAAAGCTCAAATGTTTGTATGTTTGTATGTTTGTATGTTTGTATGTTTGTATGTTTCACTTTTCGACTTTCTGTTAGACAATCACGGAAAAACCAAATGACGGACGGGGACCAAATTTGGCAGGACGGTTCCTTTTACCCCTGAAGGTGGTTTTAAGTTAGTTTTTGTAATCGTCCCTTTTGCCCGAATGCCGTAAATTAAATAATCAGAAAATGCAGAGACAAAGAATAAAAAATTTAACCTCATTTCTGTATTGAACAAATTTACGCGGACGTTCAAATGCCGTTCAAAGCGAGTTACTTTTGGTGACGTTTTTTTCCCCCCAATGCCAATACTTTATTTTCAGCCGTGCGCATTTGAAAAAATATTATAATGTCTAATTACGGTGCGCACATTTTCGTGTACGCTTCATAATTTTAGCTGTGTAGTACAAAGAATTGTCATTTTCTTTACTGTTACTTTCTATATATTAGATAGAAACGTAAACATATTTAATTACAACTGCCACACGATGCATTAGATTAAATTGTTTACACGTTTAAATTTAATTGCGAATTTGTTTTAATTATTTTCTGTTCCATAACTCGACATTTAATGCAAAACCTATTTATGTAATAATTGTGTCAGTATTTTTTTCAAGGCTTCATTTTTAGCGGTGCACGTTTTAAAATCTTTTATCGCCTGATTACTGTGCGCACATGTTCGTGTACGCATCTTAAATTTAGCCGTGTCCTATTAATATAACATTTATATTTTGTTTGTTGTCTTTTACATAACCTATACACTTATACTATTTAAACTTAGGCTACCGGACTTATTAACATAAGTAGATTGAACTAAATAAAGTGATCCTGAAAACGCTTAATTATTTTGTATTGCGAATTGAATATGTTATGTTCATTCCCTTTGATGATGGATTAACATAAGCCATTTTTTAAAATCGATTATTGTGATGGTTTCACATACATTTTTAACATAAAATTGATTTGTAAATTAGGAATATAGCCTAATTTTTTTTATTTATCTTTATTATCTTTATCTCATAGACGCTGTTGCAAATATTGTATTAATTAAAATTGTGTTACATTGCAGTGTCGTAAATATATAAGAGCTTTTTTAGTGACGACGGTGGCAGAGATCTTTTTGGAAAAATGTCAACAAAGCAGTGGCCTTTTTTTAATGGATACAAACAAACAAACATAAAAATATCAACTGAGCTTTATATATTACATATGCGTTTAAATTATTTTATTTCAATTATTTTCACGATGCATTGTAATAATATTTTACATGCAATGAATAAAATTGGGATTTTTTAAAATTTAATTCATAACTTGACATTTAATTAAAAAACATAGATGTAGCGAGTTTATTTTATGTTGAAAGTGATGGCCTATGTCAAATAAATGTACACTTTAAAACTGTTTACTTAAGCTTTATATACACTATACATTATAAACTTTCGCTACCGAACGTATTAACAAAAGTTGACTAAATTTAATGAAGTGATCCTGAAAACGCTTAATTAATATGAATTGCGAATTGAATATGTTTTTATGTTCATTCCTTTGTATTCAGAATAGCATAGGCCATTTCTAAAATTGCCTTTTAATCATTTTTAAGATGCACTTATTAACAGACGGTTGAAACTTTTTTTTTAATGTATTTTATTTTTCAGATATAAAATCTGGTGTGTGTGTGTGTGCATTGAATATAATTTACAAAATATGATGCCTTATCCGAAATAGGGAACAAAAAAAAAGATTCCTTTTTGAAATTATACACATTACTTATAAACCGTAAATATAAATCGTAAAATATAGAGACATAAAAGTGTTAAATATTATTTCCCTGTTACGACAATTATGAATACGTCAAAATGAAGAGTTATTTTTGGTCCAGTACATTTACTTTATAACAAGACTTTATTTTATGCGGCCAGCTTTCTATGTGTCTAAATATGGTGTGCACATTTTTTTATATCATTTTAATACGACCGTTTTTTTTAAAAAATAGTATTTTAGAAAGTACATTTATAATTTTGTTTATTTGGGCTATGAGTCAATTAGCTTTTGCCTTTTAAAGGGATAGTGCCACATGTTCTTTATCTCATAGACGTGGTTACAAATATTATATAACTTACAATTGTGATACGATGCAGTTTCGTCCTTTTGCCCGAATGCCGTAAATTAAATAATCAGAATGCCGTTTTTATCTTATATGAGCTATATAAAAAATAGTTTCTACGTTAGCTACTTAGTAAATGAATAGATCTTCACCAAACTTTGCACACAAAAACTTGGTAGCCTATATTAAAATACTATAGACACTGCACTTCTAAATAGATAAAAACAACATTAAGGGCGCCCAGGGCCCATTCTGGGCAAAGATATAAAGTTCAAAACACCTGCTAATTTCAATTTGTATAATAATGGATACATGTGTCATTATTTGTCAAGATTGTTAATGACTGAATAGTGAATAAAATCTTAAACGTTTAAGAAATGAGTACAATGGCAATAAAAAAAAACCTATAATATCACTCATTTTGGGGCCGGGGCCCTTAATATCGTTTCTTCTTTTGTACGCTATTTAATGATTAATTTATTTATCCGTTTGCTATGAAGCTTGGATTTTTTTTTCACACTTCCACGAAGATTTGTTCAGGATTATTTTTAAACATACCACTCATTGGTTTCTTTAAATTTATTCCTTTTTACTTTGATCGTTGCAACGCACGACGGGTCTACTAGTCATAAATATATTTGACTTGTTTCTAAGGTCAAAAATGATTTTTACCATTTTCTTAATTTAATTTTTTAAAAAAAAGAAGAAATGTTTCTTTTAACTGTTAAACCTCTATTTAAAAAATTGCAATTGTCAATTCCCAGAGCTATGATATCATCAATAGTGCAATATATTATTTTGCGAAATTCCCCAAAGAAATACATATTAAAAAACGTATTTGAAATCTTTAATCAACGTTTATATCATTTTTAAAATTACCATCAATTTTCCTAAATTAGTGTGAAAAGAATAATTTAGCAAATACTTCAGAGGTATTCGATGTTTTAAAAATTTAATATTAAAAAAAGTAGAATATTGCTTCTAGCTTGGGTTTTAAGATTAATGCTTCTAAAGATAAAGAATTATTTTTGTTTTATAAATACCTTGCGCTTGGGAAAACTGCCACAACCATTTGATATCATTTTTTGTCTTTTCCTTATTTTTGTCTTCTCCTTTTTTTATCCTGTTTACAAAAGATCCACTTACTATCTCGCCCAGTGGACAATCAACTAATTAATCAACTGGTGAGTGAGGACCAGGTGTTACATGTGTTGACAGTGAGCGTGACGCTTGACAATCACATGCCGGATAACGTGTAAACTAAAAGTTTTTTTTTGTTGTTTTAAAATCATAAATTAATAAAGTTAGTCACTGTTGAGATATAGGGAGCTAGGAAAAAAATGGCGTTACAACGGTTTTTTTCGAGCAGGGAGGAGTGGTTAGGGGATATATGGACCGTGGGGGTAATGTCATTAATGGCGACGAGAAACTGATTGAATAATTACAATCCAAATACCCGTGCTTGCTACGTAATAAGTATACTAAAATATGGTAGTAATTTAAAACAAATATTTTTGTTGTTGTTATTATTATTATTATTTTTTTTGAGGGGTCTCCTACTCTCATTAAACATTTAGAATTTAGAGAATATTGCTAAGGCAGTAACATGTTTCTTAAAAATAGATAAGAAATTCGGATCACGAATGAGGGATGGTGAAATAGCAACCATAGCAAAACTTGATGAATTTTGCTTGTACTAATCAACTTAGTTTTTCTGCTCTTTTCTCTTACAAATGATGTGTCACGATAAAAAAAAAGTCCACAGCATTTTTCTAAAAGATGTCCCAACTTTTTTAAAAATATAATTTTGAGTATTCGTCTGCCCTTACATAGCTTTTCATATGGCTCGCAAAGTTGAATCGCAAGGATTGTGCTTAAAATTTAGCCTATAGATTTTTCTTAACTTATGCAAGAAGCATATTAACATTGGCTTAGCTACGGTTAACACAACCGATCATTGCTGACAGAAATATTATCAGCGAGATACATTGACGTGTTCAAGGTGGCCCTACAAGTGGAATCACAAGAACCTTCAGCATCAAGGCAAATCGTCATCTTCATCACTTGCGCTTTTAACGTATGAGGGAGAATCGGGACCGTGTTAAAAAGAAATAAATCATTTAATTATAGATATGTTGCTTAACACCTCTTTCGAGCTATGTCAAATCTGCAGTTTACTATTTATAATGCAAAGACAAACTTCTCAAGCTTTTGAAGAGTACCCCCCCACTCCACCTCACCCCCAGTTTGGCTAATCCCCTCTTTCTCTTTCGCGTACTGGACGCAATTAAAATGTGGGCGATCGATTCAAAAATTTTTCAATTTCAATTTATTATTGTGTGGAAATTCTGTCATTGTTAATCTAAGATATACGTTGTGTGTTAAAAAAAAATCTATTTAACTTTCGTATGAATAAAATGTGCATTTCATTATGTATGGAAAAGCATTTTTTGGGGGGTTAAAAACAGTTAACCAAATAAGAAATTACCGTTTTTTATAAAAACTAAAATAAAAATAATATGTTGTTAAAAAAAATTACATTCCTTTGGATGGTGCCGCTGCATGTGGTGGTTGTGTGTGTGTGTGTGTGTGTATGTGTTTGTGGCGGAAATGTACATCTCAATTTTAACCCACTTTCGAGATGTCTAATTTATATATCTGTACACGTATCAATTTATATATCTGTACACGTATCCATTTATATATCTGTACACGTATCCATTCATATATCTGTACACGTATCCATTTATATATCTGTACACGTATCCATTTATATATCTGTACACGTATCCATTTATATATCTGTACACGTATCCATTTATATATATGTACACAGTATCCATTATTTAGCTTGCACAAAATATGAGTGGATATGTAATGTTTTCCCGGAAGCAGAGAAAAAACAACAATAAAATTGTATTTAAAATAAAACCCAAATAAGAAAGAAAGCTGAATATTCAATGAAAAATAATTCTCCAAAAATTTATATAGTGAAATAAAAACAAAATACTTAAAGTTCAAAACAATCATTAACTGTTGTAATAAATTTTAAAAAAAGGAAATAACATTACACACATACCAATTATCCTACACTCGCGCATTCAAGGCATTCAATAATAATATTTCTACATGATGCATTTCGCCCCTTCTTTGTTTCGTCAATTAAGTTAATAAGGTGATATAGAAAAAAATGTCACTTCCTACGCTTTTGTCAAATTGTGAAGAATTCAGAATATCCAACATTTTATCTTTAAGTATTGTTAAAATCTCAGCATCCGCTCAACACATAGCTAACAATAACATGATTTTTACCGGGAGCCCATAAGGGAGTCAAAAATCAAAGTAATCGCCAAGAATTGGGAGGTGGATATTTCAAAGAGACCTCACAATTCTTGAGGACTCTAGCAGGCCTCAGAGAGAGAGAGAGAGAGAGAGAGAGAGAGCGAGAGAGAGAGAGAGAGAGAGAGAGAGAGAGAGAGAGAGAGAGAGAGAGAGAGCGAGAGAGAGAGAGAGAGAGCGAGAGAGAGAGAGAGTGAGAGAGAGAGAGAGAGCGAGAGAGAGAGAGAGAGAGAGAGAGAGAGAGAGAGAGAGAGAGCGACATGGGCGTCCCACATCACAAGGTTGTTTTCAACAGATTGTGGACGGAGACAGATACAGTGTGAGAGCGCTAAACATTAAAACCCAGGCGAGCATACAACCCATTTCAAGCATCATATTCTATCAAAGTGTCCATGGATATTCTTTTGTACACGTGAACGTTGCCCTTCAGCCAGGAGAATGTCGCAGATTGTCTCAGCGGTTCTCCGGCTGCTATGTTGAGCGTGAAGCCCCTCGTCGACATGAGCGTCACTACGTATTCCAGAGGCTTGTTGTTGACATGCGAGAGGCCGTCTTGACCTGGAAATATTTCAATTAATTGTTATGACGATTGTTTAACTCTCCCGTAATCCTGAAGTGATCAAAACATGTCAGGAATAGAATATGGCGACTGGTTTTAGTTAGCAGCTGTCGTGAGCACGTAAGTCAAGTTATGCACTTTTTATAAGTGCTGTCACAGAAATGTGAAAATTTACATCAAAATACTTGTGGATGCTTTGATCTATCGTCATGATATTGGTTATTAATAATGGACGTCTTTTCTTTGAAGTAACTAATTTAAAATTTGCGTATGTCAGGAAATTCCAATTTTGTAAAATTCAGTCTCAAAACTAGCTGCGAACCCTGAATTAGTTGGTAACATTTTATCCACCCCCCCCCCATAAAAATCAAACTCGAATTTAAAAATAAGAACCCATTGGGGGCAATGTGTTCATATTTTTAAATTCGAGTTTGATTTTTATGTTTTTGATCTTAAATTTCGTTTGTTTAGCCTGCTGTAAAATATTGACGACCACAGAATACATGTTGACATCCTGATTAACCTGTTGTCTCTGGGTGACGGGTTAAAGACGTGGCTGGGGTAATTATCACCAGCACAGTTTGTGTGTGTGTGTGTCAAAATCCCCTTACCCAAATCTCCTTGACAATAAATATGCCAAATGCAATAAGGCAAAAATACTTCGGCCCTTCACAGACCCCTTCTACTATAACTGAAATCTGGGTCCAGATCTAAAAAAAAATTCACTGATATTACCACAAAATATGACCTAAATAAATAAATAAAAAAAGAGACTAAATAAAGAGACTGAAAAAAAAATAGAACACGGTGTTGATTGAACAAATACCAACCTGGTACAGCCCAGCTCAGAATGAGACCCTCTCTGACGTGTCTGACCAGGTTGTCGAGGAAAATGTTCTCAAATTTAGCGGGGATGTGTTCTGCCACTTCAATACTTATCCCCCAGTCATAGATGGGCAGATTGTATTGAGGCGCTGTCAGGTCAAGAAATTTGACCTAGAATTGAAATACGAAAGTAATTTTAAAGACAATCCCTATGTCCAGAGGCGTCACTATGGGGCTGCGGTGAGTGTGAACCACACCACACATACGATCACAAGGGATTTACTCAAAATGTAAAATTATGTATGTTCCTGTTATTTTGCACTGTGAGACTTAGAGGAGGTCTATGTGGTAAGTCATGAGGGGGTGACACCATGAGATACCGCACCAGATGACCCCTAACCCTAGTGACGCCTCTGCCTATGGATAAATTTATTCTAGGGACTAAATTGGGTATAATTTTGAAAAATAGTAGAAACCATAACAAAACAAACACAATTTTAAGGAAATGAAATATTAAAAGATTAATCAGAAGACACTACTGGCAGATAGTTAATTTATATTTAATAAAAATTCCTGAGTAAATTCTCCCCGTCCGTACCATTTGTTGTTCTCCTTGTGACGTTCTTGATCCTGTACGCACAACAAAAAAACCAAAAAAAAACAAAAAAAAACAGAGGGCAAAGTCTTTTCCCGCCAAGCTGTTGTGATTTGTAACTACTATGCCCCTGAGGGTGATATCTAACTTTGTATTGACTAGTGACCAATTTCGGATCATTAAAGGAAGAGTTTTGTTAACCGTGAAGACGTGCCAGTGGGTATTCACAGATGGTATGGTAATTGATTTCATGCGCACATTGGTGTCTAAAACACGTGAAAACGTTCATTGTTATCTTGCAAGCCACGTTTTAAAAGAATACAGATGAAAATATTAAGGAACGAATTGGAAGAGGCTTGAACATGTAAAAAATTTTTTTTTACATAAACGATTTTATAACATTTGGAAGTTTACCGATTTCGTCCGACCATTGAAAAATTTCAATCCACGTCTAGTATTCTAAATGAAGAGGAATGAGAGAGAGAGAGAGAGAGAACAGAGAGAAAGAGAGAGAGATATGAAAAGAGAGAGTGTGAGTGAGTGAGAGAGAGACAGAGAGAGAGAGAGAGAGATGAGAGAGAGAGAGAGAGAGAGAGAGGAGAGAGAGAGAGAGAGAGAGAGAGAGAGAGAGAGAGAGAGAGAGAGAGAGAAGAGAAAAGAGACAGACATGGGGAGACAATATCGCTGAAATTAATTTTCAAGATTGTTAAACCCTTAAAACTGCTGTTTGAAAAAAAAAGTTTACAAGATAGACAATTAAAAGTTACTATTTTATCTGTATTTTTTTCTATAGCTTATAATTTCATTTAACACAGACGACGTAGAAACCTGAGTTACAAAAATTGACTCAGACAAACAAACCAACAGACAAGTTAGCAATTCAAATATGATAGTAAAATGTACAGAACTCTATTTCAAAAATACTTACGGCACCTCCAGTTACCTCCTCACAATACGGCGCCCCGTCATAAGCTGTATAGCTGACAACCTCACCGTAGGACTCCAGGAGTTTCTTATACTCTCCAGGGCCGTCACCAAAACTACCCACTGTCTTGCCCTTCAGAAAGGTGCTCAAGGCCAGGGAGAATTTCTGGAATTTTAAAATTGTTGAAAAGTTTATACTTCTATATTTTTCATGCGGCATGGTTTAAATAATCGGTCTGGGATGAACAAGTTAATTACATAAATGTTTAGTTTCTTCATGAGGTGAACCATATTATTGTTGAGGGAAATCCGAATTCGTTGAAATGTACTGTAGGTGGAGATGTTTTATTCCCCTTTCTCATTTAATAGATTTTAACTCGGCCCTAACTCTACTGGTCAGTGTAGTATATCCAACAGTTAATGTGTTGTATCGCATGGCAAGCTTTCAAATGCGTACGCTGTAACTAAATGTCATTACCTAAATACGACTAACTTTTTATTTGTATTTTTGTTGTTGTTGATACAGTCAAGTACACTGCCAATAATTGAACCCTTCCGATTGTTTGTTAGAAATGCATTTTTGTATCGTCCAGCTCGAGTCGACACAACAATCGCCAACATAGGTAACTTGACCACTGTGCCTGTAATCTCTATGGCATCCGTCTATCCTCATGGGATGATGGCGTTTCCTCCTGCTCCTCTACCCCCCTTCCCCGTTCTCCTGGCCCTTTTCTCCTCGCTCTTGACTGTAAGGGAAGCTTCCGCGACTTGGATGCCCTCGCGTACTTTAGCCCGCCAGGAGGTGCGTTCCTCAGCAATGGTTTCCCACGTTTTATGGTCTATCTGCGCCAGACTCATGTCTTTCTTGCAGACATCCTTGAAGCGCAAGCAGGGGCGTCCTCTCTTCCGCATACCAGTTGCCAGCTCACCGTAAAGCAGGGCTCTTGGAATGCGCTCCGAGTTCATCCTGCGGACATGTCCCAGCCACCGCAGGCGCCTCTCACTCAGGATTGAGTGCATGCTCAGCATATGACTCCTTCTGAGTACTTCGACATTCGTTATCTTGTCCTGCCACTTGATGTGCAGAATCCTGCGCAAGCATCGTAAGCGAACCTGTAATAGATCGTTTTATTTCATACTCGCCAAGTTTGCGCAATGTTTTAGTACAGGGGTCGGGAAACCATGACTCTCGAGCCAGATGTGGCTCTATTGAAGGCTGCACCTGGCTCTCAGACAAATGTTTGATTATAATTTTGAAAAAAAGTTTATTCAGACTCCTCTGATCTGCATATTAATTGCATATTGTTCTTTTGGTGTGGAAATCACACAAAATGCACACATTAACTTGAATTTTTAGTTTTAAACTTAATGTCTGGCTCTCTTCAAAATATGTGGTGTTTATGGCTCTCTCAGACAAAAAGTTTCCCGACCCCTGTTTTAGTGGATTCAAGGTTTAATTGTGGTCAGCCAGGAAAGGTAGAAGATAGTAGGGCCAAATGACTTTGAAGCAGTGTTATTGTGTTGTCATGGGTGACAGGGATGTTGAATTACCCAGCGTCCGGTTGACATTAAATTAAGCGGGTTTGTTGTGCATATGAATAATTTTCCGATTAACCATTGACGAAGATAAGGATTGGTTGAATCCTGAAAATGTATATATGTTTGTGTGTGTGTGTGTGTGTGTGCGTGTGTGTGTGTTTGTGTGTGTGTGTGTGTCTGGGTGATGTAATAGAACTTATGGCTAGTCAAGAGACAAGTCTTTAACACACTGTGGTCTGGTTAACAACTGTCTTTAATCACTATAGACAATTCACTGTGATCAACTGTACAATCAACTACCTAAGCAGCTCCTATGCAATCAACCCCGGTGCTGATAGGGCTACCACTACACTGTTACCTTGTCCGTCATGTGCACTGTGCTGTTAGGGCTACCACTACACTGTTACCTTGTCCGTCATGTGCACTGTGCTGTTAGGGCTACCACTACACTATTACCTTGTCCGTCATGTGCACTGTGCTGTTAGGGCTACCACTACACTATTACCTTGTCCGTCATGTGCACTGTGCTGTTAGGGCTACTGGTCGCCTTACACCAGCCGCCGCTTTCAGAGACCTGGTTGTCCACCTGGAAATAACGTCAACACTCTTGATCATTTTTTAAATCCCTTATATTAACTTCGCGGCCGTCTCTGTCTTGGGCTCGGCGGGCGGAAAAACACAAGTCAAAAATGACCCACTTCCCATGATCTGATCGAACTGAAATTTGGCACACGGACCCGTATGCATCGTATCACAATTTCAGATCGATCGTCGTTGTGCTGTTGTAAGACGTATGCCCTACGATGGATACAGTAGTCTGTATCAGAGGCGCTGTACTGAAAAGTACAGGCGCACATACCGCTGTGCTGATGTGGTTCCGTCCCATCTCTCGTAGTGTTTGGCGGTGCTTGGCAATCCAGAGACAATTCGGGCCCCCATGTTAAGTCTCTATGTTTAGGTGGATTGTGCCTTGCTCTCCGCTACACACAACATACACAAGAGATGACACAAGTCTGTGTAACGATGCAATGTTTATTCTACTATAAACAACTGTACAACTGGCTGTCTTGCCTTGACATAAAATACATCTATATATAACGGCTGTATGCTCAAGCATGCCCTCGGTCCGACCCGACCGCTTCTGGGCGACGTTAAACTCAACTCTGTTTTACTGCAACCCTGCAGCTCCCCGGTCTATCCTGACCGGTCTGACCGCACAACACTGTGCGAAGTACACAACTCTCTGCAACACCCCGCACTCGTCTCGACTACTCTCTTATATACCCCCCAACTGGTCTCAACTGACCCTGGCGTGTCCTCTGGTCATGTCCCTGACATATCCCGTGTGACCAGAAGTTCACTCAGACATCACTAGACATTATTCCCGTGATAGGAGTTCATACCCGTCAACAACGCCTTGACCCGACTCCAACACTGGCTCACAACAATCTCACCACAATCATTCGCAGTGATTCTCATACCCTGACATATCCCCCCACTTCCGTAAAAATGGTCAATTGTTGGATACTAATATGTGAGGTGTTATGACCAGTAGTAGGTCGAAGGTTGGTTCTTTGAGATTAAAGATAATGATAACGTACGAGTTGCGGGTTAGTGAAGTCGTATAAAGGTACGACCAAGTGGATTTATGCTCTGTGTTGTATATACTAGTGTTTTTTTCATGCAATGTTGTGTATAAAATTATTTTGAAAGATATTATTTCATTATGTATTATATTATTGTAATTGTAATGTGCAGTGATTCCATGCCCTGACTTTGTTGTATTGTGAGATTCTACCCGTAAGTTTGTTTTTACGGGTTTGTTTTATTAAATCCCTTATATTAACTTCGCGGCCGTCTCTGTCTTGGGCTCGGTGGGCGGAAAAACAGAAGTAAAAAATGACCCACTTCCCATGATCCGATCGAACTGAAATTTGGCACACGGACCCGTCTGACCTAACAATGCATCGTATCAAAATTTCAGATCGATCGAACGTACCGTAATTAAATTAATGCATTTTTAGTTTATCCTTATATGAGGTATGTCATTTTAATTCACGGTTTGTTATTGTTTTTTTCCCACGTGAAATTATGAGCTGACGCATTGAGGCGACCCAACGAAGCGACGGGCGCTTTTGTTAAATCCCTTATATTAACTTCGCGGCCGTCTCTGTCTTGGGCTCGGCGGGCGGGCGGGCGAAAAAACAGAAGTCAAAAATGACCCACTTCCCATGATCCGATCGAACTGAAATTTGGCACACGGACCCGTCTGACCTAACAATGCATCGTATCAAAATTTCAGATCGATCGAACTAACCGTAATTAAATTAATGCATTTTTAGTTTATCCTTATATGAGGTATGTAATTCAAAATTCACTGTTATTGTTTTTTTTCTGCCAGTTTCACGTGAGTTTGAGTTGACGCCGACCGTCGTGTTGACGCCGACCGTCGTGCCGACACCCCCTCACATCCCACCCCCAATTTATTAAAGACAAGGGACATCACTCGGTGTCAGTCTGTAAATGTTTGAAAATAATCAATACTGTTAGTTATGTCTCATATATAAGGGATTTATAGTCAAAAACTTTGTTTTTACGGGTTTGTTTTATTTAAATCCCCTATATTAACTGCGCGGCCGTCTCTCTCTGTCTTGGGCTCGGCGGGCGGAAAAACAGAAGTCAAAAATGACCCACTTCCCTCGATCCGATCGAACTGAAATTTGGCACACGGACCCGTCTGACCTAACAATGCATCGTATCAAAATTTCAGATCGATCGAACTAACCGTAATTAAATTAATGCATTTTTAGTTTATCCTTATATGAGGTATGTAATTTTAATTCACGGTTTGTTATTGTTTTTTTTGCCACGTGAAATTTTGAGCTGACGCATTGAGGCGACCCAACGAAGCGACGGGCGCTTTTGTTTACATTTTACGTGTCACTCTGAGCTCGGTCAAGCGAATCGGTGACCAGACTTTTCCCCTCTCCCCCCACCCCTCCCCCACCCCTCCCCCCACCCACCCCTCCCCCCACTAGGATTATGATGCAAAGTTGAGTTAAGACAGATTCAGTCTGTAAATGTTTGAAAATAATCAATACTGTTAGTTATGTCTCATATATAAGGGATTTATAGTCAAAAACTTTGTTTTTACGGGTTTGTTTTTTAAATCCCCTATATTAACTGCGCGGCCGTCTCTCTCTGTCTTGGGCTCGGCGGGCGGAAAAACAGAAGTCAAAAATGACCCACTTCCCATGATTTAATCGAACTGAAATTTGGCACACGGACCCGTCTGACCTAACAATGCATCGTATCAAAATTTCAGATTGATCGAATGTACCGTAATTAAATTAATGCATTTTTAGTTTATCCTTATATGAGGTATGTAATTTTAATTCACGTTTTTTGTTGTTGTTTTTTTCCTTCCAATTCCACATGAGTTTGAGTTGACGCCGACCGTCGAGCCGACACCCCCTCACGTCCCACCCCCATTTATTAAAGACAAGGGACATCACTCGGTGTCAGTCTGTCAATGTTTTTTCCCCTCTCCCCTGGCTTTAAAACCGGGGAAAAGGGGTAAGGGGTGTGGATATCGATGGGTGGCGTCAACGCGTTAACTCAACTGGCACGTGGAAGACAAACAACAACAAACTTTGAAATTGAATTACATATGTTATATAGAGATAGACTAAAATGCATTAATTTAATTACGGTACATTCGATCGATCTGAAATTTTGATACGATGCATTGTTAGGTGACACTAGTCTATGTTCAAAATTTCAGCTCGATATCAGCACGGGAAGTGTGTCATTTTTTTAGGCCCCTATCCTATTAACTCATGCAGGATTCCGGATTCAACGATTCAACGCTTCCGGATCTGTCGTCAACTTTCCCAAAACGCTCGTAAACACCTTTTCTGACTTGCTAGAGAGCTGAAATTTTCAAAGTAGGTTTGGTTGGTGGGGAGGATAAAGCTATTAAATTTTGAGATCGATCGAATGCACCGTAATTAAATTAATGCATTTTTAGTTTTTGTCTATATGTAGCGGCACGCTTTTGTTGACATTTTACCCGTCACGCTGAGTTAAGTTCAACCATCCCTGACCAAAACTTTTTCCGGTTTAAAATAAAGGGTATTTAAGGCAATCTCAGTCTGTAAATGTTTGTCGCGTTTAAGCATGATAAATACTTTTTAGTTATGTCTCATAAATAAGGGATTTATAGTCAAAAACTTTGTTTTTCAGGTTTTTTAAAATTCAATCCCTTATAACTTCCTTTGTTTTTACGGGGTTGTCTAATTCAATCCCTTATATTAACTTCACAGACGTCTCTTGGGTTCGCAGGCGGTCGGTCGGTCGGGCGGAAAAACAAAAGTAAACAATGACACACTTCTCGTGATGCATAGTCGTGTTGTGTATATGATATGTGTAGTGTGTATAGAAAATCATTCCATATAGAACAAGCGAAATCATAGAATGTCTTATATAGACAATCCATGTGTTGTGAAAATATTTTTTTCCTGCTAAGTGGATCAGCGCACATATGGAAAGGAGTTAAGAATGTGTAAGTTTATATTAATAGAAAATGTCAAAATTTGCTCACAAATTTCTCTCTCTATAGATGAACTTGGCTAGCAGGACAGTTAACAGGACTTCATGAATGAAATTAAGTTTTACAAATTTTTGGTTAACGCGTAAAAGTAGAAAATAAAATGAAAAAAAAACTTTTTTAAAAGAATGAGGCCTAACTTCAGAGAGGAATGTAGAATCTCAGAACTTTTGTGTTTGTTGATCAAATTTTATATCTCACATTAAATCCCACAATCGATCACAATAAATATCAATAAAACTTAGATTTCTGAGTCCCCCTGTGTGATTACTTAGTTTGTGATTAAAAAAAATTATTTTTTGCTTTTTCATGCGAGATTCTACATTCCTCACTGCAGCTGGGCCTCATCTTTTAAAAAAAGTTCTTTTGTTCATTTTTATTACTTTTGTTTTTCCGCCTGCCCGACGACGAACGACACGATTTCGAAGTTAATATAATATAAGGGATTTTTAAAAAATCAAAGCAGCACAAGCGCAATTGTATGAAGAAAGAAAGTCGTAAAAATATATATGCTCCCCTACCCAACAATACCCACTGGAAGCGGTCGTACGTTCAAGTCACTGTATTTATTAGCTTTCCTCGTGGGAATCTAACAATTGCTTTATCTCATTAATGTTTTGTGTTGTCCGTCAGCAACTTTTTAAGGTGAATGAAACATTTTTTTTTAGTTGGTCTTAAGAATATGGGTGAATTGCTTGACGTCTAATCTTATGTAACAATATTTCTTTTAACGATAAACGTAGCTTACCTGTACCGTACTGTCATTTATGTGGTTGTGAGGAATGTTTATTGAATGCATTGATATTTATAGGTATGTTATTATTTTTATGTGAAGCCCTGTGAGCTAAGTTTCGTACTGGGCTCACAGCGCTATTTTAATTATCAATTTCTTCTTCTTCTTCTTATTATTATGATTATATTTGACTCAAGCCCAGGCGGAAGCAATAATTAACAGGATTTGTTTAAAAATGATTTTGAATACTTAATTAATTTTAATTTAAATATTAGGTTTTAATGACTTTTAATTGTAATTTTTTTAAATTTTGAATATTTGTTGTGAGTTCAAATCATAAGACTTATTAAAAAAAGGGCAATAATTTTACTATTTCATATAAAGTTTTTAGGAGATGAGTTAGCATAGTGGCCGACCGATAACCCGTTCGACTAGCTATCCCAGATTCCCGGTGTAACAGGCCAGATTAAACCCCCGACCAGAATATACCCCGGGGGTTAAACTGGCCTAGGCCAGATTATACCACTCCAGGCCAGAATATATCCCTCCAGGCCAGAATATACCCCTTTGGCAACATGAGGATATATAGTAAAAAATGACTGAATGACTATTTAGACATTCTATTAGAGTTTTAGCGTTGTCAGAGAAGTTAAACTCATTTCTGAAGTAGGAAAGATGATTTATTAACAATACAATAACAATAAAAAATAATTTCTTTTATTACGGTGTCTGATAGGACGGTAACTTTTTATCTAAAGTTATAGTCTACACAGGTATAGATGGAATCAGCGTTTAAATTTTTTTTAAAATGTTGAATAATTCAAACATTACATTAATTAATTAATATTTTTTTTAAAGTAATTTAAGCGCGATAGGGACTATAGTTGTAGCTTTTCAAACACTTACGAACATTTTTTTCGTGTACCTCGCGTATTAATCAAAACATTATGTTTAATTATTTTGAGTCTGGCAACAAAGATTTTTTAAAAGTATTGAATTAAATTATACATGAATGTTAGTTTTTTCCTCGCATACATTTTAAATGTTACTGGCAACCACGGTTTAGGGCTATCTTCATTTTGTTTTTGAAATAAACATATCATGGCACCTTTGCCTTTAAAAAACATCTACCTGAATATACACTGATATGCAAAATAGTTAAAAGAATAGGACGACTAAAGTGTGGGAAACATCGTTTGACTTCACCCAATGTTGCTTGTCGTATTTCCGAACCTTTATCTATAGCTCGGTTTGCCTTTGCGGCGTCTTAAGACATTCAAAAGAAACCTTTGTTCCAGTAGTGTAAATTATTTTTATTTTTTAAATCAGTGCAATTCATTTTTACCTGTGTTACCCTTAAAACAGTACGGTCATCCTTATTGGATTTCCCTAATGTTGGATTGTCCGCTTTCCATGCATTTATCTATTGTTATGAAGCACGGATTGTGTTCCGTTTAATCTGTATTCAAAAGAACCTCCGATCTCGTCACGCCTTATTATGTTATTTTAAACCAGCCTAATTTCTTTTGAAAGGCGTAAATATAAATCGCATGGAACCCTGATGGATTGGTCCCTACCCCGTTGTAGAATCATTAAACAAGGGAAGAGTGTAGCTAAAGAATATATCGACTGACAAAATACTAAGAAACACCGACAATATCAGTAACGTAAAAGTTTACTGCAATTAACAGGTTTCTTCACCCAATCAGTTCCCTGATGACTCTGTTAAAGTTACTGTCAATGGGAGCATACAACAAAAGGAACAAGAAAGCACAAGTGAAGAAACATATATCATCGTGATACAACCTGTCTCAAAACAAATAAATGCAGTTTACGACTTTTAACCCACTAACAATTTCAAGAAAATAGCGTCTTAGCACAACTCTTGTCCTTACTTTGGACAAGTTTGTATATTATGGTCGCAATCGAGGTCTTGAACAACCGAGGTGTACATATTAAAAGGGGGAGGGAAGGTTACTTCAGGACCATGAGCTACATTCTGACAGGAACAGAGGACAACAAAATCCTCCTCAGAGATAAAGTAATTCAGCACATGAACACTGACAATACATAACAACTACATGATGACTTCTTGAATCAAAGTGTGGAATAGGATGGCCAAGGAAACCAGGAAAACCAACACTATCAACACTTAAAACCAACGCGCGCTATCAACATTTAAAACTAACACAATCAACATTTTAAAAAAACATTATCAACATTTCAAACCAACTCTATCAACATTTAAAACCAACTCTATCAACATTAAAAACCAACACTATCAACATTTAAAACCAACTCTATCAATATTTAAAACCAACTCTATCAACATTTAAAACCAACTCTATCAACATTTAAAACCAACAATATCAACATTTAAAACCAACATTATCAACATTTAAAACCAACACTATCAACATTTGAAACTCTAATAAAAATTCAAAACTAGACATAAACCAATGATAAGCGTAGGAAGTAATAATCTTCTGTATAGAAGGAGCGTCTCTAAATGATAAGATAAGATAATGGTAAGGAATCCAAAGTGTTAAACACGCGTTTGAAAAGCAACAAATATAACCACTCTCGAATTATTTTTTTAAAATAATCATGTAGTGCTTGATTATGTTAATGTTAAATTTAAAAAAAAACAAAAAACTCTTAATCCATATATATACACTGTAACTTGTGATCTTGAATCGTCGAAATTATATAGGATTTCATAATTTTAAAAAGAGACGACGACATCATCATTTTCAAATAAAATGTAATGCTCCTTTCATTCATCGTAAAAAATTTTATAATTATTTTTTTATTTTAATTAAAACAATTTTGATACTTAAGAAAAGAATTTAATTTCTCTGACAGAGCTAAAACATGAAGAGAAAGTCTAAAAAGTCATTTATCCATTTTTTACTATATATTCCCATGTTGTCAAAGGGGTATATTCTGGCCTGAGGGGGTATATTCTGGCCTAGGCCAGTTTAACCCCCGGGTGTATATTGTGGTCAGGGGTTTAATCTAGCCTGTTACACCGGGTCCAATCCCTTGGAAAGTAGAATTTTAATAAAAACAACCCGTAAAAACAAAGGTTTTGACTATAAATCCCTTATATATAAGACAAAACTAAAAGTATTGATTATGTTCAATATAATATGCAACGCGCGAAAGACCCCTGTGGCATCTCGGTGGTTGGAGTGAAACTCCAGTGACCCGTGGAGGTCAACTATAGCAGACGGCTACACATGCTACATAAAGATAAACTAAAAATTCATTAATTTAATTACGGTACATTCGATCGATCTGAAATTTTGATACCCTTCATTGTTAGTTGACACAAGTCTATGTGCAAAATTTCAGTTCGATAGGATCACGGAAATTGGGTAATTTTTTACTTTTGTTTTTCCGAGGGTTTGACCACGAGAAGACGTTGAAGTTAATATAAGGGATTTAAAAACATATATTTCACTATTTGATAAATAAAAAAAGACCCAGTTATATCTTAACATTACTTCGTTTCTATTTTTCTGTGTTTCACCTTTTTCAAACTGAGAATCTCACAGCTCTGTTGACCGTAGAGTTGTTTCATCTGGTTCAACATCTGGGACAACTCTTTACGCTGTCGTATCAGTTGATTGGTCAATGTCGAGAGATTGGCATTCTTCTCATTGACCCTTGGGAAGAAATTTTGTGTCTGTGGTCAAAGCTTGATATTTTTAAAAGTTTTTTTTCATGACGGTTTATAGATAGAAATTTGTCATGCTAAAAAAAATTGAACAATTAGAGGAACTAAAAGACAAAATATATAACTTATTTGCAAACGAAGGGACACATTACATCATTATTAGAGCTGGGAAGGATTTCGCAAGACAGCTCAAAACAAAAGAAAATGATTAAATAACACATGGAGTAATTTCAATGTACAAACAATATAAACACACTAATGTATTACCCGTCAAAAATGACGGAAGTTGTCAGAATAAATACATTTCAGCTGAAATGTATTTATTTTGAAAAAATACACATCAGAATAAAAAATAATGTAATACAGAACTTTCCTTTATTTATATTAATTTTTATTTTATTCATTTATTTTCATATTGAACAACTGTATGCAGAACGTTCGAAAAGAGTTATTTTTGGTACATTAATTTGGTGCGATGCTTTCTAAAATTAGAAGCGTCACGGACAGACAGACGGGACAGACAGACGTGACATACATTGCAAATTATGTATATTGATACTATGAATATCGGTACATGTATACCAGTGGCGTAGCTAGAACTTTTGCCGCCCGGGGTGGTCTCCAATTTGTCGCCCTTTTTAGGGGCCGTACATAAATGACGTCAAGCACCTGGTTGGGGGGGGGAGGGGAGTCATACATTTGTGACGATGTGTGTCGAGGGGGGATGTGTTTAAGAAATCTGACGTCACGTCAAAACGAGCAATTTTAAATAAAATGACCACTTAAATATTTGATTTCTGACACTTTATTTAATGAAGTTTATGTAAAACGCTTGTTACGATATTAGAGTGAAGTCTTAAACTAAAAACATTCTTAAATGACAAAAATTTGATTTGAAACATTCTCATTTTCAAATAGGAATTACGGCTTTTAAGGTTTGGGGTGTCAAAGGTTTGTGACGTCATATTGAAGAAGGGGTCTAAGTTTTTGTGAAGATGGGGGAAGGGGTGAAATATCAGCAAAAATCACGTTACGTCATTTAAGGACGGCCACTTAGTCGATTATCTGATGGTTTTTATAAATTAACTAGCAGACCCGTCGTGCGTTGCAACGATCTCTTTAAAAATGAATAAATTGAAAGAAACCAAAGATTGGTATGTTTTAAAAGAATTATGCCATAAACCTTCGGGGAAGTGAGAAAAAAAAGTCCAAGTTTAATAGCAAACTGTTACATAAATTAATAATTAAAAACTTACAAAAGGAAAAACGATATTAAGAGGCCCAGCCAAAAAATGAGTGATAATTTAATTTTTTTATTGCCATTGTACTCAAGCTAAATTTCTCAATATCGTGTAAAATTGAATGGGGAATTAAATTGTTACCGTGCAGTAAAAATGACATTTGGGGCCCCCAGCTCCGAGGGAATGGACATTAGGAGTTCAGTGCCCTATAGTAATATATTATAGGTTCTTAACTTTTTATATACTAACTTTAGTCAAAATCCATTTATTTTCTCATTATCTAACGCTTAAACTAATTTTAATATAGCTAATATAGTGAATAAAACTACATAAAGGGGCCCCGGGCTTTTTCGCTGCGAGATGTCAATTTCAAAAACCTTTACATTTCAATTCAGTTTCATCATGGATATATTTATCAAGATCGTTAAAAAGTGAATGGCAAAAATATCTTAAACATATATGAAAAAAGACATTTGGGGCCCTCCGTCACCGAAGAAAATGTCATTAGAAGTTCAAAAACCTTGAGTATTTTAATATGGGCTACCAAGTTTTTTATACAAAATTTGGTTAAGATCCAATCATTTACTCAGTAGCTAACGCATAAACTAATTTTTATATAGTTCGTATAAGCAAAAAACGACAGTAAGAGATAGAGGGTCCAGTTATTGCAAGAAATAAAGTGCGAAACACATGTTCATTTGAATAAATTTCAAAATGCATAAATTTATTTATATTTATCAATAATGGTAAAATTTGACTGTGCGATAAAATATTAAACATACATTTTGGGCTCCCTGCCCCAAGGAAAAGAAAATTACGAGTTCAGTGCCCTATAGTAATAAAATATAGACCCTCGAGTTTTTATATAATAAGATGGGTCAAGACCCATTAACTTTTTCAGAATTTTACGCTAATAATAATTTTTATACAGCTAATATAATGAAAAAAAAACGAAATTTAGGGGCCCCTGGGCCCATTCGGTGAAAGATTTCAATTTAAAAAATGCTGTTCATTTTAATTCAGTTTCCTCATAGATATATTCCTTAAGATCGTGAAAAATTAAATGAAGAAAACTATCTCAAACATATACGAAGAAAAGACATTTGGGGCCCCAGGCCCCGAAGGAATGGAAATTTGAATTTCTGTGCCCTATAGTATTTTAATATCGGCTACCAAGTTTTTGTATACAAATTTTGGTTAAGGTCCATTCATTTACTCGGTAGCTAACGCATAAACTTATTTTTATATACCTCATATAAGCAAAAAACTACATTATGGGCCCCAGGGCCTAATTATCGCAAGAAATAAAGTGCGAAAGACATTTTAATTTGAATAAATTTCAAAATACATACATTTATTTATATGTCTCAATATTGAATGAACGATAAAATATTGAACATACATTTTGGGCTCCCTGCCCCAAGGGAATGAAAATTAGGAGTTCAGTGCCCTATAGTAATAAAATATAGACCCTTAAGTTTTTATATATTAAGATGGGTCAAGATCCATTAATTTTCTCAGTATTTAACACGAATACTAATTTTTATACAGCTTAAATAAGGGAAAAAACGACATTTAGGGGCCCCTTTAGTGAAAGGTGTCAATTTCAAAAACCTGTTCATTTAATTCAGTTTCCTCATAGATATATTCCTCAAGATCGTGAAAAATTGAATGGGGAAAAATATCTTAAACATATACGAAGAAAAGACATTTGGGGCCCCCGGCACCGAATATATTGACATTAGAAGTTTAGAAACCTTAATTATGTCAATATGGGCTACTAAATTTTTGTATGCAAATTTTGGTTAAGATGCATTCATTTACTCAGTAGCTAACGCAAAAACTAATTTTTATATAGCTCACATAAGCAAAAAACGACATTAAGGGCCCCAGTGCAAGATATAAAGTTCAAAATACCTGTTCATTTCAATCTGTATAATAATGGATACATGTGTCATTAGTTGTCAATATTGTTAATAATTGAATGGTGAATAAAATCTTAAACGTTTAAGAAAAAGAATTTTTTGGGCCCCCAGCCCCGAAGGAATGACTATTAGGAGTTCAGTTCCCTTTAGTGTTTTAATATTGGCTATCAAATTTTTATATACAAAGTTTGGTTAAGATCCATCAATTTACACAGTAGCTAGCGCTGAAACTAAATTTTATATAGCTCATATAAGCAAAAAATGACATTATGGGTCCCCGGCGCCCCATGAGTGATAAATTTAGAAAAAAAGTTGCCAGTCTCCAAAAGTTTCATGATGATCGGATGAATGGTTTAGTCAGCTATAAAGGACATGCACACAGACATACATTGATTTTTATATATATAGATTAACAAAAACGACATTAAGGGCCCCCAGGCCCAATCGGTGCAAGAGAATAACTTTAAAATACATGTTCATTTCAATCTGGATCATGATAGATATATTAGTCAATGCTTTTCAAGATCGTGTAAATCATAACGGGAATAAAGTATTTAACGCTTACAAAAAAAAAGGATTTTGGGCCCCCGGCCCCGAAGGAACGGACATTAGGAGTTCAATGCCATATGGTACTTTAATATAGGCTATCAAGTTGTTATGTACCAAGTTTGGTCAAGATCCATTCATTTTCCAAGCAGCTAAGCCCTAAACTAATTTTTATATAGCTCATATAAGAAAAAATTCTCATTATGGGCCCCCCGAAGGAACGGACATTAGGAGCTCAATGCCATATGATACTTTAATATAGACTATCAAGTTGTTATGTACCAAGTTTGGTCAAGATCCATTCATTTTCCAAGCAGCTAAGCCCTAAACTAATTTTTATATAGCTCATATAAGAAAAAATTCTCATTATGGGCACCCCGGCGCCCCATGAGTGTTAAATTTTGAAAAAAAGTAGCCTATTTTCCATCCCGGGAGCGTACTCAAAAGTCTCCAAAAGTTTCATGGCGATCGGATGAATGGTTTAGTCAGCTAACGGGAATAAAGTATTTAACGCTTACCAAAAAAAAGACTTTGGGCCCCCGGCCCCGAAGCAACGGACATTAGGAGTTCAATGCCATATGATACTTTAATATAGGATATCAAGTTGTTATGTACCAAGTTTGGTCTAGATCCATTCATTTTCCAAGCAGCTAAGCCCTAAACTAATTTTTATATAGCACATATAAGAAACAATTCTCATTATGGGCCCCCGGCGCCCCATGAGTGTTAAATTTTGAAAAAAAGTAGCCTATTTCCATCCCGGGAGCGTACTCAAAAGTCTCCAAAAGTTTCATGGCGACCGAATGAATGGTATAGTCAGCTAACGGGAATAAAGTATTTAACGCTTACAAAAATAAAGATTTTGGGCCCCCGGCCCCGAAGGAACGGACATTAGGAGTTCAATGCCATATGATACTTTAATATAGGTTATCAAGTTGTTATGTACCAAGTTTGGTCAAGATTCATTCATTTTCCAAGCAGCTAAGCCCTAAACTAATTTTTATATAGCTCATATAAGAAAAAAACTCATTATGGGCCCCGGCGCCCCATAAGTGTTAAATTTTGAAAAAAAAGTAGCCTATTTCCATCCCTGGAGCGTACTCAAAAGTCTCCAAAAGTTTCATGGCGATCGGATGAATGGTTTAGTCAGCTATAACAGACATGCATACATACATACATACTTTGATTTTTATATATATAGATAAACATGAATAAATAATTGTAATTGAAACGAAATAAAGGTGGGGAACATGTTACGTTTACTATTGCGTGCCATATTTATGTGAAAAGTTATAAAAGAGGCCGCATAAGATAATATACCTATAAATACACATTTATAAAATACACGATACCTTTTTCAAAGGCAACAAGAAAGTTATTGAGGTCGCAGCCATCCCCATCAATGAGACAAAATATTTCCAAATTTACACCCAAAAAAAACATTACCAAACAAAGAAATTGTATACATTAGTCAGTGTGTAGGCATATTTATACATTTAATTTCATAATAGAAAATCGTGTATTATGCTATCAAAATTTAAATTATTTGTAATATCTTGTTCTACGGACAATATTGCAAGATTTTGTAGTCGTACTTAAATCCCTCATTGTGGAACGAAGATAATTTTTGATCAACTTCAGTTTGGAGAAGCTCCTTTCACAATTAGTGACACGATAGTAATTCTTGAAAAAATTCATAGCAAAATTACAAGTACAGAACTTTACAATCTACACTGTTGAATAAATTTTAATAGATCCAGGGGGCCTTTCCCCCCGTTTTTCTAACATAATGCCTCTTCTTGTAGTGTATGTACAGCCATAAAAACCTGGATCCTTTTTCTTTCAATATGGAATTGTTCTTTATCAATGTCAATAAAGTAATTTATTTGATGTTCAAATGCTTCATTTACTAGGTTGCATGGTATGATATACGAATATTTTCTTGCAAGGACATGCAACTGATCAAAGCGTTCTTTTATAATTCCATCCATGGATAAAAACATTTCTCGTTGTACTTCTAGTTCACAAGATAGAACCACGTTTCTTAATTTCCCCCCCCACTCATATTTTTTAAAATCCTTCTAACTCCGCGTTCAGTTGATATACTCAACTCTTCACAAATTGTTCGGCTGATATAACAGCTTTTTCTATTAGCACATATCTTTGTTCCATGCAATGACGGGTTACCATTAATTTAGATAACATAGAAAAGAAAAAGATTGCATTGAATTGATTAAAATTCCAGCATCTGATCTCCTTTTACTAGTTACTTCTTCAGATGTCAATTTTTCCAAGACGCTTGAAATTGTAAAAGTATGTCTTTTTAAAAATTATTTATGCCTAATGAGGTGTTTATTAATGGAGAAATTTGAATATTTTCATATTCTTGTCATAAATATTAATAATTTTCCATAAAATAGACGAGTTCAAATTATTTACACATTACTTTAATTGGATAGGCTTAACATTTTCAATGAATAACCGTATTTTAATGAAAAACACAAATTATGTGTACTACTTAAATGCAATAAAAAACAAAATTAATTTTTAATAACTTACCTTACAATAATTTTCTGAAAACTGAAACAGAAATATAAATTACTACTTGCAAGTTAAACACAATATTTGAACCACCATGCCTTGTAGGTACTTGTTCGCGCATCATTCTGCGAATGTCAGAAATTCCACGCAAAAACTGACGTGGCGATATTAATAGCACATATTATTTGACCCAGCGGTGATGTGTTTTTTTGTGGTATTTTTATTATAAAAGCGTCATCTGTGACGTACACCGCTTAATTTTCCAAAAAAATGTATACCTTTTTGAGCAATTAAAAAATTTGGAACGGGTTTTAAGTTAGTTATAACATCCACTCTGTAATCAAACAAATGTGCAAATCCATTATTTAAGACTCGAAAGTACGAGTATTTTTGTTTCACTCGGGTTTTCCCCCTTCAAAGAGAAAAAGGGAGGTTGTCGAAAATGGTTGTACTTTTCAAATGCCCACAAATGCCGCCCCTAAATGTGTGACGCCCGGGGCTACGCCACTGATGTATACTTTACTAATAAACTAGTTTCTTCTGTCCATGATCAAGAGTGTAATTTAAAATGAAGCTAGTTTACAGATTTAATACCAATGTTGCTAATATACAATAAATATACATGATTCCCGTTGTCTGTATGTATGGATGAAACTAGGTGGCGCTGCGAAATTTGTAATGATGTTATGTGGCGCTGCAATCGATTTTGTTTTATAGTGCTGCACCAAAAAATAACACTTTTCGAAAGTTCCGCATAAAATTGCTCAATATGATAATAAATAAATCAAATAAAAATAAATAAAATAAATGAAAGTTCTGTATTACGTTATTTTTTAATCTGATGTGTATTTATTTTGAAAACTTCCGTCATTTTTGACGTGTGATCCGCTAGTCAAGTTATAATTTCATAATTAAATATTAAGAATGCCCTAAACACTTTCTCTCTTAATAGGAGGTGGCATTATATTAGACGTAGCATAGATATTTGCAGATGGAATGGCACAGAAATCCTTTCTCGATAAATAACATTTAAAGAGGAAAATTAATTTAGAAAGTATTCACAATTAAAATTCATATTGAATGTAAAGGAATAATATTAGATTCTTTAATCAAATATTTTTTATGAATATAGAAAAAAAATGTAAATATTGAATTAAATTGAGCCAATATTTTAGAAATAGTATTAGTTTCCTGGATAGAGGGGAGGGTAATGTGATCGACCTTGACTTTATTGTGACGGTTTGGCAGCAAGCGTTTAACATGGCCAGGGATAAAATGTTGATAATGTGAAGGGAAACTTACTGTGCATACAGCACATAATTGTCAGGCTTTTCCCTTGAGTGAAGCAGCACGAAGACCTGAATTAACAACAGAAGTGTGCATGTTGGCAACGCTACAAGCTACAAAAGAAACAAGACGAGAATTATATTAAAAATAAAACATATCAAAACATAACTGAAATTTTTTGTCTTAAAGTATATTTTCAAAATAGAAAAATAATTTTTCATCAGTTTAAGAGTATTACAGTTGTGTCATTAATCCCTCTCACTCCCCCCCCCTTTTCCCCACCAGACGCTGAAAAAAAAGAAAAATATTCTATCTTACGATTAATAAATTGCCCCCAAAATTTTGTTGTTGATTCAGTTCGTTAAACAAATTTTGGAAAATTTAATGGTTTAATGGTCAAATAAGAATTGACGCTTTACAAATTTTAAAATAAAATATAATCTGACCAAAATTTTAATAAACAAAATCCGACCATAAAAACACAAAAAGCAAAGTCGTCGTAACCACGACTGCTCACGAAAAGTTTTGAACTATTGATCATTGCTTATATGCAAAATCTAAGTTTAAGCTGGTGCACTGTTTTATTATTAAAAAAAAACACAATAGCAACAACCAACAGCGTGTTGCTAACGATTCATTACTTGGCTGTAGTAACGACCGGTCAAAGTTTCCTAAATGTTACCGCCCCCTTCCTTTCCCTCAATTAAAATCTTTCCCCCCTTTGAGGCCCCCAGCTCAGTTTCTTTTCATAGGCTTCTGGAAACGTTTAAAAAAAAATTAAATGAACGATTACTGGGAAAAATCCTGTAGTCTATGGAGATCTGGGTTAAAGTTTAATTTTATGCTGTATTTAATTCCCCAGAATGGCATCATGTTACATTGTAAAAGTGCTAAGGACAGAAGCTGTAAATTCAAGTCAGATATTTAGAGTTAGAGGGTAAAGTTTCAAAACATCAGATGATCGATAACTTAAATCTACCTAAGTCTTTACCCAAAAATTTATGTTTATAAATGTGGACAATGTTCATAAATAATTTTAAGCAGTTGCTTTCCGTTACGATTATCTTCTGACATTCCATTGTCAATGCCTTATGAAAAGGAATTTTTTTTTAACATGAACTATTTTCTAAAATTTGTGTATAAACTAACAACTGAAATGTTTGATGTCAGAATTTATTTGTCTTGTCAAAAATCTCAATTCTATTTACAGCAAATGAAATGGGATTCTTGCTGATATTTAGCGATTTCTTTCAAGAGGTTCAAACTATGATAATTTCAAAAGATTTCACAAAACAGAAACCCGCGGCATTCACTGATAATGTGAATGTTTACTCTTGCAAATACAACATATAATGTAAACTAGTTATTACTAGCCAGACTCGAAATATTTTAAAGGAATGGTAAACATTATTTCGACCTAGATGGAAAAGTTTACGCGTTATGTTGTCGATATGTTATGTTGTCACGGTAACTTGGACGGCAGGTGGTGCATCATTGAACTTTATTTGATATTTCATTTTATGGCAGCAGACATATCGATTTTATGGGCAGACTGAAACTTTTTGACATTCGTTATTTCCGAAGTCATTTCTTCAGTAGCGCAAATAACAAGACTGAAAAATTTATATACCCTCCCCCCACGCCCGCCCCGTGAAACTTAATGCACGACGCCAAGCTGCAGTAGTTACATTGGGGGGTGGGGGTACATGCTATTAATACCGCAGGTTGCCTCGTGTCGTTTGACATTGACGTAGAGTTAATCCGTTATCAGTTCTCCGGGTCAGGCACATGTAAAACTAATTTGCGTGAAACGACCTGAAGACCAAACTCAGTCTGCCAGGAGAATCAGACGTACCCCTGGGATCTTTGATGGTTGTTTACGGCTCTTGATGATTAGCATTTAAATTATAATTGAAGGGTTCTTTGATTTATTACGCACGCACAGTGGAAAGGGGGGGGGAGTAGTAGTAGTAAATGATGGAGAGTTGTTTGTGGGTGCTTATAGCCATGCTGACGGGACACGTCAAAGGGCTCTTCCATTTGAGGTCAATTTCTAAATTTAGAGAGTCCTATTTATGTGACAAGTCTCATCAAGAACATATAATTTCAATTGTAATCAAATATCATTTAAAAATCTCCGAAAACCATGAATTATTTTCATAAATGGCAAAAAATGTCAAATAAGCGTTTCGTTATCATTTCTACAAAGCTTCATAAATGACGTTTTAACAAGGGAAATCGATTGATGTTAAAAATTGTCCATATACGGAACGACCAAGAACCGGGATTACGTTAAAAAAAAGGAAACGAAAATCACGACAGCCGGTGTCTCGAAATAAAGTCTCCAACGTAATAAAGTCTGCCTTAAAGAGGTTATTTTAAAACAAAGTCTCGGGGGAGACTTTGTTTTAAGGTAAGCTCTTTCGGGTTAAAATAATACCCCCCATAGTTATTTTTAAACTATAAATAAGAGTTTTATTAAATTTTGTTTACATTTTACGTGTCACGCTGAGCTCGGTCCAGCGATCGGTAACCAGACTTTTCCCCTCTCCCCCCCAGGGTTATGAAGCAAATTTGAGTTAAGACAATTTCAGTTTGTAAATGTTTGTCGCGTTTGAAAATAATCAATACTGTTAGTTATGTCTCATATATAAGGGATTTATGGTTAAAAACTTTGTTGTTAAGGTTTTAAAAAAAATTAAATCCCTTATATTAACTTCACCGCCGTCTCTGTCTCTCTGTCTCTGGGCGGGCGGAAAAACAAAAGTAAAAAATGACCCAATTCACGTAAAGCCATCGAGCTGAAATTTGGCACACGGACCCGTGTCACATAACAATGCATCGTATCAAAATTTCACATCGATCGAATGTACCGTAATTAAATTAATGCATTTTTAGTTTATCTCTATACGAGTTATGTAATTCAATTTCACGGTTGTTTATTTTTATTTTTTTCACGTGACAGCTCAGTTCGCGCGTTGACGCGATTTACCGGGGTGGTTTTGTTTACATTTTACGTGTCACGCTGAGCTCGGTCCAGCGATCGGTGACCAGACTTCCCCCCCCCGGGTTATAAAGCAAATTTGAGTTAAGACAGATTCAGTCTGTAAATGTTTGTCGCGTTTGAAAATTATCAATACTGTTAGTATGTCTCATATATAAGGGATTTATAGTCAAAAATTTTGTTTTTACGGGTTTGTTTTATTATGGTAAGGAGTTAAGCCCAGGCCGTGCCGTCGGGTGGCACTTTAGCTGAAACGTCCGCCAAATAATTCTTTCAATTATTATTAAAATAATTTAATTGGATTGGTCTATAAGCTTAAGTCAGAAATTGGTCAAAACTGATGGATTGACCCCAGTTAAGTCGGCTAAAACTTTAATAGCTTAATCCTCCCCACAAGCCAAACCTACTGTGACCATTTCAGCACTCTAGCAAGTCAGAAAATGTGTTTACGAGCGTTTTGAAAAAGTTGACGACATATACAGATCCGGAAGCGTGCACGAGTTAAAAGGATAGGGGCCTCAAAAATGGATAGTTTGTGGCTATACCATATCTAAGAATAGCACCAGCAGCTCATGACTTAAATTTTTTTTTAAAAATCTGATTTTATACACAAAACAAGAGACTTTGTACGGGGGATGATTTATTTTGCAGTACCGGCTTTGTTTAACACCGAACGCCTTCAGTCCTGTCATTTGATTGTAGCGATTGTGTGTGATTTTTACTGCATCTCTTTGAGAAAACAGCTCTCCCCAGGCAGTGGCGTAGCTAGGGGAGGGGGAGAGGGGGGTCCAAATTAGATGTCATGATGTCGAATGTCTAAATGCAAGCGCCCCCCCCCCAAAGAGGCCAGGCCCGACGGGACCCCAAATCCCTAGCTGCGCCACTGTCCCCAAGGCATTGCGGTGAAACTGTTTGAAACTTTTTTAGATTTACTAGGGTACCCCCCCCCCAACTAACCTAATATGTGTCAAAACGCCGCAACGCTAAAATAATGATGATAACAAAAGAAAAAAAACATTCAACGACTACCACAATGTAATCGCATTTATGATTTGCAACAGCAATAAGTTATGGTTAATTTTAAATAGAATTTATTGCATGCTTATTTTTGTTTTTCTTTGACTTTAATGCCTCACGCTTGTTAATTTCTACAGCACAATCATTCAACACACCACTTTCAAATTATTAGATAGAGCCATACCATAAGGCATTGACTGTTGCATGGTGAATTGTAAATATTTCTTGATGTTTACTTTCAGATATTTATCGTCTTTGTAAATACGAAATGACAAATTTTACATAGCAATAAACAATGTGATATCCAGCAGCTTTTTATTCTCATCAACTATCATAGTGAAAATTTCGAATCTATTGAAAGCGGGGCTTAGTCATGCCATCTACGTTTTTAACAATTCAAGGCAACATTGGGGCTCTTACGGCGACCCATGGTAATACAATTATCGGCTCACTTTTCATCGCTTTTGAAACCCAATAAACAACAGGGAAGTTGACTCTGTAACATTATAACATACAGGGAAGTTGACACTAGGGGCCGTCCATAAATGACGTCACGCACCTAGGGGGGAGGGGGGTAACACTTTTGTGACGATGTGTGACGAGGGGGAGGGAGGGGGTTGAAGAAATGTGACGTCACATCAAAAGGGTAACTTTAAATAAATCTTCGACTGAAATATTTGGTCGCTTACAATTTATTTAATGACTTTTTTCCCTTTTTTTTCCCTTCCAAATCAGTGCTTCTCAATGTGCCGGTCGGTAGGCCATCAGACGCTGGTTGGCGTCATGTATGCTATGAAGACACAAAAATTAAATCTAATTATAATCCTTAAGTTTGAGAACCCACACGATAACATATGAAATTGTTACACTGCGTCGTTTGATGTTGACATCAAAGCATTTGTGATGTAACCGCAGCTCCGTTTGGTTCTCTCACTGCAGGCCACTTTTTTGCCCGTTACCCCAAAATATACAAGTTTATGTGTGCGTTACCCCCCCCCTTGACTCTAGGTCCTGTTCACATGACTCGGGGATTTGGGGGAGCGTCGTTAGCCCCCCCCCCACCCCGAAAATGCTACTGGTGAGTTTTTCAAGCATGACAAGTGTCTAAAAATGATCTCAATAGGATTATGTGTAGATATCTTAAGTCAAAACGACACGGAATATCCCTTTTTCTTTAAATGGGGAGGGGGGAGGGAATCTATTTGATAGAATTAAAAACTTTTTAAGTTTGATATAATTGTTCGATTGGCTTTTGGTCAAACGCCCCTGGCCATTCTAGTCTTCTAGATCAGTGCTTCTCAGAGTGGTGGTCCGTGGACCGGTGCCGGTCCGAGGGCCATCCGCTGCCGGTCCGCAGATGTTCTCAAAAAAAAAGGACAAAAAATTGTCAGTGCAGGGAAAATAGTGCACCGGTCCCTGGTGCAATGGAAAAAATTCCTGCCGGTCCGCCATACTAAAAAGTTTGAGAAGCACTGTTCTAGATATAATGATAAATGAGCCAATTTAAAATTAGTCAAGTATTCATTAACTTTATTGAATGCAACAAATTCTTGACATCGCAATGCAAGAGGAGCACAAAAAAACTTTTCTTCTTAGCTCAGTTTTTAAGGCATTAATTTTAAATATCACAGAAAGGATACGGGATACAGACTAGTCATGTGGATTAAGATTATTATCACTCGTGTCAATATAAATGAAAGTAGGGTAGATTTAGGTGTCTTCATATAGTAAGTAGGTAAGAAATCTGCATATTTGTCAAATTTAAAAAAAAATGCATTTTCTGGAAGGAACCGGTTCAATAATGGGCATATGTTCCAAGCGTTCACGTACACATGACGTATTTTAATATATCTAGCGGATTTTAGTGGATGTTATATGTCCCAAATGAGTCTGGATTACCCCCAAGAATTCCCTTTTTGACCCCAGTTGGGGTTATTTACCTCTGTTCGCCGACCTCTTTCTTACTGGATGCCCGTCAGTCAATTGAGGGATTTTTTAAAAATACATTTTAAAAATTATATTTTTAAATGATTTTTTTCTAAACAAAGACGTTAACCGTGATGATTAATAGTCAATGTTTAATTTGTATGCATTAATATAAAATATAAGCTAAGGATGTTAACACAGTTCGTTTTCTGAAGGCCGGTTAAACGTTTTTAATAAATGCTTCACACGGGTTACGATATTATAATGTAGATCTTCACTAAATAAATAATAAATTCTTAAATGACAATAAAAGTGATTTGAAACATACTTATTTTCAAATAGAAAATAATGTGTTTTTTGTGTGTTTTTTTAGGGGGGGGGGTCAAAGGTTTGTGACGTATTTTTAGAGGGGGGCTGGTCTAAGTTTTTGTGACGACGCGTGACGAGGGGGGGGGGTGTCACAAATCGGCAAAAATCGCGTGACGTCATTTATGGACGGCCCCCTATAACATTAAAACAAATCTTAAGCCAAAGCTGAACAATTTCTAACTAATAAGTGATCAGACCATCCACAACCAGATCATCGTCCCACCAATTGGCAGTATTTTGAAGAATTATTGTTTTGTTGGACAGCAATATTTTTTTAGCTTTCCTAGTCATTGCGCTAATTAGCGCGTATTTGTTAAAAAACAAAGGGATCCTTCATTTGAAAATTTAAAAAATATATATATATTGGAATCTAATACACTCTAAGTAGAACCAGCTGATAAAATATTCCATTTATTCCCTTTAAAACTTCAATTGCCATCACATTTTTAGTATTTTGGTTTGAATTTTGTTTCAAAACCAGCCGCGACTTTGACTTATTTTTCACTTAAAACCAAGGAAAAATTAAATTGTGGGCGCTGATAAAAGTGGGAAACTATTAAAATTAAACAACCAGTAAAAACAATGTTTTTGACTATACATCCTTTATATATGAGACAGAACTAAAAGTATTGATTATGTTCAATATAATACGCACCGCGTGACAAACATTTACAGACTGAACGTGAATGAACTCGCCTTGCTGTAAAACACTGGGATGTGGTCATCGATGGCTGGAGTGAAATGCAGTGAACCGTGGAGGTCAACTGTAGCAGACGGCTTCATAGATATTCATAGAGATAAACTAAAATTCAATTTAATTACGGTTATTTCGATCGATCTGAAATGTTGATACAATGCATTGTTAGATGACACAAAATGTTAGGTGTGCAAAATTTCAGCTCGATAGGATCACGGAAAGTGGGTCATTTTAAAATCCTTTATATTAACTCGTGGTGTCTGTTTGAACCCTTGATTGCTTGATTGTCGGTCGCCAAAACTTTGGATCGATTTTAACCCACTTCCTCGTAAGCTAGCGAGCTGAAATTTAGCAGGCAGTTTGGTGGCAACGATAAAAACGATGTATCAAAATTTCAGATCGATCACATGTACCGTAATTTAATTATTGATTTTTTAGATTATTTTATTTATTCCTATGTATCATGTTATTTTTTGAGATAGAGAGTAAGGGTGCGCATTATATTGAACAACCTTTCTGTCGCGCAATAAGGTGCGTATTTTATTGACAACCCTTTTTATAAACATATTCCTGATCGGTGTGCATTATATTAAACATGTTTTACTACACAATTGCAATTTTGTATTTTTGGATGGTCTTGCGCTGCGTATTATAATGAACATTCTTTTAGTTATGTCTCGTACATAAAGGATTTATAGTCAAAAACTTTTTTTTTACGGGTTCTTTTATTTACTTTTGTTTTTCCGCTCGCCCGACCAAGACAGAGAGCGATCACGACAGACGAGACGGTGAAGTTAAGATGAAGGATTTAAAAAAAATTCTGCTCTTTGATGTAATATTAGGTTTCAAAAATCTTTTCACCAGTTAATGGGGTAGGAAATATCATTATAAAACAGTTTTTATAAAAAATCATTGAGCTCATTTTTGTTTGTTAAACGTTTACATCTAAGCACAAGTTAACAAATTCACGTGCATTTCTTTTTGATTTTACTGATTCGATTTGCTGTCCGCTAGTGAATTTCGACAAAGCCGAGAAATATGTTTTCTGTCAATATGCCTTTTCCCAATTAGGTGATGTCATCGCCTGTGTCGTTATCACCCGGTGCAGTTCGCTCCCCTTGCTGTGCAACCATAAGGGAAAGAAATTTAATTTATGTGGGGTTGTCAAAAGGAAGCGACACAGCTAGGGTTGCTGTAAACCGGTGCGTTAAATTCATTTCGTCATCCCCACCGCCCGCCCCCTTTCTGAATTACACAATAACATTCTTCCTGTTAAACAAATTCCACAGTGAGAAAAATAAATAAAACCCAAGAAAACATAATTTATATGTAGAAGTTAAAACTTAAAAAAAATCTGTGACAACGCTCGCAACAGTTATTTTATTTTTTGAATGTACTTCATTGAAACGCATTCCTTCCTGGTGTCTGAAGCTGCAAACCTAGCAACTACTTGAGCGATATCCTTCGATGTTCGATTACATTTGACAGCATCGTCTTACAGAACAATTGTTATGTTAGCTGACACTAATCTCTTTGGGATACTGAGCATCTTTTGTTGCCACTTTATTCAATGGCCGGAACCTGCTTTGAAATTAATGACTTCGAGACTCCTCGTACAAGTACCTGATACTTTTATAGTCCAGAGAGATGCGTCTGTTACGAAATTACCAACTTACTGTCTGAACACGGGAGTTAATGTGGCTAAACAAGAATTGTCTTGGGATAACACTAACCTGTGCATGAGATGTCGCTGTCAAGCAAAACAAATTTAATTTGCTATTTAAAGGGAATTAAAGACATATTTTGATTTAAAACATAAACTATTTTCGGGTACACCTTCAAAATATAAAGTAAATTTGTATTTTTTCCATTTGATGTCACCCCTGGCGATGGTGTCAAACCGTTTTCTTAGTGCCAAAGTACGAATGATGATTCAAAAATATTTATAATAAAATAAAAATTGAAAAAATTATAATTTTAAAAAAAAAGACTAAATATAAAACTTTGTGTGGACTTTATATTTTTCCGTACATAAAATAAGATACGTGAAAGAAATTAAATAAATGATTTTTCTAAATGAAATTATTTTCAGTTGAAATCACACTCCAGAAATTAGTTTGATTCTAAATCAAAATATCGGGGGAAAAAATTCAATATGCCATAATAAAATATTCTATAAGAAAAAAAGTAAACAAATTAACAAAAAACGTTTGTCACCCTATTTTCTTTCGCTTAAATTTCTGATTCACTGACTTTGTTAAACGGAAGAACAAACATTAAATGAATTCATGAGATGAATTGATTAAGTTCTGAAAATGAGACAATATTTGGAAAATGTATCAATTCATTCATGGAGTTATTCAATTAGTTCAATATTTTGTCGACTTTTATATTAAAACGGGACAGAATTGAGCATTGGTTATTTATACTTGAAAAATTATATTTTGTTTTTGTAATTAAAAAAAATCCTCCAAAATATTATTCTGCGGTCAACTTTAAAAGGAAATTAAATTGAACACTCTCCCCTCTCCTTACCCAGGTGAACATAATTGAAAACAAAAAATTAGCTTTTTAGAAGATGTAAGTGTCAACATTGTAGTTCTGATATAATTGACGTCTATACGCTGCCAGAGTTGAGATGTCGGTAAAGATCCAGCGAGCAAGCAAACGAGCTGATCACGTTCTACTTCTCCCGTAACAATTTGAAAAAACAGTTTCAAAATCCATTGTAATGTCATTTAAATTTTTTTAAATACCAAAGAAACTAAAAGGATTAAATTCAAATACCTTTAAGAAAGGGGAATTGACACAATTCGATGATATCATTTTAAAAATAATAATCCGTATTTGATTTTTGTCCAAATGACTCAAAAATTGACTCTACAGACAATAGCACTTTATACACGCGCCGTTTGACAAGTTGGCCAAACTGTGAAGAACACGTCCACTGGAAGACAAAAGAAATCAAACCGCTGACGCACTAGGTTAAACCTGCGGAGGACGCGTCGCCCGTGCTGCACTGAAAGTTTGGCTGCTGCAGGCTAGAACTTGAGGGGGACATAAACTTTCAGGTGAGCGGCTATTTGTCGCACGTGTTACTTAAGCCCCGCAAGTCCTTCAGTTGCAAGGGGGGGGGGTCTCAACCAGATGTGTTACTGTTACTTTGACACCACAAGCCCTTCGTCTCCAGGGGAGTCTCAATCAGATGTGTCACTTAGGCCCCGCAAGCCCTTCATCTTCAGGCGGTCTCAGTCATATCTGCCACGTAGGCACTGAACTTCATCGTCTTCGGGAGGTCACATTCAAAGAAACAAATCGTTTGCAGTTTGTTAAAGCTGAGAAAATAGGCTACGAAACAAGTCTGTCACCATAAAAAAATTCTTGGACGAAAAACACGAAAACAACTTACCGTATAAACTCGTTCTACAGCCCATTCGTTCATAAGCCGACCCCCCCCCTCATTTGGAAGACAAAAGAATTAAAAGTGTATAACCCACTCGCAAGCCGACCCCCCCCCCAAAAAAAAATAATAGAAAAGCTCAAACAAAATGGTACATATTTTTCTAAAAAACTACAAGCTAAATCGGTCATTATGATTGTTTACTTTGCACTGCCTATGTTTGATTTTGTGCTCTTTGTTAGGCAAGAGCTACCGGTTAAAAAAAAATTCTTTGGTAAACAGTAGCGAAAGTGCGTACATTAAAATTCATTGTTGAAAACAAAATTTGTATAACACTTTAAAAACATTCACAAACATAAATAAAATGATTAAATACAGTAAGGGAATATGTTTAATGATATATGACAGCTTCTGGGAGAGCAGTCAAATCTTATAGAATGTAGAAAAGGACCTTGATGATCTACAATAACACGGATATTCAATATACATGCAGAAATTACCTATGACCCACTAATAAGCCGACCCCCAACTTTCCCCCCTAGATTTTGTCCAAAAAAGGTCGGCTTTAGAACGAGTATATACGGTAATTATTTAAAACAACTACTTAAACTCAGAAAAAAACTCAGGTGCTGTAAGAATTAACTTTTGAGAAACAATTACGATGTATGTGTGTGTGTGTGTGTGTGTGTGTGTGTGTGTGTGCGTGCGTGCGTGCGTGCGTGCGTGCGTGCGTGCGTGCGTGCGTGCGTGCGTGCGTGCGTGCGTGTGTGTGTGTGTGTGTGTGTGTGTTAAGTACCTTAATAATGGTTTGATAATTGTTAGAAGTTTAGAACCGTTGGGGATAGGGGTTAGAACCCAACAACGCTACAGTTGACCTTGGGTAAAGCGAAGTAATATGACGTTATGCAAATGAGTTAGTGATTGGTACCTCCTGGGAACAGTCCATCGCGTGCCAAGAGGATGAGACGTAGGGTTTGACCAACCAGGTGAAAGTTGTCACATGCACCAGCCATGGGGCAAAGGTCCGCCCAATAGAATTAATAGGAATGTAGGGCATGTGCTACGATAGCGTGGGTGAGCGGTCCTTTATATACTGGGGAGAAACCATGAGGCATTCTCTCTCCCAGATGTTCACACGTCACCCTGAGAATTTGGTTCTAGGGGCTAGACTGTGGGGAACAGAGCCTTGCTGAAGGGGGTTCAGGTTTGTTAGACTGTTAGACTTATAAGGATAGTCAAATGTATGTTAGAGTTAGATGTTATTATTCTTTTATATATTGATTGATTGATGTATTGATATACTGTTAGTCTATATATGTATGTGTTTGTGTATTTATATTTTCAGCAAGTACGGTAGGGTAGTGCTACCTACTGTGAAGGAAGTACGGTAGTGACGGTAGGGTAGTGTTACCTGCCTATTGTGAAGAAAGTAATGTAGGGTAGTATTACCTACAGTGAAGGAAGTAACATAGGGCTAGAATAGTCAAGTGCAACTTAGTGTTGAAGTGAGCACCAGATGTGCTCTACAGGCAAAAGTGGGCAAGACGACCATGAGCCGTGACGAAGTAAGAACCAGTGCTGAAGACGTAACTGAGGGGGCACGACTTTGAAGTCTGGGAACGCCCACTAGAGTTAGCGGTCAAACGAGACGGACAGGTGGTCAGTCTCGCATAAGCATTTTGGAGGCGGAGCCATGGGTCCGAAGAGGAGAAAGGACCTGGACCAGTATTAGTATTGAAATTGAGAAGTTAAGTTGAGAACACAACATACCTTTATTTTATATGTCTTGTAGCTGAATATTATTGTCAAGATATTCGTAGTTTGTAATCAATGCCATTTTATATTTGTATGTATATATTTTATGTAAATAAATATTTCTCTCTGTTGTACACAGAGGTGTTAAGTGACATTTATGTGTTTAAGTATTGCAGTTCAAGATTAGTATACTTAAAACACTGGGGGCTAGAGACATTAATTAATATTACCCTAGACAACTAGAGCCTAAGTACTTGGTGTCTAATACCATATAGACATCAGTCCTTAACAGTGGGGGGGGGGCAACATAAGGAGGTTACTAACTAGAAGACACAAGGAGTTAAACATTTTGCTTACTAATACTCCATATCTGAAATAGCCAATCAAATTAATTGTTAAAAATCTAAACAAAACATTGTAGTTTGCACGGATCTTCATCCGTTCATGATAGTTACATTACCACTTTCAATGTTTCTAGACTAAATTAACCCATTAAGTACCATGAGCCCCATTTGGGGATCACATATTTTAGACCATCTAGTCTCGCCATCTGATAACTATTGTGAAAACAAAGATGTGTGTGTCACGCACCAGGGTTGTGTGTAAGCTCCTGATTCTAAATTTAGCATATCCACGTGGTTTGCTGTCCGTGCGAGATCATTCTTCCCGTCGAGGTAGGCATTTTCGACATGTGGACGGAAAGCCGGTTTTTGAAAGGCTAAAAAAACATACTTAAAAGTGGTTCCTTTTCATGATTTGTAGTTTTTTGTGATGATTGGTAAGTGCTTAAAGTTATAATCACACTTGTTAAATGCAGTTCATTATTTTGATGGGTGCAATTGACCCACAAAGTTCGATCCCCATTTGGGGCTCATGACTGATACTGTTTTAAAATTTTGGCATATATTTAGTAGTTGCGATTTACAGAAAATTTGCAAGACACAGGGCTCTCTCTAAAAATGAAATTCATTATATTCTAAATGACGATGGATTTATAAATTCTGATGAATTCAATGGTCCTATAGATATTGTGGAACTTCCTCTAGACCAGGGGTGTGCAACAGGCGGCCCGCGGGCCACAACTCGGCCCGCCAGACCAGTTCATGTGGCCCGCCAATCATATTTGATTTTTATACTCTCGCACTTTACAGAAGTTATCAAGAGTACATTTTTACAGGTACTGGCCCTCGTTGTTGTTACAAAGTTCACATGTGGTCCAACGTTGGAAAATGTTGCACACCCTTGATTTAGACCGTGTTGATGGACTGTCAGACAACGAAGATATTCGATGACAACATTATTGATGATGATGAACCCGTAGATGTTCCTGGCCCAGTTGACATTCATTGTGCAGCAAATGAAGATGATAATGTTATAATGGACAACGCGTTGCCATTCACAAACACCGATACAAGTGATATTCTCCCGCCACCTGCGAAAATACAAGTGACAGTTGTGAAATCCAAAGTGGAAGAAGAGACAGCCGCTTTATTCCAAAAGTTACCATAACTGTAATGTTGTGCAATAAAGATGGGTTATCCCATCGACTTACTCAGGAGAAAAACCCCTGTGCAGTGTTTTGAGAAGCTGTTTGATGAGGCAGTTCTGACGCATATTGTCAGGCAGACTGAAACTTATGCCACACAGAAAAACGTCAACCAGTTTTACATGTCAAATGATTATGTCAGAAAGTTTATTGGCATTCTTCTCTCCACTGGGTACCACGCTCTTCCTCAAATACATTTACACTGGTGTGAAGATGAAGACATGGATGTGCAATGTGTGAGAAAATGTATGAGTCGGAACGGGTACCTGGAAATAAAAAGCTATCTCCATCTCAGTGACTATTCTGACCTGGGAGCCATTACAGCAAATGAAAGAGATAAGCTCTTCAAAATTCGCCCGTTCATCAACAAGCTCAACGAAAAATCTGGAGCAGGTCACTACATTGAACGCACGGAAATGGGAAAACAAGGGAAGTGTGCTGTGTTCAAGAACAATGCAAGAAAGCAATGCGGAAAATGTAACGTTGAGTGTTTTCCAGTATGGCATGAAAACTAGATAGCATATGCCATGATCCCTAATTGGGACTGGACCAAAAATTGGTCTTTTTGTAAAAAATACCATTGGCGTGATTCAGAATACAAGTTTTCCTTAATAGGTTAAGATCTCATTTTATACCAATAAAGCAAAAATATTCGAAAAAAAAATAATTTGGTACTTAATGGGTTAAAATGAGTTGATAATGCTTCAATAAAACAAACTATAAAATAATTTGTATTAAAAAAAGGTTACTTTAAAAACTCAGAACAATTTCTTTCCACTAATGTCTATCCGTCGTTATTAAATATAAGTTTACCTGACTATACCATTACACAAACGAAAGATTTGCAAGAGGAAATGAAATGCATCACCACCCAAATCTACTAGTTTCTTTGAAAATAAAGTATTTTTCCCCTACGCAAATATGTCCCATTAAAAGTGACGTCATTTTTCTCGCTTCATCTAAATCTAAGGCCTAGGCCAATGGTTCTCAATCTTTTTTGGCCTACCGCCCACTTTCGAGTAAAAATATTACTGATTAAATAAAAAAAAACACCTTAAAACACAAAGGAGCGACGACAAGGTCACCGTTAGCCACGAGAGTTGGAAAGGCTGTTGTCGTTCAAAATGATATATGGGGGGTATTAAAGTATATACCTAAACGCGTTCTGTAGAAATGGATATTTCCCTAGAATAAAGAGAACAAAAAGAGAAAATGTAAACCTAACTTTCTATGGTAATTATCAAAAATCAAAGAACAAGTTTTGAGTGCCCCCAGGTTGAGATTCATAACTTGAATTCTGTTTGTCGTCTTGGGATGTAGGGAAAAAGGTTGGGGGGGGAGGGGGAAACTTGACAAATATGAAATAAAGTCAGACATTTTGCAGAAATATCAGTGTTGCGTTAATGTTCCGCGTCTAAGGTATAAATCATTCCCTTCCCTCCCAGACAACAGCAGAAAAAGCATGCGCTGCATATTTCCATGATTGAGCAATGTTGCGTCAAAATACGTACTGCTTGCAAACACAACCTTTTAATGAAACGCCTCTGACATGCCTTTTCTAGGTCAGTTAACAAAGTGTTTAGCTGATCGACATGAAGGTTAGTGAGAATAAAGGGAAAGAAACATGACAAGAAATACGACAGGTGGACGATTTGAGAATGAGGAGAGGACGGTTAGAGAATGTGGAGAGGACGATTGGAGAATGAGGAGAGGACGATTAGAGAATGAGGAGAGGACGGTTAGAGATTGTGGAGAGGACGATTAGAGAATGTGGAGAGGACGATAAGAGAATGAGGAGAGGACGGTTAGAGAATGTAGAGAGGACGGTTAGAGATTGTGGAGAGGACGGCTACAGAATGGGGAGAGGACGGTTAGAGATTGTGGAGAGAATGGTTAGAGAATGTGGAGAGGACGGTTAGAGAATGTGGAGAGGACGATTAGAGAATGTGGAAAGGACGGTTAGAGATTGTGGAGAGAACGGTTAGATAATGAGGAGAGGATGATTAGAGAATGTGGAGAGGACGGTTAGAGAATAAGGAGAGGACAGTTAGAGAAAGTGGAGAGGATGGTTACAGAATGTGGAGAGGACGGTTAGAGATTGTGGAGAGAACGGTTAGAGAATGGGGAGAGGACGGTTAGAGATTGTGGAGAGAACGGTTAGAGAATGAGGAGAGGACGGTGAGAGATTGTGGAGAGAACGGTTAGAGAATGGGGAGAGGATGATTAGAGATTGTGGAGAGAACGGTTAGAGAATGGGGAGAGGACGATTAAAGATTGTGGAGAGAACGGTTAGAGAATGAGGAGAGGACGATTAGAGAATGAGGAGAGGACGATTAGAGAATGTGGAGAGGACGATTAGAGATTGTGGAGAGGACGATTAGAGAATGAGGAGAGGACGATTAAAGAATGTGGAGAGGACGGTTACAGAATGTGGAGAGGACGGTTAGAGATTGTGGAGAAAACGGTTAGAGAATGGGGAGAGGACGGTTAGAGATTGTTGAGAGAACGGTTAGAGAATGGGGAGAGGACGGGTAGAGATTGTGGAGAGAACGGTTAGAGAATGAGGAGAGGACGGTTAGAGAATGAGTAGAGGACGGTTACAGAATGTGGAGAGGACGGTTAGAGATTGTGGAGAGAACGGTTAGAGAATGGGGAGAGGACGGTTAGAGATTGTGGAGAGAACGGTTAGAGAATGGGGAGAGGACGGTTAGAGATTGTGGAGAGAACGGTTAGAGAATGAGGAGAGGACGGTTAGAGAATGTGGACAGGACGGTTAGAGAATGGGGAGAGGATGATTAGAGATTGTGGAGAGAACGGTTAGAGAATGAGGAGAGGACGGTTAGAGAATGAGTAGAGGACGATTAGAGAATAAGGAGAGGAATATTAGAGAATGTGGAGAGGATGATTAGAGAATGAGGAGAGGTTGGTTAGAGATTAAGGAGAGGACTATAAATCTGTTTGTTTTCCAATATTTTTGTCAAAATGTTCATTTTATTTTACGTCCTGTGACCACAAGCTCCTATTATCGTTGGTGTCTCAGTCTAGTTCAGGGAGTAAAGGAAAGTTAAGCTCAGATCTACATTTTCCCCCTTGAATTTGTTTGTCAGCATAATTAAGATATTACCTTTGTTTTATAAGTAAGTATCATTACCTGCTTTAAAAATTAACAAACACCAGTTTAACACTAAACGCACACACACAAAAACAAAAAAAAGCAACAAAAAAAAACACCAAAAAACTAAGAAGCTCTTAATATTTTTTTAAAATACTTTTAGCCATGAAAGCCTGTTCAGAAAAATATTCATTAAAACAATTTAACTTCATTTAAGAGAGTCTTGTTAGACCATGTAAAATCCCCCCCCCCAACCCAAGGAGGTTTGATTAACTGGAGGTGGCGTCTGCTATCAGATGGTCGCTAGCGGGTGAAGCCAGTGGGCGGAGAGTGGGGGAGCATATCGCCATATTGTTGGACTCAAAACATTCCACCAGCTTTCATTACCATACGGTATACCAACTTTCATTACCATACGGTATACCAACTTTCATTACCATACGGTATACCAACTTTCATTACCTCTATACCAGTTTTCTCATTCTAGTAACGACTCCAATGAGCTTCGTATTTTGTCATCTCGTTTTTTCTATAGTCTGCTAAGAAAAAAGTTCATTTCTGGTGGTCTCGATATTCTATTAAGGTCAATTACAAAGAGCTGTAATGTATGTAAGGTTATTTATTCGGTCAGCTGATCGAGGGCTACAGAGCCTGGTCTTATATTAATAATACGCTAACTATATCGAAATGAAGTTCTCTGCTATACATAATTATAAAGAACGTACAAACAGGTCAACACATTTATTAACATTACAGGGGTCAGCGGAGGACTTTCTTAGTGTATCATTTATATTGTGGCTTTGGGTGGGCTCGATCCCACGACCCTCAACTTTGTGAGGCGAGCGCACTACTGGCTTCGCTATCCAGCCGCTTTATCTTATGTAGTTAAGTAATATCTATACTTTTAACTTTTGAACTAAATATTTTCTTCGCGTATTGACATCGTTTTGCTATATTTTGCATGGATTTGAACGATTTCATGATCAACGCTTATTAATTTGTTTATTTTGTTCTATATTAATAATTTAATGTATTACTTAATTTGTAACTTAACTTATTTTATAGTATAATTATAATATTCACAATAGACAGTTTTAAAATTATAAGAATAAATAAGATATAAATATAACACGTGAGACAAGCAACATTTTTATTTTTAAGTTCGCAAATCAACTCACAACTGCAACTGCCCATTTAAAGTTCAATGGAAAAAACAAACAAAGAATATAAAATTATTAAAATGATATAACTTATATCATATATTTAAAATGTTTAAATCTAAATACTGAATTGAAAGTATTGAATGATTGACTACTGGCAACCTACTAGTCAATGACAAAGAAGTTGAAAATGAAAGCCAACACTGAGCCTGTCCCAGTTACCAAGGCTCCCGTTCAAAATATTACAATAATATAACATACACACTACACAGCTTCCAATGTTTTGAGTCGCTCAAGATGGCTGCTGCGGGTGGGGGTCTGGCTTCAGCCTAGTGACGTCACGCCGCCTCCAGTTTATCAAACCTCCTTGCCCCAACCCCAAACACACATGATTTCCCCAACTATGCCAGGCTTTTGATAGTTTGCTCGGAAAAAAACTTGTGTAAAAATCTCCGACGTTACTTGATACCATGAAGATTGACTAGGTTCAATCAGAACTGTTTGGAAGACATGACATGCAAGTTTGTTGACGTAGGTAGATCAGCCAGAGGCGTCACTAGGGTTGGTGTCACCCGGGGCGGTAGCTCATGGTGTCACCCCTTCACGACTGAAGGGGCCGTCCATAAATGACGTCACGCGGGGATGCCAATTTTTAACCCACCATCCCCCAGCTTCCTACTTATACCCCACCCCTTTTTTACGATTTGACGTCACAAAGCTTTGACACCCCCCCAGCCGTATTTTCTAAATAAAAATTAGCATTTTGCAAATGATTTTTTGTCAATTAAATATGTATTAAAGGTAAGTCTGCGCTCTGATGTCGTAACACGCGTGAAGCCATCGAAAACGTCATTAAATAATTGGTAAACAATCAAATATTTGAATGGAACTTTTCTTTAAAGTTGCGCGTTTTTTTATGTGACATAACATTTTTTTAAACACACCCTCTCGTCACACTTCGTCACAGATGCGTGACCCCCACACCCTATTACTGATTAAAAGGGGGGTGCTGAACGGGCTAAAGCCAGATGCCACCAATAATTTAAGGTACTCCAAACTTATTATAGTGTATAATAAAGATGCAGGCAAATGTTTGTATGAATTCCTGAAAATGCCTCGGACATTCATACGGCAATGCTGCAAATATGAGTAGGAAGTATAACGAAAACTAGGCTATTCTTCGTGACAAGAGCAGTTTTGCTCATTATGCCGTGCACAGCTCATTCCCTTAATTTGGTTGGGAAAAGTGCAGCAGGTTGTCCTGATGCAGTCAGATTTTTTGTCTTCTGCAAAATCTTTATACCCGGCTTGTTGCATCTACTCATCGTTGACAGGTACTTTAAAAACACATGAAATTGATGCATGCTAACAAAGCCTTGTGTGACACAAGATGGTCAGCCTGACATGATGCAGTAAGGTCTGTTAATAACTTATACCATGCGAATATCGCAGCACTGGAAGAATTAGCAACAAACGAAAATCAGCCACGTGACTGTCTACTTGAAGCAGAAGGATTTCTAAAGGAACTTGAACAACTGGAAGTAGCTATTTTAAATGAAATTCGGGAAACAATTTTAGAAAGGAAGTCTCTAATTGAGTTTGTTAAAAGACAGCATTCTTAATTTGATTCCTATGAAGACAAAGGAAAGGAAAAGTCCGTGGTAAAAAAGAGTATGAACAATCTTCAATGCTATCAACAAAAACAAAGAGAGAAAAAACGGGCGTCAGTTTGATAAAGGGACATCACCAAAACAGTATTCTTCCCCCGAGACAAAAGTTTCAAGGTTGAGGGTATTTCTGGTAATCATTGACGAAACTTTCTTGAGCCCTACAACATCGGTTAGTCCATATAAAGACATCCATGAGAAATGTGGCTTTCTTACAAACCTATCTGAGCTCAGCAATTTCGCCATCCGATGGGCAGCAGCCAAGATAATGGAAGAATATTCAAGTGATTTCGAAGACTGCTTACCTTCAGAATTAGTCCAATTTTCAAAACTCTTTTAAAAAGTTATTGTCCAGGCTCAGGGTAAGGAAAAGGAAGTACCCCAATGCCAAACTCAAAACACGTGCACATAGCTAAACATTTTGCTGCTTTTGAATGAGCTAAATTTCACACAGCTCTTTACAAATGTACACATCGCACTTCTCATCTATCTCTCAATGGTGACATCAAACTGCAACTGAGAGCAATCCTTTTCAAAGTTGAAAAGAATATAAAATGAGTTAGAATTTGCATGGGACAACAAAGACTGAATATGCTCTCTCTAATGAGCATTGAAAAGGAACTGACTTGTAAGCTTTCTTAGCTTTACTGACTTGATTGATAACTTCACCATGAGAAAAATTCGCAAACGAAAGTTGTAAGTTCAAATAATAATAATACATATTTTTCAATATTTTTTTTTATTTCAACTAGAGAAAACAATTCGTTACCCCATGGAGAAAAAAAGTTTTTTTTTAAAATAAAAAATACGGAATAACGCGTAATATTATTCTTTATGGGGGAGCGTTCGTAACCACGAAACAGCGTAAGTCGGGATGGGACCGTCGTAACCGGGGGACTACCTGTATATAAACATGCATATCACGCCTTTAATAAATATATATAAAACAAAATATTAACTCACAGACATTGAATTCATAATTTTCGTCTAGAAAAAACACCAACAAAGAAAACCCATCTTTTGATTTTTTAAATATTTTTTTTTGGGGGGGGTGGGGTGGGGTGGATCAAAAAAGAAAACCCATATTTTGATTTTGTTATTTTTTTTTGGGAGAGGGATAAAAATCTTATCCCCCCACCCCGCTGTGGTGGGGGGAGTCGTGTGGTGGGATTCGTCCATGGTGTCGGTGTGTCAAAGCCCAACTAGCTTTATATCTTTTAAAACATAAGACACTGCCTCTTTCATGTCCAGCCTTTTTTAAAGATCTCTCAGCTGCGACGTTTCTTTTATTTTTTCCTAAATTGTTTTAATGTTGTTTGTGTGTTGGGACTGTTTTATTATTGCAAGTTAACTGATATTTTTTAATAAAAAGTTTTCGCGTTTAACGTATTTCTTTGTATTTCTTAATTTCTTTCTAGAGGGGAAAAAAATGTGTCTTCATTTTTTTCTGACATAAAATCGTACACAGTAAAATTTTAGGCTCGGGTGTCACCCCCCTGATGGGTGTCACCCGGGGCGGCCCGCCCCCCTCGCCCCCCCTAGTGACGCCACTGAGATCAGCAGAATCTTTACAGTGTGAAGTTGACACCTTTCCTATTGACTCTTATCATTGATTTAATAATGAAATAATGTAACGAATGTCAGGGGAATAGGATTAGACCAGGGGTCGTCAGCCTGCGGCCCCCGAACCGCATGTGGCTCTTTCGATGTCCAGGTGCGGCTCTCCAGTTCCATTTGCAAATAGTAATAATGATATATTTTTTTGATCACAATTCATGTTAGAGGCTCTTTAAGAAACTGGTAAATGTTGTAAATTATAACGTTTGGCTCTTCTTTCTTAAAAACAATAATTAGGAGCAAAAAATGAGTACATTAAGAATGGCTATTTTTGCAATTGAGAATGAACTGACTGAAATCATTATTAAAACTGCCTTCAAAGATTTTATCTTGAAAAAAGAAGCGTATAATTTCAATTTTAGATTTTAAAAAAGAGAAGATCTCTGAAACTTTTATTTCTAACTTACCAATTTATGATCTTCTTAGTATTAAGTTCCTACTAAAATGGATAGCGAAGTCAATAGTGCGCTCGCCTCACAAGCTGAGGGGCGTTGGATCTAGCTCACGTTAAAGCCCCTATAAAAAGTGTTGATGAATGACTAACGCTAAAAAAGTCCTCCGCTGACCTGGAGAATGATGAGCGCCGCCAAGGTCTAAGCCCGAGAATGTTCTAATGGAAACATTAGAACCCCCTACGACCTCGAAAAAAGGTTATGGGACCAAAAAAAAATAAAAAAAATAAATGCGTCTAGCCCCACATAAAAAAAAATCTTTACAAAATACGAAAATCTGATAGAGCATTGCGTCAACAAATATTCAAAGTGGCATAACTAACGTGTTTTATATTTATATGGCAAATCTTGAATTCCCCGCAATTTCATTACATCATTTAATAAATCCCCGCAATTTCATTACATCATTTAATAAATCAAAATTAATTTCGCCACGTCATGCAACGGAGCTGAAGTTTGTTCCTCATCTGCAGTATAATGCTGAAGTTCCACAGTCCGCTATCTACAGCAATGACATCCCTAAACCTAATCACAGGTTACGACAGAAGGGTACGGGGCACGGTGGTCGGCTAGCATAACCGAAGGTCGCGGTTTCGAATCTCTGTGAAGGCAGGGTCTTATTTCCACGACTAAGGGTGCACCCGAGTCCACCCAGCTCTGATGGGCAACCGGACAATAGTTGGGGTAAAGTAAAGGTTGCTGGGGTAGCCACTCAAACCCCACGTATGCCATGGCTACAGAAACCTATGAACGCTGCTTCACTTGCCCCAGAGGTAAGCATTGTATGAAAAGGGAGCTTTACTACCATTTTACCACAAAAGGGATGTCAATTTCATAAATCTTTTCTAAGTGAAAGAATAAAATAAATACACCGTAAATATAAATAAAACACTTTTGGGGAGGGGGTGAGGTGTGCTACGGTGGACATCAGTGTTCAATGCGCTAAAATACGACAAGAAATTCTATACGTTTCTGTAAAAAAAAACACAATTTAAAACCTTGCAACAATTCTCAACATTGACAACCCAGTCACAGAAGATCAAGCATCAAATTCTACCAACGTATCCACGGATATCCTGTTGTAGACGTGAACGTTTTTCGTTAGCCAAGGAAATGTCGCAGATTGTCTCAGCGGTCTTCCGGCTGTTATGTTGGGCGAGAAGGCTCTCTTAGCCATCATTGCTACCACGAGTTTTAACGGCTTGTTGTTGACATGTGAGAGGCCGTCTTGACCTGGAGATTTCACATTAAAATTCGCCGTTATTACAATACCACCCTCCCCCAAACACACCAACACAAACACACGCTCGCACACAGACACGCACACATTCACACAGACACGCATGCACATAGACGCGCGCAAACTAAAATAAAAAAATAAATTAAAAAAAATAAAATAAAAAAAAACTAAAAAAAACCTGGAAACAGTTTTGCACGGCGATGGTATTTATAATAAGAAAATACTTTAAAAAAAAATCTTTAAAAAAAAACAAGCTTTTTATTTTCTTCTTTTTAGTCCACTTATAAAAACGTGGTTTGTAAAAATCTATTTTTAAATCCCTTATATTAACTTCGCGGCCGTCTCTGTCTTGGGCTCGGCGGGCGGGCGGAAAAACAAAAGTCGAAAATGACCCACTTCCCGTGATCGGATCGAGCTAAAATTTGGCACACGGACCCGACTTACCTAACAATGCATCGTATCAAAATTTCAGATCGATCGATCGTACCGTAATTAAATTAATGCATTTTTAGTTTATCCTTATATGACGTATGTAATTTAAATTCACTGTTTGTTATTGTTTTTTTCTCCCACTTCCACGTGAGTTTGAGTTGACGCCGACCGTCGTGTTGACGCCGACCGTCGTGCCGACACCCCCTCACACCCCATCCCCATTTATTAAAGACAAGGGACATCACTCGGTGTCAGTCTGTAAATGTTTGAAAATAATCAGTACTGTTAGTTATGTCTCATATATAAGGGATTTATAGTCAAAAACTTTGTTTTTACGGGTTTGTTTTATTAAATCCCTTATATTAACTTCACCGGCGTCTCTCTCTGTCTTGGGCGGGCGGAAAAACAGAAGTCAAAAATGACCCACTTCCCATGATCCGATCGAACTGAAATTTGACACACGGACCCGTCTAACCTAACAATGCATCGTATCAAAATTTCAGATCGATCGAACGTACCGTAATTAAATTAATGCATTTTTAGTTTATCCTTATATGAGGTATGTAATTAAAATTCACGGTTTGTTATTGTTTTTTCCCACGTGAAATTTTGAGCTGACGCATTGAGGCGACCCAACGAAGCGACGGGCGCTTTTGTTTACATTTTACGTGTCACTCTGAGCTCGGTCAAGCGAATCGGTGACCAGACTTTTCCCCTCTCCCCCCACCCACCCCTCCCCCCACCCACCCCTCCCCCACTAGGGTTATGATGCAAAGTTGAGTTAAGACAGATTCAGTCTGTAAATGTTTGAAAATAATCAATACTGTTAGTTATGTCTCATATATAAGGGATTTATAGTGAAAAACTTTTGTTTTTACGGGTTTGTTTTATTACCCCTATTTATTATATTAAACACCTCATAAGCGCCCGCCCAAAGTTTAAATACCACGGGGATAAGGTCACGCGGTCAACTCAGCACGTGGATGTAAAAAAATAGCAGACGGATACAGATAGTATATAGAGATAAACTAAAAAAAATCCATTAATTTAATTACGGTACATTCAATAGATCAGACATTTTTATACAATGCATTGTCATCCAAGATCTATCTGTGGTAAAATTTTGAGATCTCAGAAGTGTTTTAACTTTAACCAACAAGATTTAACGGATATAAACAGTGTGATTTAAATAAAAGCGTGTAATAATAATAAAATGCGTAGTAATTGGGAAGAATGTGGCCATAGATAGGTTAATGTGCTGTCATTTCACTTTGATTTCGGTGTCTGAGGTAAATCCATTTCAAATTTACTTGTTGTTCCCAAATTCGTGGTTAATGATTTAAGAATATCATTATTACTTTAAAAAAATCATGTCTTTCATTAAAAACGAAATCATGTTTTTTGAACTTGTGTTTGTAAAACGTCACGGTGGGGAAAGGGTGACAACCCAAATATATTTAAAACCAATATCAGCTGATGAAGTGGTGAGTGGCGTAGCTTGGGACCAATGTTGTCTTGTGATAGCATTAATTTTCCAGGCACCCCGCCATGAAGATAAAGCCACTGACCCGTAGACTAAAGAACATCCGCCCCAATCCCCTTCTCATGTGGACAGACGATCAACCCCTTATCATTTTTCTCATTATCGAATTTCTAACCACATATACCTTACTTATTCGAGTAAAAACTTCCGAGATCTGGAAGTGTTGATTCAAATAATTACCAACCTGGGACAGCCCAGCTAAGAATAATACCTTCCCTAGCGTGTGTGGCCAGGTTGTCGAGGAACATATTTTCATATTTGACGTGTATGTGTTCTGCCACTTTAATACTTAGCGCCGCAATACAGACTGTCCATCTTTGATCTTGTCAGGTCAAGAAACTTAACATAGAATAAAAACAACGAAGAAAACAAATTAGAAACGAATCTAGATGAATGTATGATTTCCAGTAAGATCAATTTCTGATTCGAAGACAAACAATTAAACATTTAATCTATAATCTATACAATTACAATAACCCCAAAATACTTACCGTTCCTTCTGTGACCTCCTCACAATACGGCGCCCCGTCATATGCTGTATAGCTGACAACCTCAACGTAGGACTCCAGGAGTCTCTTATACTCTCCAGGGCCGTCACCAAAACTACCCACTGTCTTGCCCTTAAATAAATGACTCAAAGCCAGTGAGAACCTCGGGAATTATCTTATTTAAAAATTTATCCCGGCGGTCTTCTTCTTCTTTTTCTTCGTTCTCAATTGGAGTATTGCGTGCCGACGAGTTTTGCGCCAAATGGCCCGTGGTCTCCGACTTCAGCCGGCTGTTTTTTCTGGATGTGCTTCCATAGCCTTTGGTCAGCCAAGACCATCTGCCAAGCAGCAGTTGATTTTGGCAAGTGATAGCCACGGCTATAAGGGTTCCACGCCGCCTTTTATTTTCCCTAACTATGCTACCCACTCGAAGCTGGGTGGACTCGGGGACGCCCTAGGCCCCGGGAACAAATCCATGGCTACCCATGGATTCGAACCCGTGACCATCGGTACGCCAGTCGAGCGCGTATCCCCCATCCCGGCGGTCAATTTTCACTTTAAGGTTCGTTGGTTCGTGTGCAAAGTAAAAGAAAAAAGTCGTGAGCAAAATTGCACAGCATCCATTTTTTGTTCAATACTACACAATTTGCTGCGCGGTTATTCTAAAATACTGCTCGGCGTCGGCCAGAGAACTGCGCGGCCGCGCAACCACGCAGCTTAAAGGGAACATTGGCGGCGGTTGTAACTTTTTAATTGATAAACTTTACATACTGACAACTTTGTACGTCTTATTAAAACCATTTTTTCTGCTAGGCCTACACAAGTAAGGGTGCCAGTTTGTTAAATTTTTTCAGCAAGGCGCGTCAACACCTGTGGGCGGATGGTAACAGTTATGACATCACCAACAATTTACAAACCAAACCTTTAACTTTTAAAATTTAAATCAAGCCCAAATTATTTAGCAAACTTTCATATATTTTTTGTTAGTACAGTAAATATCTTTGAACGACTGAAATATACTTTTAAAAACATTTATACTAGGTACATTTTTTAACATGGTCACGATAGGAGTGAAGAAGGGAATGAGAGGGGGGGAGAAGTCTAGATTAATAAAAAATACAATAAAAAAGCAACATTGATTCTTCTTAACTGATAACTATATAGACCGTATATACTCGTTCCATAGCCCATTCGTTTTTAAGCCGCGCACGACGCTATTCTTTTGGAAGAGACTAGTATTAAAAGTGTGTAACCCGCTCGTAAGCTGACCCCAAAAAATAATAGGAAAACGTAAACAAAATGGTACATTAAAAAAAAACTACAAACCAATTCGGTCATAATGATTGTTTACTTTGTACTACATATCCTTGTCTTTGTGCGCTTTGTAAGGCAAGAGTTATAGAGTAACCGTTTATTAATTAAACAAAAAAAAGATTTCAGGTGTGTGTAATAAGTGTCGAAAGCGCGTACATTAAAATTCGATTTTGATAACAAAATTTGTAAAATAATTTTTTAGTGCAGATGTTTAATATTATTTTATAGCTTCTTGTAGAGCTGTCGAATCTTGTAGAATGTAGAAAAGGACCTTGATGAATATACAATAACAAAACCATTGTTCAATGTACATGCAGAAAATCACCTATGACCCCTCGTAAGCCGACCCACCCTCCAATATTTCTCCCCTAGATTTTGTCCAAAAAGGTCTGGTTTAGAATGAGTCTATACGGTAAATAATGTCGGCGTATGTCAAAGACTGTCATGATTCATGCAAAGATACCAAAATCTTTTTTTGTGTTTTATGATATTTTGTTTCATGTTCAGAGGGAAAAGTTGTATCAAAATACCTTTTATCAGAACTTTGACAGATAGCCCACAATCATCCAATAACCCTCATCAAAAAATTAAAAAAAATATGAATATCTACACAATACTAAACCACCCCCCAAACTACCCACAACTACACCCTAGCATCACCCCCCCCCCCCCCCCAAATAATAAAACCCTTTCTTATAATACAATCATTCCTCCCCCAAATCATATAAATCCTATCCCATACATATCCATAACCAAAAAACCCCCCA